>JARLTB010000291.1:10915000-11160000 GCA_030141615.1 Unio pictorum
TCAAATCTGATTGCTGACATTGTTACAAGTTGTAAAGTTATTCTACAGTGTAGCAGTATTGACTTAAGATTTAGTTGTAATTCCAGGATCTCAAGGCCAGATATGTCATGAATGTGACTGGATTCTTAATTGTCAACCCCTAGATTTAAATTCAACAATATCATGATTATCTGAGCCAAGTGTCAACCCCATGGATCATGACCTGAGAGATTACATGTATTATAATTTGTGGCCTCATTTTTAGCCCTTGGATCATGCATTGAAACATATGATGATTGCTTCACATAGTTGTATACCCCATAGATACAAAATTCTCATATATTTCATGATTATGTAGTCTATACATGTAACTTGGGGAAAGAAATATCATATTGTTCACTATGGTTTGGTGAGTGAAAAGTTGATAAAAAGGGTTGTCCTGCTTTGAATAAAATTTTGAGCCATTCCTGAACTGATATTCCAACTTATTTGGCTTAATGATCAAAATATCAATCCAATTTGTAAGTCATCTCTTTTACAACTTTTCCACCCATTTTTAAAGTAAATATTAAATGCCTTTTTTAAACATACAATATGGATAATAGAAAGTTCCACCAACAATGATTTATTAGTGAAATAGATAATGTTGGCGATAACATTGTAACCTTTAATAATGCTCAATGCCAGATGTCACTCATCAAGTATCAGTAATAAAAATGTGATAAAATATGGTTGCTGAATATAACTAAAGATAAAAATCACTTCTCTCTGAATTTCACATGGGCAAACAAGGCAGTCTTTTCATATCATTGTAATATTTTATGATCAGCTGAAATCAATATGACAGCGTTCAAACCTGAATGCATTATTTTTAATGGATGGAATTAATTAATTGGTAAGTTTAAGTGATAATAGCTTTTGCATAAGGTTTGAAGATATAATATTTTATTTGCTGAAGGTTTAAGTGCAGTCAAACATTATGTGATTGTTGATTTTGATAAGTGATGATCTGTTTATAGAATTTGTTTCCAATGTAATCAAATTCCTTGCTTTTAAATCAAGGCCAAGTGAAATGACACATGAAAAAAATATTGTTTGTAGCTCGAGATGATAGTGTTCTCATTTCTAACCATAATCAGAGAATCTCGATTGTCTCCGTTGTTTATGCTTGTGTCAACATTAGAGGTTCTCTAAGGGTATAGAGAATATAAATATGGCTCCCGTCATTGCAGACGAGAGACTGATAGCATGAAAATCAGAACCGTCTGTCTACTTTCTGACCATAAGTTAACTTAAAAATTTTAAATCCAAATTTTCAACAGTCATGAATAATTTTTTACCGGTAAAAACCATCCATGAAAGTGATATGATATTGCAATGACTAAATTCGGATTTCCTAGATTTTGATTAATACAAATTTCGGATTGGTGCAAATTTCGGATTTGCCCAGATTTTGATTTATAACGAATTTCAGAATTGTCCTAAATTCAGATTTGTCCAGGTAGTGATTGATACAAATTTCAGGTTTGATCAAATTTCGGATTTGTCCAGATTTAGATTTATATCAAATTTCGGATTTGTCCAAAATTCGTAATTGCTTATGATTTTTATTTATACAACTTTCGGACTTGTCCAGAAAAAAATTATTTGAATTTCGGATTTATCCAAATTTCGGATTTGCCCAGGATTTGATTTACACAAATTTCTGGTTTGAATACAATTCGGAAATTTATCTGATTTTTGTCTGAAGATTTTCTTTTATATAGTTTTTGTAATTAAGGTTAGTACCAGTCGCCACAATAGGAATAATTTTTGATGTTATAAAAACATAGACTTTATTTTTAAAAATCTTTTTTTTAATGAAATCAAGTTCATTAAACATTGTTGCTGATATTGATGTTTCTTAAAGCATATATAAAAAATAGTGGTCATTTTCATTCCCCTAATGAGCTAAACATGATACTAGGGTAACAATAAGTGGTCATTTTCATTCCCCTCAAAGGCTAAACATGATATTGGGGTGAAATAGTGGTCATTTTTATTCCCCTAACGAGCTAAACATTATACTGGGGTGAAATAGTGGTCATTCTTATTACTCCCAAAACAACTGGAAGGTTGTGGAAAAATTATATAAGCTTATTTAAGGTACAAAATTTAGCTGGAAACCTAACGAAAGGCAAAATGGATTTACAGTGCAAGGGAGACCACTCCTATGTGCATGACACTGCAAACAAAAGACATAGTTTAACTATAAATGCCCAAAGACTGATAGCTACTAACACCCAATGCAACTTGTGGAATTTTCTCGAAATATAAGCAGGTAATCTGTCAAGTAAAAAGAAGGGGAACATGTGAGCTTAAATGTTACAAAACTAGGTTTTAAAAATGTCAAATAATATACTACAAATGAATTCTAATAGTCTTGAATGTCTTGATATACCACAAAGTTCATACGAATCCTGAATGTAGTGATATACCAAGACTTGACATAATGCAGTTAAAAATGACCTGAATGAATTTACAACTAACCTCAAAGTAGTGTAATTATCCCAAGTCAATGAGCACTTTAGTAATTTCAAAGAATATTTTCCCCAATAAATAATCCTTTTGCAATTATACCTGCACACAACTGTAATTGATTCCAAAGTCTTATTATAAAATGGGAGCGCATTATTTGTTTACCATACATCAAAGCATTTGTCCTCTATTCCACAAATCATTCATCCATTACAAAAACCATCTTAATATGGCTGATAGATGGGGTTAAAGTATAACCATAACGGATTCCATGCCATAAATTCGGCTATAGATTTCATTAATCATGAGTATATCTATATATATATATATATATATATTGTATGCACATATAAACAATGCACAGTACACACATAAAGTATCCATACACACACATTTGTTTCTTCAATGTTATCCCACAAATACAAATATGCGAAGTATAATTATTGTTCTTTATAAAAGTTTGGTCTGCTATATGCAAGCCCTCTTCTTCAGGATTTTTGTTTCCACAATCAATGAAGAATAGTACGGAAGGCCGGTATGTTGGCCCACTTTGTCGACATTTCCATGCCGAAATTACATATGTTTGCCTGTGTACGCGACCAAAATGCAAAGTGAGCCACATACAACATTCACATAAGGAATTTATTGTCATGGTGGGTACGGTTAGGACTGGTGGAAAGGCCGGTAAGAAATGGGTCAGTGGGACAAAACACTCACTTAGCAGCAGAGGGGGCGAATCGGACAACTTTTTACAGGCGTCAATATTGCGTCCGAGGATCGTGTAAATTTATCGTCACAAATCCATGTGGGATTGGCTGAGCGTGACTAAAGAATTTTCTAAATCGATTATAATCCATGTCACCGCCGCACCAAGTCTGCTGAATATTTTGTAGCTTATGTGTGTCAACTCCGTTAAATACAGCAAGAATATTACAGTTATCTCTGATTACTTTTGGTTTTTGAGTGTACCGTTGAGTGACATATATCACGTCGGTGTTTTTATGTCTGACTCTAGAAAATATCCTAGCGGGATTTTTTTGATTGTCTAACATCACATCATCATATACGACTAAATTGTTAATACTTCCATCGATATCATCAATGCTCGTTGCTTCCTTGATATCGATTATAAACTCAATAATATCATTGCCGGTTTTCAATTTTCCTCTCTCGTTGTAATCTTTTAACACATTATAGCATCGCTAATCGTCTATGCTCGGAGCAATCAAATACAACTTTTTCCAGTTCATCCATGTCGTTATTAAATTAAGTAACAATTGTGTTTTGCCACTTCCAGATGGTCCGATTATAATCATTCGAATAGAGTTTGGTAACATAGCATGGTGTTTAATAGGTTCCCGTCATCGAGTAGCTGAATAATCAATTACATTCATGTTATTATAAATATATTATGGATTTATATTGTGTGAAATGTAAGAAGCGTACTGGCACAGATGACCTGACGACGATTACAACAAAAAATAACAGATCAGCACTTTCTGGTAAGTGTGTACAATGTAGTACAAAAAATTTAGATTTGTTTCCAAGGATTTTTTTAAAAAAAACGAGGAGGTGATATTGCAGCCAAGTTGGTAAACCTCCCAGGAACACCATGGGCGAAGTATCCAAGAGAAAAACACCTTCCAGGGTATAGTTATTGTGGACCCGGGACTAGACTCTATATCAGACTTGATGATCAAAACCAACCCCATCCGGGTGAAAATCCAATAAACGCCATTGATAAGGCTTGTCATGCTCATGATGTTGCTTATAAAAGCAGTAATCTGCAACACAGACATATCGCAGATGTGAAATTAATTCACGCGTTAATTCTATCACTGATAAATCCTTCAAAGAAAAGTTGGCTTCATGGTTAGTAAAATCGGCAATGAAAGGTAAATTAATGATGGATACTGGTAATTAATAACAACATGGAATCTATTATTCTCCAAGTGGATACTGGAGGGGTAAAGCAGCAATTGGTAAACTCGCTAGCGCCGCAAAGGTGAAAAATACCACTGCAGAGGACTGGTTATCCAAACAGGCGATATGGCAAATTTATCTACCGCCGCCTAAACAAATTAACTACTCGCATTTTGATGTGACCGTCGCTAATGAGGTTCATCAAGCTGATATATTATTTCTGCCACATGAGGGTTTCTACAAGTACGCGCAACCCGTAGTTGATGTTGAGAGTCGATACAAACAAGCAGAACCGCTATCGACGAAGCATCAACTGAAGTGGCTTCTGCGTTTGCAAGGATTTATAGACGAGGTCCTCTGCGTTGGCCAAATCTATTACAAGTTGATCCTGGCAAGGAATTTCAGGGTGTAGTGTTATCAACAATGAAGAATCATGTGTACCGTGTTACGACGAGGACATCCTGCACTACATCGCGATCAGGCAATTGTTGAACGATTTAATCGGACACTTGCTGAGCAGTTATTTGGATATCAATACGCGAAGGAATTCATCCAGGATAAACGATCTCGTTAATGGGTCAAGAGCTTACCAGGCGTGATTACTGCGCTGAATAATGAGATTACTCGAACAATCAACATGAAACCTAACAACGTGATTTAAAAAATGTATATACCTGAAAAACCACAAAAGGATTTTTCAAAACAACCAAATACTCGGCAATGTCACTGTAAGATATTTATATGAACCAGGAGAGCTCGAAGGCGGTGCAAAAAGAGCTACTGATCCTATTTGGAGTGTCAAAGCACATAAAATATCTAGTATAACACGATCTACGGGTAGACCAGCAATCTATAGACTTGATTCAACTGCTCCTCAGCGTGGGTTTACTTGTGAGCAACTGCAAGTGATACCCGAGGATACTCACTTACCACCGCGTGGTAATAACTAGCGCCTCTTCGTCTGTTGCACTCAAGACAAGTCAGCATCACATTATCTCTGGTATGACCTACGCTGCTATTTTTTCTGTCTACGGTAAATTGTCTCGAGTCTTTATCCAACCAACACCAACTCATTATACAATTGCAGCTCGTGCAGTGATTATTTTGTTGTTGTTTCCGAGTGATTATTAATTCAGCATCAATGTCAAATTCTGTTATTTTTGTTATCCTGTTGTTTATAACTAGAGAGTTTTTTTCTGATTATATCATCGCTGACAATATCATTGATTGTTGTGTCATTAGCATCTAGAACAACTCTTCGAAGTTGATTTATTCTTCGTACTCTGGATACTGCGATATAAACTAAATTCGACCACTCGATGTGATTATCTACCATCCAAACAATTGTATCTGATATAGTCAATCCCTGCGAAGAATGTATCGTCGCTGCGTAACCTAGCATCCATGGGGATTTATAAGCGCGTAATGCATCTTCGACGACATTGATATCAACTAACACAATATCGTTTAATACGAGAATCTGTTTTTCACTTTGCCCAGGAATATCAACTTCGATATTTTGTTTTCGTGTATCTGAAGGCCTATAACACAGCGGAGTTGGAAGTGTTGCAAATTTTTCTTTATGCAATTCAAAAAACTTCATATGAAGTGTGTCTCTGACTATTTTTCTACTTGCCACTATCAAATCGTTCGGTCTCCACGCTTCCCAGAAATTATTTAATGGTGTTTCCGAAATTATTTTACGCGCTATTTCACATTGGATTCTATCCGGTTGTAATCTAATTAGTTTCTTGAACTCACGTAATTGTTCATCAAGTGCTCTATGATCGGTATTAATTTCTTCATAATAGTCTACAAAATTCTTCAGCCAATCATGCGGGGATAAACCGACAAATGGTGGTGGTTGGCCATGATCGCCGCACATTATTACTTTTGTATTCGCCAGCAATAGCCAATCAAGAAATCTTTGTAATACATCTAACGACACCGTGCATATATCATCCCAAATAATGACTTCAGGAATAAATTTTTCACCCATTCGATCAGGAGTCCATTCGTCACCTTTCAATCGAAAGAAACTGTTATAAGTACAGGCATTAATTCCTCGCTGTTTCATCTCTCTGGCAAGTCTGTGGGTCGGTGTTGACACAGTGATGTTTGATTTCCCACGAAATAATTCAATCGCACAAGGAAAGACTCCTGACCCACCACAGCCGTTTAAGTAAACGGTTTTATATCTACATATTGGATAAGATATTTGCGGTGCATTAGATATCATCATGTAACCAGCGCAAACTGCAAGATTACATAATTAAATTTCATGTTGTGTCAACCGCGAACTCGCAATTATCCTCAAAGTTATCGTCGTCACTCTATAATACATTAATATCCGATAGTGAGTTTTCAGCGATGGTGCGTGTTTATGATTCCGTGGTGTCTAAATTGGAGCAGGATAATAATAATAATGACAACACCACAAGAACTACTTCAGCGTATAGTGGAGAACACAAACCCGGTGAAAACCAACATGATCTCAATAACATCAACCAATCCTGAATTCAGTTTAAATTTCCCTACTCCGATTCCCGTTACGGTCGGCATCATTTGGCGGTCAACAACCGAAAAATTCCTTGGTGCTTGCGAGTAAGAATAAACCCGATGGCACTCCAGATCGGAACGTTGTTTCGCTACCATCCGGATCTTACCAAATCGAACAAATCAATAATGATTTTCAATGCAGAATAAAATCCATTACTGGAAAAGAATCGAAAATCGCTATACCAGTTCACGAGCCGACATTATCATCCGCGATTGAGATAAACTCACCCGGGTATGCCGTAGATATCTATAACAGCTCAATCAGAACAATACTAGGATGGCCTGAAAACCCACCTCGGACATCCTTACAAATACCAGAACCTAAAAAGTCTGATTATGTCACAGATAAAAAATCATACCACAAAATTACTCCATCATATCAGATTTATTTGCCTGGTATATAATCAACCGGTAAATTCACATTTCTTGACAAGAATACCATGCAATGGGAATTTGGTCTTGATTCATTCACTAACATTGTATTCATTTTAAATAATGTCATTGGCTAATTTAGTGAGATTAATCAGTTACATAAAACACAACTAGAACGACTACGACAGAGTTTTCAGGATCATCTTTTTGATTTAACAACACCGCGTGATGAGATTATAAAACATGTAGAGATATTAAATCAACTTGTATCAGACATGGAATATATTCACAAACAAATTATTCAAGTAATAATTAATGACAAAAGCGGAGATAAACAAAAATTCCTAACTGCATATAATATCACAGAAGCTGATTTAACAGATTTCAAATTCTATGGGTATAATGCAGTTGAACTTAAAAAATCGGTAAATGATCAAATCCAGGAAAGCTTTTTTCTGATATACGATATATGGAAAAAATACCACAACCACAAAATAAACTATCCTGACACATAATAATGATCCATACGGTGGTGGTAGGCATATCGCTCCATTCAACGTAAATATATCCTCGGTGATAGCGCTAAATTTAGCATGTGATGTTATCGAAGGAAGCTATCAAATAAATCTCGAGCGATCAGACCAAGCTCAGCAGGGATATATGTTATATTCATTTGCACCAACAGCTCCTCCAGGATTTCTAATAATTGAGGATCCAACTAATCCAATCTATATGCGATGTCATAATAATTCATTAACGAGAATTAATTTTAGACTTACTGACCAGTCCAATAATCTGATTGATTTACGAGGTGAGGTCCTACAAATTAGTCTGTTTCTGAAATCCTAAATTATTAGCAAAATATCAACAAGAATTGTTAACCCATAGCAGCAGAGGGGGGCGCGACAACGACATTGGCGTCTTTTTTGTGTGGCCAAATTAAGACTTCTATTAAACATTTACGAGGAAGCCTCGGTTTGCCGAATCGACGCCTGTAAAAAGTTGTCCGATTCACCCCCTCTGTTGCTCACATTGTACTTCTGTGTATGAGCACCTTTCTGCTTCTCTTGTCACCATCAGTGTGACTTGAGAAGCAGAAATTTGTTCCCACTGTATTCCTGTTAGGAAGTAACTCGTATATTGGCATGTTTCACTCTTTGCATGTTTGTTCTTTATCATTTTACGAATTTGCAAATCATACAATTGTTATATATAATGCGTGTGTGTGTGTGTACGCAAAACTATCTAAGATGATCACAAGGTAAGCTAAGCTCATATGCTAAGAACAATCTTTAATAAATAGGGTATCACTGTAGCCACGATTATCTGCACAATTTTATTCGTAGTAGCATTAAAAGGCTGGGGGCGGCAAAACCCCATGTCTAGTCCTCAACACTTAAACGCTTGCAATTTAAACGTACATAATCTAGAAGGAATGCTGATGACGCTGACCTTGTTTAATAGTGACACACAAGATTATGGTTCATTGTAATGGTATGAGTGTATGGAATATATCTACAGTGTTTATATAATGAATGATACAAAGTCACAAACGCTGTCGGCATTGCACGGTAAATTTCTCGGTTACACGTATTCAACATAATCATCATCTGTTTATAAAATATTTGGTAATGTTATGAAAAAATTATGAATGAAATATAAAAATGTTCAAAGGGTACAAAAGCAGCCTCTCTCTCTCTCTCTCTCTCTCTCTCTCTCTCTCTCTCTCTCTCTCTCACACACACACACACACACTGTGTGTACAGTGCTATATTTTCTTTATTAAACAATCTTTCATGCTTAAATCATAAATGTGTATTATAACGATTTAATTAATCAATGTGCAGAAAAATAGAACTCAGAAGTTCATTCATATGGCCAATACACAGTAGCCTATAGTAAATCTGAACTCCATTCAAAGCGCAAATATGTGTATTTGTATATGCTATTAATAAAACATATGCCATGAGAGACCACCTGTCTTAAGAGATCTTTCAATACTTCATATTAAACACAAAAATATAAAACTTGGACCACCGGAATCTTTCGCCTATGGGCCTTCACCAGCTCTTGCAACAACCAGTCCTTTTTGGTATCATCGACGACGCGTAACATACCACACAGCGAAAGATTATAGCCATCTAGGAAAGCGTGGGAAATACAAACTGTAGACAATCCACCCACTCGCAACTTGGACCAATTCCTGGAGCTTGTCTTAAAACTCAATAACTTTGAATTTAATGAAGAAAACTCTCCAAATCAACGGAACCGCAATGGGTACAAAAAATGGCCCAATCGTACGCTAATAATTTTTTTTTTTTATGGAGACACCTGAGGGTCAGCTTTTAGCATCTATGGAACTTACATAATAATAATAATAATAATAATAACCTACTATTTAATATCAAAATCAATAGCATCACCAAGTGCATAGCTCCCGGTGTGGATTGCTCTTTATATGTAGACGATTTTTTTAATTTGTTATCGATCAAAGCACATGCATACAATTGAAAGGCAACTCCAGCAAAATATCAATAAGATCCAAAGTTGGGCCAGTAATAACGATTTCAAATTTTCTAAATCGAAAACAGTATGCATGCATTTCTGTCAATTGCGAAGACATCATGATGACCCTAAACTCACGCTGGATGGAACACTTATTCCAGTTGTTGAGGAAACAAAGTTTTTTGGTATTATATTCGACAGAAAGCTGACTTTTATACCACACATAAAGAATTTAAAAGCTAAATGCTTAAAAGCTTTATATTTACTTAAAGTAATTGCGCACACTGACTGGGGTGCTGATAAAAAAAGTTCTCCTTAATTTGTATAGAACATTTATCCGCTCCATACTAGACTATGGATGCATTGTTTATGGTTCAGCTAGGAAGTTCTATTTGAAAATGCTTGATTCAATTCATCATCATCCGGGAATATGACTCGCTACAGAACTATCCGTAGGGAGGAGGTTATCATTGCAAGAATCAGAATCGGTCATACATACATTACCCACTCCCACATACTAAGAGGTGAAGATCCACCAGAGTGCGTTTCTTGCAATGAACCATTCACTGTTAAGCACTTTATGACCGAGTGTTCCGACCTGCAACCTACGCGTGACAAATATTATAATGTACATGACATGAAGGAACTTTTTGATACTATTCAAATCACTAGTATTTTAGATTTCCTGAAGGAAGTAAATCTTTATTTTAAACTATAACATGTATGCCATCACCTAGAATATTTTTATCTAATGCAAATATCACCACTTATTTACAACATCTTATCATCAACATACACCATTTACATCTCCCGTTGATTGGGAAGCTTCATATTTTCCTGTTACCAACATCTTACCCTTTTAAATGTAACTATTATGGTTTTGTTATATCGCTGGTCGATATTAAACCGTTCTTATTTTTAAACATATAACCTATTGTATGGCGCTAAATAGCCTAAAAGTGCTGGTGCGCCGTTAAAATTCAAATAATCATTAATCATACATCTTAACTTCGGGTAGGCTTCATTGGTGATATTGAAATGAAGCAGGAACATGGAAGAGATTTATGTAATATGAACAATTTCATATCAAAGGGAAACAACTTTCATACTTCATTCAAATTCAATGCAAAAGTCTCCAACTCAAACCACTTTAAACTGGACGCAACAAGAATACTGGATGAAAACAAACTCCATTTCTAGACTTGACCACATTCTTAGATACTATTCGTACCATGTCGTCTTATACAAAATAAAAGAGTCGCGCTCTATACGTGCGACCTATACGTATTAGACTATCCAGCATTAACTACACGCCGTGAAATACACAACTTAGCAGTTCTAACGTTTTCTCTTATCTTTACAAATGAAACCTGGTAGTAACATGTTTAGGTACGATATAGTGATTTGAAGAGACACAGAAGGCTACATACAGGAGATAACCCATGTAAATGTGAAATTTGTTTTTTTTTTTTTTATGGTTTAACGCCATTATTCAGCACAATATAGGCTATACATGGTGACCAGTATTTAGTGGTGGAGGAAGAACCCGGACAAACCCCGGAAAGAACCACCGACCCACGAGAAGCTACTGGCAAGCTTTCTGACATAACAACAATTGCCGAATCTTAGACTCGAACACGCGCAGAGGTGAGATAGCAGTGGTCCGTAACGGACAGCGCTTTAGACCACTCGGCCACTCGGGGCCCCACTGAAATTTGTAGTAAATGAATAGGAATAGCGCTTTGAAGAGTCACGTGATGGCACATATTGGACAAAAGTCATTTCAATGTGAAGTTTGTAATAAAATGTTCGGGAACATTAGTAGTTTAAAGATTCACATGAGACGACACAGTGGAGATAAGCCATTCAAATGTGAAATTGCGGACAAATGTTTGCCTAGAGTGGTAATATGAAGATTCACATGAAAATACATACTGGAGAAAAACCATTCAGACATACTGGAGAAAAACCATTCAGACATAATGGAAATAAACCAGTCAGAGGTATATCATTCAAATGTGAACTTTGTGGTAAAGTATTCAGGGATCGACGTGGCTTGAAGAGACACCTTTTGGTACATGCAGGGCATGAGCTATTTAAATATGAAGTTTGTGATTACACTTCTGCCAGAAGCGGTAACTTGAAGCGGCACGTGATTGCACGTACTGGAGAAAACCTATTCAAATGTGAAGTTTGTGACAAGATTTAATGCATTATAATTAATGTGACAATTACACGCTTGTCAGTTTAATTCTGAATATCAAAGCCTTATGCAAAACAAGGATTTAATAACCAGATAAAAAAAACATTAATCAACAGTTAAGTCTTTTAAATAATGCAAACAAATTAAAGTTGTAAATAAAGAGAGATTTTATTTTTGTTTTTTGTTTGATTAGGATTTTTAACATAGTTTTAAAAAAATCAGTCGTATCGCTACGATGTCTGCAGTGAGGTAGTTTATAGTGATGTCTAGCACTGGGGCATCATGTTGCAGACATTTAATATGATGCCCCACCTAGTCACATTATCCTGACACCAGGCCGACCAGTCCCAACGCTTACCTCTTAATGCTGAGCGTCAAGCGAGGCAGCTGTTATTACCATTTTTGTAAGTCTTTGGTATGACTCGACCAGGAATCGACCTCCCGCTTCCGTGGCGGACGCTCTAACCACTAGGCCACCGGAGCGGATCAATACAGAGAGATCAAACATTTCAGACCAATAATGTCTTCACTGTAGACAAGTAATACAATAAAATCTGTCTTGAAAGATAACTGCTATGAGGAGAGTTCACGTGTCTTGAAATACCACATTCTCGATTTATGCATTATATAGTGATATGACCTGTCATGAGAGACCATCTGTCTTAAGAGATTATGAGTGTTTCCCTTTACCCTCATTTGCGCTTCAGAGACCCACAAACTTTTAATTTGAACCTTTTCATATCACAGAATTTTCTTTGTGGTTACTACCAAGCGAACAGCAGCAATTTCCCTGCCAAGCGCAGAATTCTGCAGAATTCAGTGGGAGGTATAAAAGGCTTGTCAGCATCTCCACTAGGACCTGTTTGGGTTTCCGAGGGTCATGTTATGAGCTCTGTACGTTCGTGAAGAACGTGGAAAAATCCTTTACTATTATTTTCCTACCAATACCATATAAGGAAATACGCAAATATAAGGATTCCCACTTCATCAGAGAATCAGAGACCTCTTGGAGTTTAGGTCAAATTTTAACTTAGCCTTTGCGCTAATGAGAGCTTATAAGCCATAGGGACCATAGGGGGTCATTGAGTGGTCACAGGAAGTTCAATGGTCAACGCTACCCCGTAAAAATATTATTGATCCTGCTAGACTGTCGTTTGGTATTCTAGGGGTTCTCATTGAAGTTGTGTCGTCCTTAGTTAAAACTGTGTATTTATATGAATTTATTTATCTTGCTAGAAAGTCGTTTGGCAATCTAGGGATTCACATCGAAGTTGTGCAGTCCTTGGGTCAAAATTTGTATATATGTACCACCTGAACCTTGGTTTGGCAACTGAGAGGTTCACATGGGGGTTGTGCCGTTCTATACGTGACCTTTGAGCCTGTTACGACGTCGTTTGTCAATTACGGTTCACATTGAGGATCATGTACATACATTTTTTAAATTTAAAGATACACATATATTATATAATGAATTATGAAAATATTAATATTTCTTCTGCAATAGCAAATGTAAAAAATGAAGGTACAAAATTATCTGATACACTAAATACTGAAGAAAAAAAAGTAGTTCTGATTTCGAATACTTGCAAGATCTTAAATCCGGTAATATATATATACACTACCGTCAGAATATAAATCTATAAAGCAAATCCAACAAGCTGTCTTCGCTTCATTAGCTATAGAAAATGATATAGACTGAAATAAATTCGGATCTTTTTCTAACAGTTTAAAAAGTTAGAACTAGCTCGTGAATGTGAAACAAAAGAAACTATTAATGCATGTGCAAGACAACTAAATATGATTATATAAAGTGAAAGTAGCTACTTTATCGAAAAGTGAAAGCGAAAGTAGTAAAGTAAAATATCCGATCACTATTATCTTTTTTGTGTGCAAAAGCTTCATATTAAGATTTTATGTAGAGATTTAAATGTAGATTTTCCCACCTTAGGTCTAGCAACTTACCGGATTGGTCAGTAAGTTTAAAATATATTCTCATCAAATTCGAATTATGATCGGATATAAACCGTATAATTGTGTTATTGTACAAGCAAATATCCAGGAGGTACTTGAGGGGTAAATGTATAAAGAGTAAATCCTGTTGAGCCTGATTTGATATTTCAGTATAAGTCTGATAACTTCCATCAATTACATCACATACAAGATTGACTGCGATCACCGAGGTTATATTTACGATTCCCGTTGAAAAATGACGATCCTGTATAGGTTGTCCTTTGTTGTATCTGATAATATTATCCTACTCCGGTGTTATTTTTCTCCATTCAACGAGTATTTTTGGGTAAAAGTCATCCATGATATCATTGATGGATATTGTTTTAAAATATTCTGTAGATCAGCTTCTGTTATCGAGTATGTACTTACAATGCCATCAGTATGATCAATTATTGCCTGAATTATCGCTCTTTGGTTAATATATTCCATATCAGATACGAGTTGATTTAAGATTTGTATTTGTTTAATGATTTCCTTGCGTGAACTTTCTTTATCTAAAGGCTATTCAGTGAAACTTTGCTGTAGTTTTTCTCGTTTGGCCCTGATTAATAAATTAATAAATTTTAATAAATTAATACATTTTAATAAATTATCAAATTTTTATAAATTAATAAAGATAAAGTATCCATTAATGTCATCTTCTTGGCGAAGACATACATCTTCAGCTCCATCACGTTTCAGCGAGATCAAAAAACCAAAAGGTTCGAAGTAAAATGGTAAGATGTTAGTAACAGTCAAATATGAAGCTTCCCAATCAATGTAAGATGTAAATAGTGTATGTTAATGAGTACAGCAGAAAATATGTAGAAATAAGGTGCGGTATTTACATTAGATAAAAATGC
The DNA here is from genome assembly GCA_030141615.1 of Unio pictorum. NCBI lineage: Eukaryota > Metazoa > Mollusca > Bivalvia > Unionida > Unionidae > Unio > Unio pictorum. Next base: position 10,929,911 of record JARLTB010000291.1, read on the forward strand.
TCTTATTGATGGCATACAAGTTATAGTTTAAAATAAAGGTTTACGTCCTTCAGGACATCTAAAATATAAGTAATATTTATAGTATCAAAAAGTTCATTCATGTCATGTACATTATAATACTTATCACTCGTTGATTGCAGGTCGGAACACTTTCATGAAGTGCTTAACAGTGAATGTTCATTGCAAGTAACTCACTCTGTTGGATCTTCACCTTTTGGTATGTGGGAGTGGGTTATGTACGTATTACCTTCTTCATTACTTTTAATACCAATATGGCTAGGTAACCAACAGTATACTATACCGTAGGAAGTACTAAACTCAATATTTTTTACGCGGAGATTGAATACTAATGGATTTTCTAGTTTTTTATTGTGTAGCAACTGAAGCACTGATAGTGAGTCACATGATATAATGATGTTTAAAATACGTTTCTTTTCAATACATTTCAGAGGTAGGTATTCGGCTGAAAAAAACGGACGCATCATTTGGCAAACGAACGTCTGTTATATGTTTGCCGCTAACGAAAGCTACATTAGCCTTTTCCTCATCATTTGATCCATCAGTATAAATCCTAGTGTAGTTTTTAAATTCGGTGAGGAGTTCAAGATAAGAGTTCTCGAACGTGGAAGGGTTTGCCTCAGATTTTTTTTCTCAAAGAGTAACGTAAAATGCACTTTGGGGCCAGGGTAGTGTTTCCAAGACATGCGTTTTCTTAATTGTAAAAAGATTAAGTTTGTTACTGTCAAGGCTGGATGATATTCTGATGCCAAATGAAGGTATGGCATTTGGTTTGTTCTCGTGTAAGATTTTGTATTTGAGTTGAAAAACAGCCGAAAATGCACGGTTTAGAGGGTATGATCTGAACTTGAGAGCGTACTGTGCAGACAGCATTTCTCTGAAATATGATAAAGATGGTTTATTCGCTTCCGCGAGAAGTCGTTCACATGGAGATGTCTTAAATGCTCCCAGAGCGAGTCTTTTTCCATGATGATGCAGTGACTCAAGCATTTTCAAATATGGCTTTCTTGCGGAACCATAAACAATACATCCATAGCCTAGTTTGGAGCAGTAAAATGTTCTATACAAATTGAGGATGACTTGTTTTATCAGCACCCAAGTCAGTGTGCGCTGCTACTTTCAGTAGATGCAGAGGCGTAGGGATGATATTTTGCACCCGGGGACAAACTATAAAATTGGCGCCCCAACGATCTTGTGACAGATTTATTACCCTTGTTTTCTTATTATAATGTAACGTTGCAAGCCTCATTTTGGCGCCCCTGAACCTTGGCGCCCAGAGACATATGTACCCCCCCCCCCCTCGCTACGCCTCTGAGTAGATGTAAAGATTTTCAAGCATTCAGCTTTCAAATTATTGATGTGTGGAATAAAAGTCAGTTTTCTGTCGAAGATAATACCCCAAAACATTGTGTGCACAACAACTAGAATAGATGTTCCGTCCAGCGTGAGTTTAGGGTCATCATGATGTCTTTAGAACTGACAGAAATACATGATATTGTTTTCGATTTTGAGAATTTGAAAACGTTAGTACTGGCCCAATTATGGATCTCGTTGATATTATGTTGTAGTTGTCTTTCAATTGTAAGCACGTGCTTTTATCTATAACATATTAGAAAATCATCAACGGAGAGTGAGCAATTCAAACCCGAAGCCAAACACTTGGTGATGCTATTGATTTTACTATTAAATAGAGTCACAGATAAAATACTGCCCTGTGGCACACCCATCAATTGCTCGTGCATATCTGAGAGGGTAGAGCCCACTCGTACCTTGAATGCTCTGTTTGAGAGAAAGTTTGATATGAAAGAGGACATTTCATCTTTTAAACCCAGATCGAGCATGTCATTTAGTATTCCGTATTTCCATATTGTGTCATTGGGGCTATCCATAAATGATGTCACGCGATTTTGGTCGATTTTGAGCTCCACCCCACCCCTTCGTCACACGTCGTCACAAAATGTCAGACCCCCCCCCCTCAAATATGGCGTCACAAAGCTCAGCTCCCCCTCCCTTCCCCTGAATAAGCCGTATTTCCTATTTGAAAATTAACATGTTTCAAATCACTTTATTGTCGTTGTAGTATGTATTAAGTGTGGCACTACACTCTGATATTGTAGGAGAAAACATGTATTAAAACGGAGGCACTGGAAAGATGAAATTGGCATAAAAGGTTTTTGAAAATATTCGTTGTCTAGCTAGAACTGCAGATGTTCAAAATATTGTATTCAAATTCTGTTATAATTATAAAATAAAGTAATTAAAACTGTTAAAAAAAATACTTTGAAACTTTATAGTAGAACACAGAATTTTTGTTGTTTGCCACAAGCACTTTTTGGAGTTTTTTTGTATCGACCTATGATGTTTGGTTATCCCAAAACGTCAGAAGTGATCCTGTTTTGTGTGGCGGCAATGTTTTTTCATTCTTGCAACCAGTGATCAAGAGTCCATCTTAATTTGAGCTCCTACAAGACACGCGTGAAGCTACTTAAAACGTCATTAAATAAATTGTAGGGAATCAAAAAATTAAGTGGAACTTTAAAGTTGCGCATTTTGATGTGACGTCACATTTCTTAAACACCCCTTCACCCGCGTCAGAAATGTGTGAACCCCCCCCCTCCCCCTCCCATCCCTATCCCCTTAAGAGAACTAAAAAGTGATCACTGTTGTGAAGGTCATCAGCGACCTTTTATTCATAGACCAAAAGCAACAAACGAGAGCAATTTGTAAAATCTATACACGTGTATGTACCGGATCCTGGATGTAAATAAATCGGCGATTTAGTGTTATATAGGCACAAATCTTGTCTAGAAAGGAAGTCTTTTACTTTGTCCTTTATGTGATTTGATGCGCATATAATGTTATTGGCATTAAAATCTCCCAGTAAAACAAAGGGCACAGACGTCCACTTCGTTTTGTACTCGGTTGGTGTTTGATGGTACGGAAAAAGGTTATCGCTTGATGAACGCTTATAGGCTTTCAAATTTGTGCTTAGTGGGATGACTCTGTGAGAGAGTCTATTGTTCACAACAATATAAACTCCTCCTGTGATTCTGTGAGAGAGTCTTTTGTTCACATCAATAGAAACTTCTTCTGAGGCCCAGTCGGTAATTTTAAAGCAGGTGATAAACTTGGAATAGTTTTAAAATGAAATTTTATCCATCTCTTTCAGTACTGTTTCCTGTAAACATAGTACTGTAGGACCGTGTTCATTTAAAAGCAGAAGCAATGGAACAGTTTCTTCTGCATCCATGTTCTCAAAGCCTCCAAACCAATGAAAGAGTTTGATGGGATCATCTGACCACTTTTGTAGCTTATTTGCTTGCGATTTATTTTTATTCGTTGGTGATTTCATTTGTGGGGTGTTACTGAAAGTTGTTTGTGTTATTGTCGTGTTTTTTTATGATTTGTAATGGAGAATATGCGTACTTGATGTTGAACCGGGTACATCTATCTGTGTTTGAGCGTTCTTCGTGGTTTTGGTATTGTTTGTCATGACAGTGGAGAAGCATGTGCGAGGAAACAATGTTTTTGCCTGTACAAGTTTTCTGGGATCTGGATAAGGAATGTTTGTTTTGTACTTTGATTCTCCTCCTGTTTTTAAGTATCACAATCCTCGGAACTGGCGTGATGCTCCTTACCGCAGTTGACACAATACAGAGTTGCTCTACAATCAGATTCCTGATGAGAGTATCTCCGCATCGGCCACATATTTTGACTTTTCAACAGCGGTCATCATGATGGCCATATTAGTGACAGTTATGGCATTGTAGGAGCTTTAGTATGTAGATCTCGACCTTTATTTGCAAAAATCCAACCTTGACCACTTTGTGTACTATTGGTTTATTGAAAGTGAGTAGAAATGTGTTGGTGTCCTGCATATTATTATTACGTTTATTGCGTATTCTACGCACTGCATTGGCATTCATTTTTCATCCCTTCGATGATATCTGTGTCGATGACTCCAGCCATGTCAAGACAGCGCATCACGCCTTTGGACATATTGAGTGTCGTGTGAGTGAATAATGTCGCTAGAATATCAATGTAACAGAATTGTTACCGAGTGGATGGTGGATTAAATGAACAACACAAACACAATGTGTGAAAGATAATGTAAATTTATGAAATAAATTATTAATGAAAAAATAATGATGTATCAACACAATAACTCATGCGTTCAACCCACAATTACACTCACAACCATTCACAATACATGAATAAATGAAATATTAATACAAAATAAAACACAGATACAAAGGAATCTCTTGGACTATACACAGATCCTAAGAACCTTTACAAAAGTTATATTAACGCAAGTATAAATCACGATAATAAACACAAACATCAAACTATACTATCGCACGTATGGATTGCGACAACTAGCACGAACATATACAGGTATTCAATCAAGCTGCTAGCTTTTATTGAGAATCATGCAATGCCTTGAAATACTATTGTGTTCTTAAATAACCATGTAAATACAACAATGTATTCAATTGTACTACAATTGCAACACACACATGTGTCTCGACCCTGTATAACCGTAAGATTCACCCACAGTTGAATCGCCGCCCAGTTTCCCCGAAGACCTAAGGTTGACCAATACTTTTATCGGCCGTTTGCCCTTCACGGATCCACCACAGTTATACGTACAGACAGCATACAACATCTACTAGAACCAACGTTCCTCAATACCCTAGATGTCGCCCCGGATGTTTATAACTCTATACAGCTCCGACACTCGGACTTCTAGCTTTCCGGATATTTACACGTCACGACAGATGTAGACGAACAGACAGTTCGACAGACAGACAGTCAGATACTTCAATTCGATTGCACAATAAATCAGCAACAATTTCAGCTACGATAACAGATGTTATCAGAGATGTTCCGCAATAAATCAGCTATAATTCAGAGATGTTCTCAGTGATGTTATCAGAGATGCTTTCAGAGATGCTATCAGATGTTATCAGATGTTATCAGAGATGCTATCAGCTACAATAGAGAAACCAGACTAATAACAATTGTCTCAAAAAATAATCTAAACCTTAGATCACGCTATTGCATTTAAAGTCTAATGGTGACTAGTAATTCCAAATATTCCACGTTTAAAATCTGCATTGCAATAAAGGCATCATTATATGAAATAATAAACTGAATAAAATTCACAATAAAACGAAATATAAATTTAACACTCACCCCTTTGGCTGGAGATTGAAAGACGAGCTATCTATCCTGAGATTAGATACTTTAGGTCCCGTAATTATTATGAGAAATATTCTGCCTTATATACTCTCAAATAGGTGAGCAGAAATCACGGCAAGATTACCGTGCACTACGTGAAACTAATGTTCCGGATTTCATGTAATTCAAAATCAGGCACATGCAAATCGTTACACGCCGCTTACCTTAGAGAAAACCACTTATTCACCCCAGGCAACGCATGTACGACGAAACAAAAAAAATGGTTAGATTAGTTTGTAAATCAAGAAGAAAATAAATTAAATTTTCGCCTAATTCTGTGACAATCAAGGAATGTTTTTCTTTTCTTGTCTGTTTAACGTTTTCGTTCACACTCACTTGAAGGCAACCCGATTTCAACTTTTTGTCACTTTCGGGTGTGCCGATGAACACTGTTATCGTTTGCACAGTTACAAAATAATACAGTGCTGTAATTGGTTTTGTGGCATCTATTAACTGTATAACCATGAAGCGTGGAAATGACTCCTCACTACACGGTTATTCATAACAGTCAGATAGTGGTTTCGTACGTTTGTTTTGCTTTTTGTAAGAAATGTCCATGGTAGTTTGGTTATATTAAGCACCCATGCTCTCCGCCCACCATGGAGCCCAACGAGGGGACATTTCTCAAGTTCCAGAGATACATAGATCCATACTCAGTAGATAAAATTACCAATGATTGACGCGTGATGTCACCACCTTCTAGGGTTGGTTAAATATTCTCCCGATTGACCCGTTAAGCCACCGCCTTCTAGGAAGTCTTCTAAGACATGGGATAGGGAAAGCTAAAAGGATAAAATGTTGGGGTAATGGTGGTATCAAGAGAGATTCAAGAATAAGAAAAGGTGAGCAAGTAAATAAAGACTTCCTTGCGCTCGGCGTGACCATGCTATTTGTCGAGACGGGGCCATTCCCAACCACCAGTCTAGGAAAAGTAGAGACCAAAACAGTGTATTGCATCTCACAGTCTCAGATTAACTACCATGATCATTTTCTCCAGCGACACTGGATGCAACCACGGCAAACATTTTGCCTCTACTTAGTCACCTCTTACGACACGAAGTGAGGCTCCTAGGGACAATTTACAACCCTTATCCCGCATGGGGGTAGTTTTGTTCGTCTTGGTACTACATTGGTGTTTGGTGGTATGTAAATAGAAGAAAAGGTAATCACTCGATATAGAGTGACGCTTACAGCTTGCAAAGTTATCTTAAGATGGTTGACTCTATGATCGGATCTATTGTTCACAACAACATAAACCCCTCCTGATGCCCTGTCAACATTTTGAAAGTAGGTGTTAAACAGAGAGTAGTTTTTAAGTGTAATGTTATCCGAATCATTCAACAATGTTTCATGAAGGCAACGAATTGCAGGATTTTGTTCGTTTAAAGTCAGGACAAGTGGACCCACTCCCACATACTGAAGATCCACCAGAGTGCGTTACTTTCAATGAACCATTCACTGTTAATCACTTTATGACAGTGTTCCGACCTGTAACCGACGCGTGGAATTATAATGTGCATGACATGAAGTAACTTTTTGACACTATACATATCATTTATATTTTAGATTTCCTGAAGGAAGTAAACCTTTATTTTTAACTATATTTTGTATGCCATCACCTACAGCATTTGTATCTAATGTAAATACAGACCCTTATTTTCAGCATCTTTTAATCTGTACTCATTAACATACACCATTTACATTTCCCGTTGATTAGGAAGCTTCATATTTTACTGTTACTAACATCTTACTATTTTACTTTAAACTATTTCCTTTTTGGTAATCGCTGGTCGATATTAAACCTTTCAGTATTTTAAATATGCATGCATTCAACCTATTGTATGGCGATAAATAGCCTAAAACACTGGTGCGCCGTTAAAAACAAACAAACAAACAAACAAGCAAATCAAAATACCTATACTTTACTGATATGGTGTACACCGTATCAACTGATTATCATGCGTATATAAATAGATTTCATCGGTATGTATAGATTCTCAGTCTTATTATACAGAACAATATCACACAATCAGACGCATTTCTGTACATTACACTTTTACAAAGGGTACACAGATATCCACATCTCCATGCGGTGATATATCCTTACACATGATACTCCTACAAAGTATATACAAAAGTCAAATATCCCTATGAACTAATGGTGTACACTGTTCCATTTTAAAATATTATAATTCAATTCAACATTTGCAAATCTATAATATCCATGAATAAATTCACGAGGTTATTAGGAATTAACCAAGTAGCGAATTACAATATTAATTATTTACATAAACATGGCTCGTGTATCAAAATATCCACGGACACCAAACACTACAAATGAATCAAACATTGCAAAGTTCACAAAACCCTAAAAATGGTAATTCTACATACTAGCAATTCTGGTAATGAATTTTATACATACTGCACATAATTAAAATACAATACTTGCCCTAATAGATTACAACAGTCGAGCAAATAAATCACTGACCTGTCCGAATATCCTTAGTAATGCCCAGAATAACAATCGTTCCCGCCAATTTCGAATGACGTCGGAGCAACTTCTAACTTCCTTTGTAATTTCCCTCAAGATAGTTTAACAACTACTGCAGTTTAGTTCTCAAGACACTAGATTTAAGCATGCGATTCCCATAATGGCCACGCCTTGCTCAATTCCTAGTGGATGTCGATTCACCCATTGTCTACATATGTACATAATTAGCCGACATTGACCCCTCCCTAGCAGTCTGTCAAGGGTAGAATTACGACCCAACACTTGTCTTCTTTTGAAGTCAGCACTGGCAATTCATCACTTACCTGTGACGATCGCGCCGCCAAAATATGGCGCCAGTCAACAAGTTCCTATGGCCATGTTATACATCACTTTGACACCTCATTGTTCCTATGGCTGACCTAGTAACATTATGATGTGGAATTAGCCTCAAGGTCTAGCATATACATGTTGGAATCTAGTTATTGCTCCTTACTTACAACGTGATACACATTCACACGTATGTGTGTGTACGTGTGTGTTTATATATATATATATATATATATATATATATATATATATATATATATATATATATATATATATATATATATTGTTTCTAAACTGGTCCTTAATCTATTCATTCTTATATACTTTTAGTACTATGTGTCCTATAGGTTGGGTCGGCATGACGTCACGAGCTTAGCGACCTACATTCCGCCATATTGCAGAGGTGAAAACAATAGCTTAGTAACAGTACGGTAGCGTTAGTTATGTTCGATATTGCAAACCGTTTTTGTTTACCTATATTTTGTTTCTTATTTCTGTTTTCTGTTCAGAAATGTTACATGGTCTTCTGTACATGCTGGATTTAAAACCATATATGTGTGTTTGTCGAATGTTTTTTTGACGTAATATATTTTAGGTTGATAAGGTAGGAAGGAAATCTAACTCGGGAAATGATACCACCATATAGTGCAGACTACATTCATCATCTGTCCGCTTATCAATACTCCTTCATCCACGACAAGTGCGACAAAACTACACAATCTGATTTATATTCTATATGGTAGAGTACAATACATGGTCAACATCGTTGACCAGATTCTATTACTGTGATAAAATGTTAACCGTCAAGGTCCTGATTATAAATTCGTAGAATACTACGAGTTAGCAGGTCATATCTTCAAAGAAAAGCTGTCAGTTCTTTCCGTATATGTTATATTCCAAAGACTCTATACATAGTTACGAAAATGATATTTTACGTCGGCTTTGTCTTACCAAGTGAAAAACGGTGTTCTTTTGTGGGATTTGTTTTGTTATTTCTCCTTTTGCTTGTTTGGGAATTTTAATGACAATCGACTTAGAAGAAAAGAAAAAGAGAAGCATATTATCCGTATCCAGAATTCACTAAACTTTACCGTCAACCTCTCTTTTTGCTAGGCCTACCCCTGCTCCTCCGCTGGAATGGGGGGGGGGGAGGAAACTCACTCAAGTACCCAAACGTTAACGCTTGCGTTCATGTTGAAATGCTTTACGAATGAGATGTAAATACTCCCATATTTCGTGTCTTTACACATAAAAAAATACTTCAATATTTTTCTTACTTTTACATAAACATGTAAAACGTACATAGGAAAATGCAAAGAAGGACGGCAAATTTTTTTCTTCTCATTTCAATACAAAATGAATGTAGATTATTTTTTAAAAACTCGACTCCATCACCTTAGATTCTCCAAACTCTCAACCCTGACAAACTTGCCAAATCTGTTCGTTTTTCTGCTTGCCTGTAGACTGGAATTTAACATGCGCCAAAATACTTCTGTATAAAATTTTGAATTAGCATATTATGTTGTTAAACTTTCATGGCGATAATTAGAGAATCCCCTTTTCTTGCTTCAAGCGAAAATTGCGGGTCCAATGGTATCTTTTACAAAATGTCTTAACACTAAAAAAATCTTTCAAGTTTTGCGTGCTATTTATTTTTAAAGTAGTTGGTTTGTTCGTTCGTCGGATAGATGGATGGACGGAGGGACATACAGACAACCATAGACAGACATAGATAGATAGATAGATAGATAGATAGATAGATAGATAGATAGATAGATAGATAGATAGATAGATAGATAGATAGATAGATAGATATCTTTAATTCTAATCATTAATAAATGCTGATACTACTATATCTTGCCAGTGTTTCGACCTTCAGTGAGAATAAATTAATGTAGATTATTTTTCAATATGCAGTATGTTTGTGAACAAACTGATTGTCATTTAATACGCTATAATTGCTTAATTTATCATTCCAATACCCCATCCACGTCTAAAAGTAGTCAACATATGACTGTTTAAAAAAAGACAGTTTTCGGTTTTTAAATTTCCGTTTTTATGTGTGTGTGTGAATACAATTAAAACCTGCTAATTACTGCAGTATCCTGGTCGTTCTCATGATTAAAGAAATGGCACACAATCAGAGTAGTCAATCATTTAAAAGAACAATTCAGGGTGGGCACATATAGTTGGCTCGTATGACATATATTTAGTTTGGAGGTTGCATTATAATGGCAAATATGAACGATGGAGTGTCAAGGAAATAAGCGTGGTTCGGTACGATTTATAATCTGCGGAATATATAAACGACGGAAAAGCTGAGCGGTTAAAGGTAGGATTTGTAGCTTATTTGTTTATTTTAAACCTATAATAGACACTTGTATATTTATGTAGTTATTGGCGAGAGAGAAAAGACGTATTTGGTAATTTTGGAAGAGATTTTAATTATTAATTTTTTTTTTTTTTTGCATATGATGGTTTGTGAAAACACCAACACTGCAAATCTTAGGCATATCTTAAAATGTGTAAATGTTCCCCACAAGGCACACGTTACTCAAGTAACTAGAACAATGGCGGTTGTTTTCACCTCGGCGGTCGTAACCATGTACTGAAAATACCTCGATGTGAGAAAGTGCCCGGATTCCCGACCCAACTCTTACAAACAAGAGTCTCGCATTGTGCTCATTGGACTACCTGGTATATCGGACAATGTATACACTGACCGCTATACAAGTTAGCAGTTCTGACTTTCTTTTTCTCTACAGATGGAACCTGGTAGTAACATGTTTAGAAACGATAGTGATTTGAAGAGAGACAGTAGGCTACATACACGAGATAAGCCATTCAAATGTGAAATTTGTAGTCACAGATTTTGGTACAATAGTCATTTTAAGAGGCACATGACGGTACATACCGGAGAAAAACCGTTCCGATGTGCAATTTGTAATCATAGGTATAGCGACATAAGTGCTTTGAAGAGTCACATGATGACACATATTACACATAAGCCATTTAAATGTGAAGTTTGTAATAACACGTTTAGGAACATTAGTAGTTTGAAGATGCATACGAAGCTACATACTGGTGACAAACCATTCAAATGTGGAGTTTGTGATAAAATGTTTAGGTGCGGTAGTCATGTAAAGAAGCACATGATGATACATGCGGAAAATAAACCATTCAAATGTGAAGTTTGTGGTAAAAGTTTTACACAAATGCCTCATATGAAGCAACACATGATGATACATACTGGTATCAAACCATTCAAATGTGTAGTTTGTGATAAAATGTTTATGTCCGGTAGTCATCTAAAGCAGCACATGACCATACATGTTGATAATAAACCATTCAAATGTGAAGTTTGTGGTAAAATGTTCAAGTACAGATATAACTTGAAGAGACATGGTTTGGTACATGCTGGAGAAAAGCCATTCAAATGTGAAATTTGTGATCATATGTATGGCAGCAGCGGTGCTCTGAAGAAGCACATGAAGGTACATACTGGAGAAAAGCCATTCAAATGTGGAGTTTGTGATCAAATGTTTATGTCCGGTTGTCATCTAAAGACGCACATGACTTTACATGCTGAAAATAAACCAATAAAGTGTGAAAAATGTGAAGTTTGTGGTAAAATGTTCAAGGACAGATATAACTTGAAGAGACACAGTTTGGTACATACTGGAGAAAAGCCATTTAAATGTGAAGTTTGTGATAACCTGTATTGCCGCAGCTCTGATCTGAAGACGCACATGATGGTACATACTGGAGATAAGCCATTCAAATGTAAAGTTTGTGATTACATGTCTGCGACCAGCCGTAATCTGAAGAGGCATATGAGGACACACCCAGGGGAATAGACATTCAAATGTGCAATTTGTATTTAGCTGTTTGTGCTCAAAAATAATTTGAAGATGCACATGATGTTACATATCGGAGACAAACCATTCATATCTAAATAGTGATGGATTGATTGTTTGGACAAAAAATGTTATTTTATCAGACACCAATGGAGATAAAATCAGTTAAATGTGAAGTTTTTGATAAATAATGTTTAAGTATGTGATTACACATGAATTGATACATGCTGTAGAAAAAAGCAATTAAAAAATAAAGTTTGTAATGAAATATTTAGGTGTGGTAGTTCTTTAAAGAAGCACATACTGAATAAAAACCATCTAAATGTGAAATTTGTGGTAGAATGTTTGATGAGAACCCCAAAAATATAATATATAAGCCAGACTACTGTGATGTTGCAGAGATATAGAGATCAGAACAACACCTTTTCTATATATAAACACTGTTTGTAATAAATTTATTATATGAATACTCTATTTGTTTGGTGAAACTTGTAATGTATGTATTTTGATATAATCAGAGATGTCTTCCATTGGTTGATTTATGATAGTTTGACAGTCTCTATTGTCTTTGTGTTGACATCCAGGGGTACTTGGGTAGAATCACTGACTTTCTGTATGGAACTTGCAAGGCTTCTGTATGCTGCTGGCAAGGCTTCTGTATACAGCTGGCAAGGCTTCTGTATGCAGCTGGCAAGGCTTATGTATGCTGCTGGCAAGGCTTCTGTATGCTAATGGGAAGGCTTCTTTATGCTGTTGGCAAGGCTTCTGGATGCTGTTGGCAAGGCTTCTGATTGCTGCTGGCAAGGTATCTGTATGCTAATGGCAAGGCTTCTGTATGCTAATGGCAAGGCTTCTGTATGCTAATGGCAAGGCTTCAGATTACTGCTGTCAAGGCTTTTGATTGCTGTTGGCAAGGCTTCTGTATGCTAATGGTAATTCCTCTGTATGCTAATGACAAGTCTTCTGTATGCTAATGGCAAGGTCTCTGTATGCTAACGGGAAGGCTTCTTTATGCTGTTGGCAAGGCTTCTGTATGCTGCTGGCAAGGCCTCTGTATGCAGTTGGCAAGGCTTCTGTATGATGTTGGCAAGGCTTCTGTATGCTAATGGCAAGGCTTCTGTATGCTAATGGCAAGGCTTCTGTATGCTAATGGCAAGGTTTCTCAATTACTAGTCTTATGACTAGGACTGTCAGCGCAATTTCAACCATGTACAGATCACTTGATGAAGAAAAAATTGTTTTTCAATGTCATGAGAGTAAATGCTGTATTTATCTATATCTGACTTAAACAATTGGAGGTCTCCTTATGAATTTAAAACTAGGAGTTCAGGACTTCTATTTTGGGAAAAACAGGAGTCCTTCCTGCAAAAGTTGCAGTCCCATACCTGAAATGGCTATATTTCTAGATGAGTAGAAACAGTGGTTGCCATCAAGTTTAATTTTCTAACTTCTTTAGAGCACTGACATGTAACCCTTGTTTGTCCATTAGAGTGAGATTGAATTATGTCTGGCCAATTAAAGGTATTATTTCAAGCACTAAGGCATCACACATAGTGTTCCACATGAAATGTCAGTTCTAGATACTTCTAGTACTCTATTGAATTTTATTACAATCTTTGTCACTTTGTCATTTAAAACCAAAATTCATATCCAAATTTGCAAACAGCATTTTGTCTAACTTGCAACAGGTCTTGATTTTGAGGTCACATGCAACAGGTCTTGATTTTGAGGTCACATGCAACAGGTCTTGATTTTGAGGTCACATGCAACAGGTCTTGATTTTGAGGTCACGTGCAACAGGTCTTGATTTTGAGGTCACATGCAACAGGTCTTGATTTTGAGGTCACGTGCACTACTTTTTTTGGCTACTCTTTGAAATGAACACAATTATGAAAGCTAAAGTTGTTTGTTTGATGTACATTTATACACAAGTACATCAATGGGTCATTCTGCCTCTGAAACAGTCATTGTAAATATCAGTACATTTTCTAACCACTCTGCAGCTATTCAGGTCCTTGAACTTGCTGACAAGCTTGTGGGTCATGTTCTTCAGATGTACTCTTACAATGACAACATGTACATGTGGGGGTCTTTCAGTCACTGAATTATCTGATTGTAAACATAAGCACACTAAAACTGATCAATTAAACAACCCATTTTCTCACTCAACAGGTGGTTGAAGCAGGACTAGCAAGCCCTTGAATTTGCCCTCCAGCAAATTGGTGCATAGGGAGGATTCCAGTATAAGTGATTTTCTGCGTCCCAGATAGAAAAAAATTGCATCCAGATATGCATGATTAAATGTTTCCAAGACAATCTGAAAATGTTAACTTTTACTTTCACTCCCTTTTACTGATAAAGTGATAGATATGTTCCTTATAAATACAATTGTTTTTATTGTAAGCACAGTGGGACTCATTTGCTGAACATTACTATGTATGCCAAGTCATACCAAAGACTTACAAAAATGGTACTAACAGCTGCCTCACTTGGTGCTCATCATTAAGAGTTTAGTGTTAGGACAGGTCGGGCTGGTGTCAGGATAATGTGACTGGGTGGGACATCATGCTACATGTCTGCGGCATGACACCCAGTGCTAGACATCATTATAAGTAGCCACACTGTAGATGTCATAGCAATATACACACATTAATTAATATTTGCATTGAAAAACTTTCATTTCTTAACAATGATACACCAAGAAAACAGCTTTGCTTTAGTCCACTGAGGAAAACGTCACTAAGAGAATTAATGAGTAAAATGCACTTATGGTTTTATCTGTACACTTATGTTTTTATCTGTACATTCTTTCTTCTTCACAAATCTTTTATGCTACCAAACTCATCAGTAAAAGTAACTATACAAGTTGGTTACAAATTGTCAAAAGGATATGTAAGCAGTCAAACTCATGGAAGTAGTTCTATTTATGCATTTCTCAGCATGTCATAAGGGAGACAAGTAATGATAAGCACAGAAATAGTTATATTTATGCATCAATTAGCATGTCATAAGGGGAGACAAATAACCAAAATCATGGAAGTAGTTATACTGTATTACATTATTCAGTGTGTCATATGGGAGATAAGTAATGGAAATAGCTATATTTATGCATCAGTTACCATGTCAGAAGGGGAGACAAATAACCAAAATCTTGGAAGTAGTTATATTTCATTACTCAGCATGTCATGAGGGAGTAATGGAAGTAGTTGTATTTGTTCATCAATTAGCAGGTCAGAAGGGAGACAAATAAGTAAAAATCATGGAAGTAATTCTATTGCATTAATCAGAATGTCATAAGGGGAGACAAATAAACAAAATCATGGAAATAGTTATATTTCATTACTCAGCATGTCATAAGGGAGATAAGTAGTAGAAGTAGTTGTATTTATGGAATCACATCACAATTAATACTTCCAGTTCAGTACCCACGAATGTAGTTCTAGTCTATTTTTAGAACATTTTTTCCTCTCTCCTTTTGGTGGTGATTAAAGAGTTATATTGATGCATCTTTGGTATGGATTTAAAGTTAATTGTTTATTCTTGAGAATAGGAGCTCTGAGAGTGGCTGTCTGTATGTATTTTTGCGACAGTGCACACTGTGTAATTAGGCCTTAGTGATAATCCAGAAGTGAAATCAGTGTTCTGTGTACATGCTGCTCTGTTTACAGTGCAGCCACTCAAAAAAATGCCGGTCAACCCTTGACAAGAATTTCACCGTGAAGTCATCTTTGGGGGTATTTTAGATTTTTATATGATTTGTATTGATTGTCACACTGTGGAAAGGTCAGTGCTGAGAAATATATGTAGAGAACATATAGTAAAATTAATTGTGGTGTATGGCCTTATGCATCAATTATCATGTCAGAAGGGGAGACAAATAAGTAAAAATCATGGAAGTAATTTTACTGCATTAATCAGAATGTCATAAGGGAGATAATTAATGGAAGTAGTTATATTTGTGAGTGTAGTCATATCGCTACAATATTTGCAGTGTGGCAATTTATAGTGATGTCTAGCACTGGGGCATCATGCCCCACCCAGTCTCATTATTCCAACTCCAGGTCAACCCGTACTAACAATAACCTCTTAATGCTGATTGCAAGCCAATACAACTACTAGCACAATTGTATGTCTTGGTATGACTCTGATGGGATGTGAACCCATGACCTCTGCATGCAAGGCAGACACTCTAACCACTTAGGCCTCCGGAGCAGCCAGTAACTATTAGAGCAGTAACATTACAAAAATGTATAAAAATTTATATTCATTTAATGAATTGATACCGTTGACACTATATTTTATATTGGCATGTAGAAGACAATAATTGATGTGATGTTCTCTTACAAGTCAATGACAATCAGTCTTGATACCAAGTCACAAATGTCGTGATGTAGTAGAATTATATATGGTTGATTGATTGATTGAATTTTAACAGCACACCAGCACTGTTATGCTATTTAGCGCCCTACAATAGGTTAATTGTTTACATGTTTAAAAATACTAAAAAGTTTACTATTGATCGGCGATATCAAAAACCAAATAGGTCAAAGTAAAATGGTAAAATATTGGCAGCAGTAAAATATTAAGTTTCGAAATCAACGGGACATGGCAGTGGTGTATGCTAATGATGACAGATGAAAAGATGTTGAAAACAAGAGGCAGTATTTACATTGGACAAAAATGCTCTTGGTGATGGCATACAAGTTATTGTTTAAAAGAAAGATTTACTTCCTTCAAATCGATGGGTGATATCAAAACCCAATACATGTAGTTGAAATAAAAACGGTTAGATGGTAACCGTAAAATAAAATAAAGCTTTCCGATCAACGGGGGTGGGGGACTGGTGGTGTAAATGGAATATGTTAATGCAGACAGATGCAAAGGGTGTTGGAAATAAGGGATGGTGTATACATTATATAAAAATGATCTAAATGATGGCATAAAAGTTATAGCTTAGATTGATTGATTCATTGTATTTTAACGGCGCACCAGCACTCTTAGCTATTTAGAGCCATACAATCGGTTATATGTAAAAACATTTTAAAAAGGTAAAAGTTTTAATATCGACAAGCGACATCGAAAACCAAAAAGTTGATATTGAAACGGTAACGGTAAAATATTAAGCTTCCTGATCAACGGGGTATGAAAATGGTGTAAGGTAATGAAGACGGATGAAAAGATCTTGAAAAAAGAGACGGTATTTATAATACATAAAATTGATATAGGTGATGGCATACAGGTTATAGTTTATAAAATAAAGGTTTACTTCGTTCAGGAAGCCTATAATGCGTGTGATATCTATAGTATCAAAAAATTCCTTCATGTTATGCACATTATAATACTTATCACGCGTTGCTTGCAGGTCGAAACACTGGGTCATAAAGTGCTTAACAGTGAAGGGTTCATTGCAAGTAACTCACTCTGGAGGAACTTCACCGTTTAGTATGTGGGAGTGGGTTATGTACCTATGACCAATTCGAATTCTTGCCATGACTACCTCCTCCCTACAGATGGTTCTGTATGACGAAGTCCATTCTCCTAGGGATGGTTTGATGGTGTGAAGTTTGTTTGTTTGTTTGTTTTTTAACGGCGCACCAGCACTTTTAGGCTATTTAGCGCCATACCATAGGTTGTGCGTATACATGTTTAAAAATACTAAAATGTTTAATATCGACTAACGATATAGAAAACCAAATAGTTCAAAGTAAAAGGGTAAAATATTCTTAACAGTACAATTTGTTTTGTTATTTGTGAAGTTTGTTATTCACTGCATATTTCCACGATGCCTGCCACTTATGGCAAAATTACTCTTTGCTACGAGGTTTAAAATCAGTATATCGTATTTTAAAATCAAATGGTTCTTGGGATAGAGACATTTTAGCAGAGCGATCTCTTTCTTTGTTACCTTTAATAGTGACTGAAACAATGATAGTGAGTCACATACAATAATGCTGTTTAAAATACGTTTGTTTTCGATAAATTTCAGAGAAAGGTCTATTGCTCTAATGTCGGCTGAGAAAGATTGACGTATCATTTGACAAACGAACCTTTCTTATATGTTTGCCACTAACGAAATCTGCAGCAGTCTTTTCTTCGCCCTTTGATCCGTCAGTATAAATTCTAGTTTAGTGTCTAAAGTCGGTGAGGAGTTCATGATAAGAGTTCTGGAAAATGGAAGTGTTTGTCTCAGATTTTTTCCATCGTGTAACGTAAAAAGTACTTTTTGGTTGTTTATGGAGCCAGTATGATGTTTCGGAGACACGTTTTCTGAATTGTAGAAATATCAGTTTTGTTACTGTCAAGGCTGGATGATATTCAGATGCTAAATGACGATATGGCATTTGGTTCAGTTTCGTACATGCCGAAAATACAGGGTTCAGATGGTTTCATCTTAATTTGAGAGCATGGTGTGCAAAAAAACATTTGTCGACGATGCGATCAATGTCATTCATTCGCTTCCACGAGAAGGCTTTCACATGGAAATGTCTTAAATGCTCCCAGTGCGAGTCTTATTCCCAGATAAGCTGAACCATATACAACAATTCAGTAATGCATACTGTTCTCGATTTTGAAAATTTGAAACCGTTAGTACTAGCCCAATTTTGGATCTTGTTGATATTT
Source organism: Unio pictorum (assembly GCA_030141615.1). Taxonomy (NCBI): domain Eukaryota; kingdom Metazoa; phylum Mollusca; class Bivalvia; order Unionida; family Unionidae; genus Unio; species Unio pictorum. Next base: position 10,948,466 of record JARLTB010000291.1, read on the forward strand.
TGTTGTAGTTGCCTTTCAATTGTATGCATATGCCTTGATCTATAACAAATTAGAAAATCATCAACGTATATCGAGCAATCCACACCGGGTGCCAAACACTTGGTGATGCTATTGATTTTAATATTAAATAGCGTCACGGATAAAATACTGCCCTGGGGCACACCCATCTCTTGCTCATGCATATCTAAGAGGGTAGAGCCCAGTCATACTTTCAATTCTCTGTCTGAGAGAAAATTTTATATGGTATAGGGTAGACGGCCTTTTAGACCCAGATCATGCAGGTCATTTAGTATCATGTACTTCCATATTGTGCCATAGGCCTTTTCTAAATCAAACACAACCGCTACTAAATGTTCCTTCTTGTAGAATGCATAGCGAATAAATGTTTCCAGTCCCACCAGATTATCGTTGGTTCTACGACCAGAACGGAAACCACTTTGGAAAGGAGATATTAAATTGTTACTTTCCAGGTATCATACTAGCCGAGATTTAATCATTCGTTCCATTGTTATGCACACACAGCTTGTCAGTGCAATGGGTCGATATCTTTTAGGGTCTCCGAAATCTTTACCTGGTTTGGGAATTGGTATCACTGCTGCTTCTTTCCAACTCTTAGGTACATTACCAGCAATCAATAAATCATTACAGATTTTCAGAAGAGATCTTAGTGATGATTCTGGGTAGTGTTTCAAGAACTGGTGATGAACTTCGTGTACTTTATCATTGGATGTGAATATTTAACGTAACTTTATCATAGGATCTGAATTTTAAACGTGACTTTTCTTATTGATTTTTTATTCTTCGGATGGCTTCTGAATAATTAGATGATGGGGTGTTTTTTGAGAAACTGACCGCAAGAGTATTTGCTATGTCACGTTTCGAACTAAAATTGTTACTCTTTGTTTTCAGGTGTCGAATATAATTTGTTTTCTCTTTCTATTTATTTTTCGAATAGTGTCACAAACCTTTTTAATTGAGGAACGACAATTTAAAGAAGAAATTTTTTCCAGGATGCACGTTTACATTCTTTGATTGTGCGGCGAGATTTTGCCTGGGTAATACAATATTTGTCGGGCGTTGGACGATTGTTGAATGTTTCTAATGCTTCTCGGCATTGCCTAATGGCTTCTTTACTATCCTTGGTTACCAAAAGTTTTTGGGTTCTTTTACTGTTCGGTGAAAACTTTGAAATCGATTCTTCTGCAACCTCGATTAGAATAGAAGTAAAATGCTGTATATGATTAACAGCGTTGAATACTATATCCTCATTTACTCTAGTTTTACAAAGAGTTTTAAATGTAGCCCAGTCGGTCTTCTTTATAAATCATTGTGGAATTGAGTCATCAATATTTTAGTTGATATTTTCAAGGTTGATTGGAAAGTGATCACTACTGTGAAGGTCTTCAGCGACTTTCCATTCATAGTTATAAAGCAGTGAAGAGTAGCAAATTGTCAAATCTATACCAGTGTATGTACCCGTACCTGGGTGTAAATATGTCGGTGATTTAGTGTTATATATACACAGATCGTGTCTGGAAATGAAAGCTTCTACTGTATGGCTACTGTGGTTTACATGATTTGATCCCCATTGAATGTTATGGGCATTATATCTCAGACTAAAACAAAGGGCGCGGGAAGTTGTGGAACAAGATTGTCTAATTCGTTTGGTACTAGGTTGGCGTTTGGAGGTAAGTATATATAGCAAAAGGTAATCACTCGATGTAGTGTGACGCTTACGGCAATGGCTTGTACATCTGTGTTTAAAGGGATGACTCTGTGATGCACTCTGTTGTTCACAACAGACGCTCCTCCTGAGACTATGTGTTAAACAGGGTATAGGTTTTTAATGTAACGTTATCCGTATTCTTTCAGGAATGTTTCCTGTAAACATAGTACTGCAGGATCGTGTTCATTTAAAAGCAGAAGCATATAATTGTAGTTAGCTTTAAGTCCTCGACAGTTCCATTGTATGATGGTGTTCTTCATTATAAGGTTAAGCTGGAGAATGTGGAGCTAGGTTGGACCATTTGCGGATGCAATTTGTGTAGTTATTTGTCTGGAGAAAGTACGGGGGGTGGTGTACTTTTTTGTTAGTAGGTTTGGAGCAACCTTAGTTACACGGAGCAGTTTCTTCTGCATCCATGTTTTCAATGTCTCCAATTCTGTTAAAGAGTTGGATGGGACCATTCCACCCCTTTTGCTGCTCATTTGCTTGTGATTTATTTGTATTTCTTGGTGATTTCGGTGGTATGGTGTTATTGAAAGTTGTTTGTGTAGATGCTGTGTTTCTCTGTGGTTGGTAATTGGGGATATTATCACCTGTTGTTGAATCGGATATATCCGTCTGTTGTTCAGCGTCCTAATTGGTTTTTGGATTGTTTTTCACGACAGTGGAGAAGGATGAGCCGGTTAGGGACGTGTTTGCCTGGACACGTTTTCAGGGCTCTGGATAGGGAATGTTTGATGTGTACTTTATCCTTTGAATCTCCTTCTCCTGTTTCCAAGTATCACAATTTTTGGAATGGTGTGATGCTGCTTGCCTCAGTTGACATCATGCGGCGCTGCTTTACAATCAGATTCCTGATAAGAATGGACTCCGCATCGGCCATATATTTTGACATCGAAGTGGGTTTGCTCTGTATATATCGACATTCACTTGCAAACATCCAACTTTGACAACTTTGGGTACTGTTGGTGTGTTAAAGTAGTACACACACATTACTTTTAAATAGGAACTGAAAGTTAACAACCCGACAACGGACCGACATAGCCGACAGGTTGATGTTGGTCTCCCTTGCATAACATCATCTGATGCTCGCCACTCGTACATAAATCATGTCTGCCAATTTGTTGCAGCCAGGGGAGCGCCCACCTATTGACAAATATCTCGCCCACAGTATAGTAACCGCCAAAACCAACTACGTAGGTTGCACAGTGGATATGATCAAGGGGCTAGCGTCTGCAATGGCGATATTACAGGATCCCAATTAATGGAATAACTGGCCCGTAAAACTGAATTGCGCCACAACCACGAGAACAACAGAATCCGCGAGCGCTCATACATCATCAACCGCTACTGTATCAGGGACCGATCATACACCAACGACCGTTTCTGCACCATCAAACGATCCGGCAACATCGATGGACCCCACACCAATAGAATAGACTTGAATTGTCTAATCCCCAAAAGGGTAAATAATCAATTGTACAGTTATATTAGAGATCACTTCACTGTCGATAGCGATATGGATTACCATCCAAATATTAACTTAAATGTGTAGCAATGACAACGATGGTTGTTCTTCATTTGATGATCAAGGTGCCTGAAGGTTTCGTTCCCGTTTGGAATATAGTCAGATCTATAAACGCGCAATAGAGACAGGGTCATATTTCCTCGCCTTAGACCATCCACTGATGATAGAGTAAGTTATCTCCAAAAGAAGAGACGGTAAACTAAAGTCACCTTTAGATGATGAAAAATTCTGCAATCTTATTATGAACTATACACAGTTACCGTCAGAAATGAATGAGCGAATAGAATCTTGTCTCTTCAAGAAAATTGCTCTTCAGCGGTGGCTCAGCTGTGTTATTAACAACTGTTTCCTTAAGCCTGAACGACTTATAATGAAAGGAGAAATGATCTTTAATTACCACGCAGATATATTGTCTCATGGAGAAGGAGTGAATAACTCATGATAGCTGCCTCAATCACATATATCGTCAGCACGCTATTTTTTAAATTTAGTGATCAGAGACATTGCCTTAATTTTTTTTTTTGGAGGGTGCTCTTTCCGCTGATCTTCGCAGACCATTATGGAAAGGCCCTCCTATGAATGTTATAGTTTGTATGATATATGTTTGGTATATATTTTTGTTATGTTTATTTTTAATTTTTATTATTTATATATATAATTTTGTCCGAAGCTTCCTTCTTCTTGCTCCGGTTGTTGCAGTAAGAAAGCTTGGATTACTTTTGGTCTCAATTCGTCTATTCTAGATCCTCATCATTGTGTAAGGCTTGTTCCGCCATTAATTGCTCTTCTTCTCTTCTTTTTTTCCTTTCTTCTCTCTAACCTCTCCTTTATAAATAGCTGTTCTGCTGTTATTAGTTATTCTGGTTTTTTATTTACCCTTGCTGTATTATTATCGTCTTGGATATGTGTTGTCTTCCCTTGATGGTTTATCATTTTATTGACTTCTTGTTACAGGCAGATAACGTCATCACTAGGATGTACTGGATAAATAGCCGTCCGCATTTACTGTTCGAGGCTAGGACGGCCAATAAAATTCGACTACGTTCTTTGAATATAATGATACCTTGCGGTTTATTTAGGTCAAAGCATCCAAATTGTTCATTAGGTACACATTCAATATTGTAAATGACATAGTATGTAAAATATCATAGGATATCCTAATCTGAATGTTGGAATCTTTGCAAAGTCTCTTTGGGACCTGAATACTCAACAAAGATATCCTCCTTTCTAACTTAGATTGGAACAAAGCTAACATTTAAAACTTATGTTGTTAAACGACTTCCTAGTAGCATGAACTTGGTAACAGTCTGAAATTTGACTTCGGAACGGCTGACAGTATCCCTTTTAATTTTTTACTAAGGTATGTGTTTGATAATTATGAACTTTGTGGACATTAATGCAATCTCGAATATAATATAACAAGCATAATAGCAAATGACCACTGGTAATACTACATCGGTTGTTCATGTGTGTTTGCTCTACCTAGTATATTATTTACTTTTCAGCTATGAACATAGATAAACAATACAAAGCACCCGTCTATTGGCAGCACCCAACAAAAGACATTGTCAACTTGGAAATCCAAGCGGGCAAATAGATTGCCTCTACTTAGCCGCCTCTTACGACACGTAGTGACGAACGTCGAGCCATTTCTACAACCCCAAAGCCGCAAGGGGGTATGTGCCAAGTGTAAAGTTACATCATATGCATGCTGAGAAAATAAATGATTGATTGTTTCGTAACGGCGCACAAGAGCTTTTGGCTATTTCGCTCCATACAGTTGGTTACATGTATGCAAGTTTAAGGTAAAAGGTTTAATATGAACCAGCAATATCAAAATGTAAATAGTTCAATGTAAAACGCAAGATGGTAACAGTATAATATGAAACGTCCCGATCAACGGAAGATGCACATGGTGTATATTAACGAGAACAGATCAAGTTATTTAATATTATCAAATATTGCATTGAAATCTCTCTTCTCTCTCTCTCTCTCTCTCTCTCTCTCTCTCTCTCTCTCTCTAACCTGTATTAGTGTGTTGTTTCGAGAATTGACTTTACCAGAGTCAGGTTTGTCCTGTTGTTGTCTGGTTATGCTTGTATTTCTTGAAGAGAAAGCCCCACATGTATGCATGTTTGTAGTAAATAAGCAATATCTAGTTCAAATGTGAGTTATTTCGCTTTCAATAATACCTATTCTTGTGTTGGAGAAAGAAAAGATTCAAAAAAGTTTTGTTGTTTATTAATCCGTATACTTTGTTGTTTGGATGTTTGTAAATGTGGTTTGTTGTTCTTTTTTTTGTATTTGTTTATTTCTATCGGGTTTCCAGTTACATACATACATACATACATACATACATACATACATACATACATACATACATACATACATACATACATACATACATACATACATTTGGGCTTTGAGTCTTCGATTTCTTAAATATTTATTTTTTAGGGGGAAGGGGAGGCTCCAGACAGACGCCCCCACCTCCAATTTCGAAATAAAAGCAAAAAGTGTTTATGTGTGAGTGTATTTCCCCCTGGTGTGTAGTTTTATGTGTTTCTTATTTTCCATTTAAATTTTTTGGCATTTAATTTTTCCCATCGGGACTATTATACAAATTTTGGGGTGGGATATTTTTATATTTCCTTATTGTAGCTGAAGGAAAGTTATTACGACGTGGGTTTTGTTAACCTCTCATCGGCGTCTGTTCTCTATCTTACCAAAGTTGACCCTGTCTAGCGGGGGGGGGGGGGGGGAGAGGGGATCTCCTGTATTCAGTGTTTGCAATTTGTGTTGGTGCTATATGTACGTATGTTATGTGGTGTATTATATACATGTTTCTTTGTATGGATAGCCATTTCAGGGCCGGACCTGCTATAGGGGCCCAGGGGGCCCGGACCACCTTTAAAAAAAACCTATTCACTGCTTTTGATAAAAGATGCAAAGGGGGTTCCGAATTTTTTATTTATTTATTTATTTATTTTAAATATTTTTTTTAGTGTTTTTAAAACATTGCAGTTTTTAGTCACTTTTGTTAGATCCCTTTCTCAAGGTTCAGATAGCACCAGATTGCACCATTTTGCATCCTTTAAAAAAAAAATTCGGGGGGGGGGATGCCCCCGGACCCCACAAGAACGCTCGGCGCTTCGTGCCTTCGCTTAACCCAATAACAAGTTTGGCCGCCCCCCCCCCCCCTCCCCCTTGAAAACCTTCGGTCCGGCCCTGCATTTGTATCGAATTTTGTTCCCAGTTGTCTACTTAGTGACCTGGACCTTTAAACATCGTTCACTTTTCTTCTTTTCTTTTTGCTTGGATATTATTTTCAATGTTTACATTTGGGATTTTTTAATTTCGGGCAAAGTCCGCTGTACTATTTTTTAAAAAAAATTTAATGACAGATATGTTCCTTAATGATTTAGTAATTGTATATTTCCGTGTCATTCCTTGCCTTATTAATACTTATTTCTCATGAGTACGACTTTTTCAAATCGGGGTCCGTACATTTTTTAAAATTTTAAATGTGTACTTCTCCCACCTCGAGTTAGGTCTTCTCTATTTATTTATTTATTTATTTATTTATTTATTTATTTATTTATTTATTTATTTATTTATTTCCTTTCAAACATTTATCTAAAAAGTGTATTAGCCCTATAAGCATAGCGCTGTGTACAATGTGGGGGCTACCCAGAGCGACATTGTTAAAAGGTATACAAGTCTTTTTAATCATATTTCTTTTTATATTAGGGCATGCGTTTTGGGAAACGATATACGTAAACTACTCTAAAACTCTATTATTTGTATTTGTATCTAATTTGTTCAATGTTCCTCTTGGTGAATGTTTTTTTTTTCCCCGACCCTTTCAAGTGCCTGTCCACTTCGCGTAGCTCCACGTGATTTAGCCCCATGACGTCATAATATCGTACTTCCACTTTGAGGGTCCCTGTCCGCTTTAAATTGTTTTCCTAATCCATTAGTGCTATCCCTGTTACAATGATTTGCCCGCATGTCTTCATGTTTGCTGCAGTGTAATCCGTGACCTTATACGGCATGTTTTTATTGTAATCAGCGGCCAAATATAGTATGCAAGTCTGTCTGTGTGTTTGTGGTTTCCTGATTTTTTTTGTAATATATCTATTCTTTTGGGTCGGTTGACCTCACATTCAGCCATTACATGTTTTTTTGGTACATTATGTGGGTTTTTTGTGGTTTTCTTTTACACGGTGTTTTTGTAGTGATCCTAATTTTAACCATGCCCTATCCCAGTTTACACTATCTTTTTCCTTGTTTCTAATTGTATCAATAGTTTGTCCCCTAATCCATTTGTAAGTTCATCTATCATCTGTCTCCCAAAGTTCCTTATTATCCCTGTATTAATTTAGTGTTTCTTTTATGTATTTCATTTTTCTGGGTGTTTCTAAAAGCTTGGTATCTATCTATCTATCTATCTATCTATCTATCTATCTATCTATCTATCTATCTATATATATATATATATATATACATATATATATATATATATATATATATATATATATATATATATATATATATATATATATATATATATATATATATATATATATATATATATATATATATATATATATAAGAGGCGTAGCGATGGTATTTTGCGCCCGGGGACGAACTATAAAATTGGCGCCCCAGCGATCTTTTGACCGATTTATTACCCTTGTTTACTTATTATAATGTAACGTTGCAAGCCTCATTTTGGCGCCCATGTACCTAATCCAATCTGTTGGGGTTTTATAGCTGCCGCCGTTCGTAGAACATATGGGCAGCTTTTATAGCCCGCATATCGCAGGGCCATTTATTGACCCTCGGGGAGGGGTCGCTACTCCCTCCCCTCGGGCATTTTATTGTGCCAACGAGGGCACTTATTAATTTGGGCGTTCATCCGAGTCCCTAAGTAGTGACTATCGAATGAAATGTAAGCCCATTTGTTGGGTGGGTAGGAATAGTACCACTTACACCCACCCTTAACAACCTATCGGAGCAAACAGTGGTAGCGAGGGAAAATGCTTTCTCATTTCGCTAAAAATTTGGTGAGTCGGACGAGGAAAAGGCGGGAAGGGTCCAGGTCCAGGAGGGCGTCGACACAGCAGCACACACCAGAGCACGCAAACAGCCAGACAGCACAGTAAAGGACGCAGTCCACACCCGCAACGACAAGGTCGCACTAAAGGTCAAATTCAGTCCAGTTTTACTAATGGACAGCCTAACATCCAATAATGTGTTAGCCACCAATGCAATTGTGTCCAATATCGAAGTCGTAGAATTATTTATTTATTATCCTATCTTCCAAAATAAACTGGTACTTAGTGCACGTTTAATAAGTCCCTAACAAATTTAGATATATAACATGTCTAAGCGACATATATTAGTGTAGTCAATGGTAGGTATTTTTGGTTATAAATTTGCTGGCGGAGGTACCAATGTGGTCAAATAAACCTTTTCAGGGCCACAAATAGTTAGTCAAAAAGGGTCACTCGTAACCAAATGAGTGCCCTATAATGGCAAATGGCAATTGAGCCCTTATAAGGGCTGGAAATCTTCTCTGTTGAAGGTGCATCTTCTTCCCTCATTTTCAACCACCTGAGCTGTGGTTCGCTCCTCCTCCCGGGTCTTTCTGGGGAAGAAGAGGCCTTGCTTATCAGCAAGATATTGTGCCACGTCAAGTAGTTGATTCATGGGTCTCTCTTCGAATGCCTCGTAATAGTGGGTAGTCAAAATTTTAACCCCATAATGCCATTGTCCGGCCTTCGGTTTGTGGTTTAGAAGGGACCGGAACCCCAGATATGTCATTCCCAGTACGAAATTACTGGCTTGTGTCTTGTCTTGCAAGAGGTGATCCAGTCCAATCTCGGTGCAGAGCGGGGCCAGCGCTCTGTGGCTCTTTCTAGGAATTCTAGGGTCCCTTGCTGGCGTTTTCCTGAGTTCCTTCGAAGGGGCGGCAGCTTCCAATTGTTGGGTCAGGTCGATTGCCACACCTGACTGCAGAGTGGGAGATGGCGTTGATGTAATAATCACCTTTTTCCCCTTCCCCTTTCCTTTTCGTTTAGGGGGTGGTAGTGGTGGTGATGTTGGTAGCAGCACAGGAGTCGATGTATGTATTGGCGACGTGGCCATCTCCGCTGTCGACTTATCTCGTAACTCTTGTAGCTGCTGAGATAGCACTGCTATCTGGTCCTGAAGTTCCTTGTTGGTGCTCAGATGTACAGTATGTTGTCTTGGTACTTCAGAAATGGTTGGAGTAGGGGTGGGTGTACGGCGTGGTACTCCGGTTTCCCGCCAACGCCTTCGTCCTATTTGACCTCTGTACTTGGTCGTCCCCTTATTTTCCTTATTATTCGTTGTTTGCTCCCAAATAAGTAGCAGGGTGGTTCTTTTCCCCGCCGCTCTGAGGCTCCAATTGGTCGCCTTCATGTGCCCTAGGCTGGCAATAGCGCTGAGGGCCATCTCAGGGATTATATCCATCGCTAGACTCATTGTGTGCGTGTATCTCCTTCGTTCACTGCGACTGCCCATGTACCTTGGCGCCCGGGGACATATGTACCCCCTGCCCCCCACCCCCACCCCTTAGCTACGCCTCTGCTTCGATTTGTTAAGAACCATGGTCCATAGTGGGCAAGAAGTTTAGGTTTCAAAGGGTCAGTTATATAAATACATACATCTATACACAAGCGTACCTACATGTTATGCAAAATGGGGAGTGTATGTGGGCTTTAGAGTTTTACTTGGAGAACCATGGTTCTTTGAAGTCTGGATCGTATTTGACTGTATCTGTCAGTGTTGGTCTATTTTTATACGTACCGTGGCGCTTATTACTTCACTCCAATCCTTAGTCGAAACAGAGTTAATCATGCATGTACTTATTTGCGGATATAGCGTAGTGAGTCGTCTTGGACGTATATCTTGATTGTCAGTATTGTGTCATCGCCCTGCGGGAATGACTGTTTCATAAGAGGGACTCCCAGGTGCACGTTTAGACCATTGTATAAGAAGGCAGTGATTCGTAACGGAAAGCAATTTAGACCTCATGGTCCGCTCGGGGGCCCCTCTGACCGTTGGTAACGTCGATCATACCATATAATCAACCCAAATAGCGACCGTATCCTTTACAAAATGAGAATATGACAAGATCCAAAATATATATGTAATGTACGTACGCTTTAAATTTTCCGACAGTAGTAGTCCACCACAGTATTTTTAAATAGGAATGTACTGAAAGTTTACAACACGAAAATGTACATACATAGCCGACAGGTTGATCTTGGTTTCCCTTGCATAACGTCATTCGTGCGAAATAATAATAATAATAATAATAATAATAATAATAATAATAATAATAATAAAGTAGTTTGAAGCCATATATTGTGCACATTATATCTAATTAGTTTATTCCTGGCACGGATGGATGGATGTGTGTGTGTGTGTGTGTGTGTGTGTCTATCTATCTATCTATCTATCTATCTATCTATCTATCTATGAAGGGAGAATGGGTAGTGTAGAAGTAGTTGTAATAACTAACATCTTGACCAAATATTCATTCGTGTCAGTTTACTATCAATGAACAAAATGTCGATTAAATAATCACGCATATTTTGTCTTTTCACCATTATAACTGTAGAGTAGTTAGCGGGATTAATGCCAGCCACTGTACATGCATTGTTAATGCCAGCCACTGTACATGCATTGTTAATGCCAGCCACTGTACATGCATTGTTAATGCCAGCCACTGTACATGCATTGTTAATGCCAGCCACTGTATATGCATTGTTAATGCCAGCCACTGTACATGCATTGTTAATTTCAGCCACTGTACATGCATTGTTAATGCCAGCCACTGTACATGCATTGTTAATGCCAGCCACTGTACATGCATTGTACATCCCGACGAAAAAACTCCAACCCTTACATAAAGCCATGACACTTCAGTCTCAATATTCATTCTTGATTTATACAGCTAACACCGTATACCATTTTCTACAGTCTCACTCTGACAGTCGTTCTTGAGAAGGAAAGTCTTCAGATTTTACCCTTAATAAAGGGACAAGGAATTGCTCAGTAAAGAAATTATCTCCCATGAATAGTAAAGATTGATATGCGATTATTTTTGACCTATTGCGAGTATATTCGCCTGAAGTCCAATGGATCCTGAAATATTGTCTCCAGCGAAAATAGAGATGAATACGCGACATTTGCGAGCATCTTCGTCTGAAGTCCAATGGATCCAGAAATATTGTCTCCTGTGAAAATAGAGATGAATATGCGACATTTGCGAGCATCTTCGTCTGAAGTCCAATGGATCCAGAAATATTGTCTCCTGTGAAAATAGAGATGAATATGCGACATTTGCGAGCATCTTCGTCTGAAGTCCAATGGATCCAGAAATATTGTCTCCTGTGAAAATAGAGATGAATATGCGACATTTGCGAGCATCTTCGTCTGAAGTCCAATGGATCCAGAAATATTGTCTCCTGTGAAAATAGAGATGAATATGCGACATTTGCGAGCATCTTCGTCTGAAGTTCTTATGGATTGGGAAATATTTTTAAAACTGAAACGACTTGGAAGGAAATGGACTCGATTTAAGAATATGGACAAAACCATAATTTTGTAGAATTCACAAATGAATGTTTACAAAACGAAATGAACACGGACTTCTGATTCAGAAAATGGAAAATTTAAGAAATTTACTTTTTTTTAAAAATGGAGGGGCCCCTAGTGACAAAAATTACAATTACAACAATCTTATGATTATTCAACGAAACACAAAACTGGACTTTCTTTAACATGGACTATACCACAAACAGGATTTTAATAACTATATAATAAACATGCATGTAAACACTAAACATACATTCACATTACTAGAAATATTAACGGAAGCGGGAGGTCGTGGGTTCGATCCCCGGCCGAGTCATACCAAAGACTTACAAAAATGGTACTAACAGCTGCCTCGCTTGACGCTCAGCATTAAGAGGTTAGTGTTATCACTGGTCGGCCTGGTGTCAGGATAATGTGACTGGGTGGGACATTATGCTACATGTCTGCGGCATGATGTCTCAGTGCTAGACATCACTATAAACTGCCTTACAGCAGACATCGTAGCGATATGACTGAAAAATTGTTAAAGCCACGTTAAAAATCCTAATCAAACAAACAAACAAAAAGAAATATTAACTATTTATTTGTGTATTAAAGAATTCCTTACAAGATTGCTTAAATCACACTATCTCGAAATTACACCTACAAATTAATTTGATCTCATTTGTAACATTGCAAAAAGCATGCAACATGAGGGATATCGTGGACAGTGAATACTGATGCATGCCGGGAACAAATGCTGCCCGTGCCATAACTAACTGACTTCCAACTGAACATGTGCGCTAAACCACACCATTTTACTATTAATGCTATACCTTCAATTACTACTTGTATATATGTTTACCATTATTAATGATTCTATACCTTGAACTAGAACCTATCGAATCAATATATATATATATATATATAATCTGAATTTTAACTAATGCCATTTATTACCAACATTATAACTTGCAGTTTTTTTTAAAAATTTAAGACAACAAAACAGCTACACTTGGTGCTGCCCGTGCATTATTAAATTCCAGACTGAAGGTGTGCGCTATACCAGGTAACCCTAATATGAAATCAGTTACTCTTTACTACTCTCTACACCAGCGGTCACCAACACGGTGCCCGCGGGCACCAGGTCGCACCCAAAGACCGCATGAGTCGCCCGCAGGCCTGTTCTAAAAATAGCACAACTCAGCTGAGTATAAAATTGTATTTTATTATGTTGTTATTCTTTTTTTTAATCACACTTGCATTTATATAGATTTAAAAAATGACAATATCTTAAAAATATGTTTCTTATACATGAAGTTTAGATACGTTTAGGTGAACTCTGACGTACTCCATCCAGTTCGAAGGTCAGTATTGTGCGTGTGAGAATACAGTGCTCGTGGTGAGTAAGCTAGCGGGCGCAGCGAAGATTGGCGCTGAACGTAGCTTCTTACCCCTAAAACATGGTAGAAAAAAGAAAGAAAACCTATCACTTTCACAACGAATGGGAGTCGGAGTTCCTTTTTAAAACTGTGAAAGAAACCTGCGTGTGTCTTATATGCGGAGCGACTGTGGCAGCGGCACAGTGTGGAGAGACATTTTACTACGAATAACAAAAACTACAATGCTAACTACCCACCGGGAAGCGCACTACGGGCAGAAAAAGCCCTTGAGCTAAAGACAGCTTTGGGTAAGCGACAGGCGTTTTTCACAATGCCGGCGAAAAAGTCACAAAAAGCAACCGAACCTTCTTTTAGAACTACGCATTTCCTGATCAAGAAGAAGAAGTCATTTTCACACGGAGAAGTTGTCAAATAAGCAATGATGATAATTGCTAACACTGTACTTAAAGACGAGAAATATGGAACCGATGTAATCGCCACTCTCTCCGACGTCCAACTGGGGGCATCTACGATGGCTAGACGAGTGTCAGCTTTGTCCAGTAACTTGGTCGATCAGTTGGACCGGGATCTGGCGAGGTGCAGGTGGTTTAGCATCCAGTACTACGAGTCCTTGGACAGCAGTAGCACAGCGCAGCTGATGGTTTTTATCCGGATGGTGTTTGAAGATTTCTCCACAAGAGAAGAACTCCTGACACTACTGCCCATAAAGACAACTACGAGGGGAGTTGACATTTATAACACAGTGAATGTGTTTTTTTGTGCAGAAAAAGGTACCATTGGAAAAGCTGGTATCGGTGACCACAGATGTGGCTCCTGCTATGATTGGCCGACATGCAGGTTTCATCGCTCACTGTAAAGGTGACCCAGACTTCCCAAAATTTCTGCATTACCACTGCATTATTCACCAGCAGGCATTGTGTGCCAAAGTGATCGGCTTTGGGCACGTGATGACTCCCGTTGTGAAAATCATAAGCAATATCCGCTCCAAAGCAAAACAGCAAAGGATTTTCAAAGTGCTATTGGAGGAGATGGCAGCTGAATATGGTGACCTGCTACTACACACAGAAATCAGATGGCTCAGCAGAGGACGAGTTTTAATTCGTTTTTTGTCACTTTTGGGTGAAATCAAAGAGTTCATGCAGTCCAAAGGCGAAGACGTCTCACTGCTAGAGGACAGAGTGGACCTTGACCTTGCATTTTTGACGGACATTACTGGGAAACTAAACCACTTGAACTGCGAGCTGCAAGGTTAAGGCAATACTGTTTTTAATATGATAAGTGCTTTAAATTAACATTTTCTCTGTGGATATACAGAGAAAAAAGGTGCTGCACTTTCCCTCTGAGCAGTCAGTGCTGAAAGACAATTCTTCTGCATCTGATACATTTGACAAAGTTGCAGACAAGTACTGTGAAGTCATAAACAGACTTGGGCAAGAGTTTGAGAATAGGTTTTGTGACCTTGATCAGCTTGAGCCATATGTATCATTCATTTCCAATCCTTTCATGAATGTGGACACAACAAGCTTTGCTGAGGATCTAAGTACAACGTTCATCTTGGATGCTGGACAGGTGGAGATTGAAATCATAACATTGCAAAATGACCTCCACCTCAAAGCCTACCAGGTTGCATCAAACGTTTGGTGCCTTGTTGACACAGAGAAGTACAGTGGTGAAAGGACAACAGCTATGAAGGTTGCCAGCCTGTTTGGTTCTACCTATCTATGTGAATCAGCATTTTCTGACATGAACTTCATCAAGAACAAACACAGAACAAGCCTCACTGATGGACATTTGAAAGAGTCACTCACAGTTGCAGTGTCAAGTTACACACCAGATTACAATACAATGGTAAACATCATGCAATGCCAGTCTTCCCACTAACAAAGAAAATGATACCAGATGTCGGTGGTAACATGTCACTGCTATGGCAAAGTTTAATTAAAATTTTGAAGAATTTTTCAATTTAAAATGTGTGTTCATGACATGTAACAGTTATTATTTTGTTAAAAATACAGCAGATTTAGTCATTAGTTCAAAATGTGACACGATTTATTTAAAAATATTTAAGTTTTTTCACCACATTACAGACATTACAACGTACATAATTGATAACTTTTTGAAACATGGTGCAACATAGTTCATGATTTGTTTAAAAGGTTTGTCAGTGGCTAGTGAAAATGGGACATTTTTGCTAAGAAATGTAATGTAAGTGATCATCTGAACATTTAACAATTACTGAGATAAATAGAAATAAAGTGCTGAATATTGATATCTGTTTCCCACCTTGTCATTGTTGGTAATTATTGTAGAAATCATTAACGTGATCAGAGTCTTCACATTATTAATAATGTATAAGGCAAACTAAGCTAATTTGTTATTTCAGAAGAGTGTATCAAATTGGTAACCCTTCGTATGACTCAGTACCCATGAAGTAGCTCTCAGTATCAAAAAGGTTGGTGACCCCTGCTCTACACAAACCAATTTTTAAGAAAATCTTTCAAAAATCTTTTACCTACACTAATTTGAGGGGCCCCGAGTGGCCGAGTGATCTGAAGCTCTCGCCGTTACGGATCATTGCCATCTCACTTCATTCTGCGTGCGTTCGAGTCTCAGATTCGGCCTAGGGGCCCCGAGTGGCCGAGTGGTCTAAAGCGCCGTCTGTTACGGAACACTGCCATCTCACCTTTATCTGCGTGGGTACTAGTCTAAGATTCGGCTAATGCAGTTATGTGATAAACCTTGTCAGTAGCTTCTCGTGGATCGGTGGTTCATTCCGGGGATTGTCCGGGTTCTTCCTCCACCATTAATACTGGCCGCCATGTATAGACTATATTGTGCTGGAAAATGGCGTTAAACCATAACAAAAACAACAGATTCGGCCAATATGGGTATGTAACGAAGGTTGCCGGTGGCATCTCGTTGGTAGGTGGTTCTTTCTGGGGGTTTTTCCCGGGTTCTTCTTCCACCATTAATACTGACCGCCACGTATAACTTATCGTGTGCTGCAAAATGGCGTTAAACCATACAACAACAACAACAACACTAAATTGCTTCCGTTAATTTAATTTTGCATAATTAAATTATAATTTTAACAGATATTGACCGTTACAGGCCAATCCGAAATAAAAAATACAAGGGATAACGTACACTACAATTTAGCAACAAACACATAGCACTCGTCGGATTTCACTGATCCCTGGCACTCCGGACTAATACAAATAACTCTACGACCAGCCATTGTTGAGTAGCAGCGATTCTCTAGTTATGGCGGTAGGTAAAACCTAGAACAAAATTTAATTCCAAATTCAATAAAAATATATAAATAAAATACATGGGTGAAAGTAGTCTTTCCATTATATGTTGCAAGTGTGAGAGAGATCACACCAGTACTAGGTTGTTACACAATGAATGATTAACAATAAGATGTATCACGTCTCCTACTTCGGTATGCAGTCTACATGCTTTAGCAACCATCTCTTATACAACAGACACATGGTTGTTACGTTAAACCATTGTAGACCACTATTCCTAAATCTTCCTGCATACCTCTCTGAAAAAGACAAAACCAGTCCATACATTTTTACAGCATATTTGGTACCCTTCCTAGAAGAAAGATACTTCGTGCTTTTGTTGTTAGCCAGCCAGACTCGTGAAAATTCAAGGGTACTGCAAATAAAGTTGCCTTGATCAGACAACAATTGTGAATAAGATTTTATTTAAACAAGAAAATGTAAAAACCATTAAATGTTAACACAGAATATAAAAAGCAAATAATCTGCATTTTCAATGATGTTTTTTGATACGCATTGTATTGTTCACTGACGGCCACTTTCCAACAATACCAGGTTGAAAAATCATGGGTTTCTTGAATCTTGCATTAAATTTATTAATAACCTGGCAACTTTAGAGCAATGCAACCTTATGTCTTGCCATTTGATCCACTGCAACAAGACTGCGTAACAATCGATAGTTTGTTTTTGTTTGTTTCTTGTGTGTGATTAACGCCATTTCCAGCAAATGATTGGCGGAGATTACGGGACAACTCAGCCTATAATATTCTCTGCCAATGACGACTTCGGATTAACCCAAGAAAGCCAATTTAAATACAAGTCCCATTAATGAACTATAGTAAAAGGTCCAGCGTTTATGTAATAGTATTGTACGTGTGATGTCATTTATATATATTTTTTTTTAAACTATCTTTATGTTCAGTGCATTTATATACGATTGTTAGTATCCAATCAAGCAGGTAATTTCGACAACTATTTCAATAATGTGTATTTTTCAATGATTCGATTGTGCACTCGATTATTTACTTAATTATTAAACAATACACTATTTGGACGATTTAACTTGAGCAAGGTAAAGGACAGAATATAACAAGCTTATAATACACAAATGTAATATGTAATTTCTATGTAATTTTCTAATCAAATAAATTTCCTGTGCGTTTGGTGCTAGAATCCCTCACAAGCTTTAAAGATTTAGTTTGCATCCAGAGAACAGATTGACGCTCGCTGAAGTAACTTAGATCTATCTTTAAGAGTGAATTGAACTTCGTCAACATTTGAGTGCTAATTGTGCGAGAGTATGCAAAATCAGATGTTATCATTGATCGAAATGTCTTCATTGCAATTAGGTATGATTTTTAGGGGATTTGGTGCTTTTTTTTTTGGTATTGGGTGGGTTGGAAATGGCAACAGATAAATTGATTTATCTATCCCATTGTGGAGCTTGTCTTAGAGATTTACATTTGTTGTCAGTTTAAATACCAGTTTCCTTCTTATTACGTCATACCTAATTTCGATCATCAAATTTTCACTGGTAATAGATTATTTGCCACCTTAATAAATGTGTAGTCCATTGATGATGTCAATTTTGAAACTATACAAACAACGAGACATAGAGACGCCCTTAATTGTGAAGCATCACCGCTCTTCTTTCTTGTCACGTTTTCAGTAAGCTTAAACTGGTATTTTACGATATTATCATCTCACCTTTCTTTTCATAGCAGCACACCTGATTTTGACCATGAAATATCTACTGAACTAGATGACTGGATAAACTAGATGAACTCATGGTTCAAGGCGTCTGGTACCAGAGTTCACAAGATGAAGATAAGGATTATTTATGTGAGTTCAGTGCGATTGAGCAAGATGATCTTTAGAGGGACATCGAAGATGAAGTGATGAATAGTAGTTGCCTTTAACTTACATCGCTTGTAATTTTATATTTATTGTCATGTAGGTTTATTTATTTATTTCGTTATTATTTTTATTTATTTTGTTTATTTATTAATTACCCTTTGTTCCGTAAATTTGATGAGATAAAAATGTAAATATGTGGATGCGGCGGTAGCAAATGATATTTATGTACAGTATTGTTCATTGCCCCTCTTATTCGGTGCCACGTCGTATGTTTCATATACTAACTCATCATCATTTTGCAATTATTGCCTGAATCTAAATATTATATCTTCAAGGAAAATACCTACATAATGCTAACACCATTTTCTATAAAAGAGAGCCGTCCGAGTTTGTAATGAAATTTATGATGTCCTGTATGGATTTTAAACGATTTTTCGTTAGTGTATTCTGTTGTGTTCTTCATAAAAACGCCATACGTTAAATGATTTCATTCTTGTATTTAGACATGTTATTGTAGATATCGTAGCGCTTTGACGTAACAATTTGTAAAGCTACATTAGGAATCCAAATCACGTCACACAAAACAGGTTCTTCTGAAACCACACGAAGAAATAGTATCAACTTAAAAAAAAATATTTATATACTTTTTTAAAACTCATCTTCACATAATTAACCATATGAATGAATACATTTTACATTAATTTATCATTATATATATTATAGACTGAAATAAAGAAAACTTTTGTTGAAAGAGTTCCTATATTATTACACGTGAAAGTTTTCGATTAATGCCATGCGTGTGCATGTGGTAGTTTTACTAATAAAATGAAGAATTTTGTACCTGTCGGAAACAATTAGAAACTGCGCGACCTTTTAATCGTGGAAATCATTATTTTGGTCAAGGTTATCTGACACACCACCGTTTTCTTCTTTACAAAGTTAGGTCAAAACAATCGGATGTATGAAGTCTTCTGTAGGATAATATTTATCTTCATATCTTTAATCCAGGAACAAATTTGGCAAAACAATAAACATATTTTCTTTCTGGGTAAATATCTGATATATTTTATCTTTTATTACAAAAACGTACACTTTAGCTATATGTTTGCTCCCTTCACACACAGACACACACACACACACACACACACACACACACACACACACATTTTGTTTGTACTACATGATGAAATATGTTTTAATAATATAAGAATGTATAGTAACGAAAACACACCACCACATATATGAATGTATAGTAAAGAAAGCACACAACGCCATGACAATGCATTCCCATAAGGCAACTGAACCACAAGAAAACGTAACAGCGCATAAAAGAAAGTATCCACGAAAGGAACCACAAAAATAAAAGGAGAAAAATTAAAACATCATAATGAATTGTATATTGCAACTAATTTCCCGATATCTTAAAAACTAACTCCTAAACCATATCGGCAAATTATATATTGATCCCGAAAGTGTTATTAAATAAAAAGTAAATGCTTAATGAGTGTAGCCACGTAAAAAGAATTGAGGTAGCATATACAAGTTAATGTCCGGAAATCTTAGTCTTACGGAGTTAATGAGATATCCTCATAACGAAAGATATATAGGATCTACATTGGGGTTTGGGATATATAGGATCTACATTGGGGTTTGGACCGAGACAAGGAAATCCCAGTCAAGGGGTAACCTTATTTGTCTCCCCCCACGTAGATTAATTTTCTCACCCACTAGTTTCATTTAAAGTAAAACGAATTCTTCACTAGTGTTCACGTCCCAATGTGTACATGCAGCGCATGAATACAAATATGTTCATGAGGGATGAAGTGACCGTTGCATATGAAGTTGTTTAAACACGTGAGTAAAGAAAAACAAAACAAGAACACGTTGCAAATTAATGAGGTATAGTCACATTAAATATATGGATGTGGATTTTATATGAAATTGACAATAAATAATTAATATTATTTGTAAGTAACTGTTTAATTTCACCAGTTCCAATTTTGAAAAAATTACCTCATGTACAAAGACCCTCCAAATATAGACCCTAGTGGGTAACCCTGTGCTAAACATTCAAGTTCATAGATTCTTTGAAAAATTATCTTTCTACCTTGGAAATATGGGAAGTGCTGCAGTGACATTTGCTTATGGATTAGTGTGTTGGAGGATAAATGAGTCCTTCTTGCTGGTAGGTGCATTATTTGTCAATAAATATTGCAGGTGTATTTTTTATTCCACTGGGGCACAGAAGAGATGCTAGAATGCAACAGAACGGTTTGACACATTTATAGCTATTACTGAGTAGCTAACATTATATCATTTATTTCACACGAAGTATTTAAAACTAGTTAGGTTGCTTTGGCTACATTTAATGACGCTGACCTGACAATGTACTGAGCTAGGGCTGCAGATATGATAAAATTGACCATGCTGTGTGGAACGAACTAACATAATGCCAAAAAGCTCGACATGTATGCTTGGGTGTCTTTGTCTCACGAACTGTTTTGTATGGCGTATTATCAAAGATGGATTGACCTTAAGTTACTAAGTTTTTGTTATTTATTTGTTGTTGTTGCTTGATTTTATAACAACTATGTCAGACAGAGCAGAAGACAACAAGGTATTGTTTTTTTTTTTTAAAGTAGTTCTTAGCGCGTGAACACCTTAACTGAGAAGACTGGTCCGAGAAGACTAGATTAAGATATATAAAAAAGTAAGGTTAGCAAAACTGATAGATTTCTCTATCGCATCAGTGAGAAATACGTATTACATTATCAAGGCAATTACATTTGTTATGTGTTTGTATGGTTTAACGCCATTTTTCAGCATAAGATAGGCTATACATGGCGACCAGTATTAATGGTGGAGGAAGAACCCGGAAAACCCAGGAAAGAACTACCGACCCACGAGAAAATACTGACAAGCTTTCTCACATAACCAAGTTATCCGAATATGATACTCGAACCCACACAGAGTTGAGATGGCAGTGATCCATAACGGAGAGCGCTTTAGATCATTCGGGGCCCTTTCAAGCGTTTAGAGACCTAAAAGGAGATATCCAGAGACCTTTACAAAAATAATTTATAGAATTCAAATGTAAATCTGTCAGGACGAATATTAGGCTCATTTAGTTGTAATTTTTATTTTGATTTTAAGTACTAGACCGCATACCTTAAACGTTAAGCAGAGACGTATCTAGAGTGTTTTGGAGTCTAGGGACAATATTCATTATTACGTCACCCCCCTCCTCAACTTTGAAACCCATTATTCCACATACAACATATTTCAAAGCCCATTTTGGCGCCAACACTAGTCTAGCTCCCGGTGACATCTGTCCCCCTCCCCCACAGCTACGGTTCTGATATTAACGTACCTTCACACGAGCTTCTTTAAAGATCTGATTGTTTAATGATAAAAAATGCAAAAATGGTTTGAAAATTATTGTGTCTGCTATTGTATATTTTTTTGTCAGAAAATCGTTCTATTGATTTTTTTTAAAATTAACTTTTGCCTTATATTTGGTCCAGCAATTCTGATAAAATATGTTGTTTTATTTGTGTAATTTCTCTTTGGAAAACAAAGACATCTTTTGAACTTTTATTTTTACTAGACGTTTACTGCTTTTAACTCTGGCATTAAAAATTCCACCGCAGTATCTCAATTCTTCTAAATATTATTTTTTGCCCAGTTCTTCCAAAATAATTGGATTCACTAAAGTATGCGAAGTATCTTAGCTTCAATTTTGAAGAAATTTTGTTTAATAAATGTTGGCTACTCACTATAGGTATTGGTCAAGTATTATAAGTGATGGTAGGTCGTAATTGGGATTCGTTTTTCAGAATGGGGTTCGTTCAGTCACAATGGGTACTGTTCAGTCAGGGTCAGTGCTTGAATGTGTCATACATGTTCAAGTCCAATACTGGGTATAAACTACACATTATTTTTCCGATACGGGAGCTTTAAAGCGCTTTATTTTAAATCCTAATAGGAAGGTAATAACATGTAATTATAAATACTTGCAAGGGGCCTAAAAATCGCAAATTGGATATTCCTTTTAGATGCTTTTGCGACCAAGTGATGCTGATTCTTAAACATTCCCCATATTGCCTCATGTTGTTAAATTCCCATACATCTGCATAGTGTCCCACATTATTAAAGTCATAGAAGACCAAATATGCGGTAATGTTAGTTAATTTCCGTATAGATTGTGAGCCATAAAGAGATGTATCCTTGGGCAAGACGCTTTACCCCAATTGCATTGGCACTAATAAATTAAACGTGTTGCTGAGCCGTCAAGAAAGAAACCACCTAACATATGACGTATTTATCCCCTAAATAAACTACTAAGGAGTGCATTGGAATTACAATACAAATTTTTATTTTTTTTATTTTTTATAACTGATAATGTTGTTCAACCATTAGGCAGTTTTGTTTCATACACTCGGGATCCATTTCACAGTTTTACATCTTGCAATCGGGTGAATTTTAAAATAAACAGACGAGAACGCCGACCTGCGAACAATAGATAGGACCATGTGTAATTTACAGTGGAATCTTTGAATACTTTTGAATACTTATGTTGGTCTCAATACATGATCCAGCAGATACATTGCGGAACCGTGTGCTCAGAGCGACTAAACAGTTTATTTTATAAAAAAAAAACAATAAATAAATAACCCCCCTCCCTGTAAAACAATGTTTGAGATGAAATTTTAAAAAATTTGCCTGTTCTTGAAATTTTGTGTAGAAAAAACGGATACTGAAATCTGCATATGAATGTACTTCTTGGAAATTAATGTGGTAAAACAGGACACAAATACCGAATGTGTTTTTTCTTCTTTTTTCTTCTTCTTCTAGGCATTTTTACTAATGTGTGTGCAGCTTAAATTTAGTGAGTAAATGTTGCATCATTACACCTGCCAAGATAAACACCATGCACACGGTAAAGGATATTTAATATTGTGAAAATTGCGCAGTATAATCTCACTGCGTGTACATCATTACCGAGGTATGATGTATCAATGTGCATATGGCTATATCTGCAAGAGACTTCTGTAACAAGATAAACACAATGTATACAGCAAAGGAAACTTATTTATGTAAAAACTGCACAATATAATAGCACTACGTGTACATCATTACGTAGGTCTATTATGATGTATCAATGCGCGTATGGTTACATTTGCAAGAGACCTATATAAATCATATATATGTTATCGCTTTAAAACTGCAATATTTTGTACAGTATTTAGACCATATGTTAGAATTTGGGTTATTAAATGCTATTTTTTTTAGTGAAATACGTAGCTGAATTTACACGAAGCACTATACTATGTGGAACTATATTTGTAGCGGAGTAACTAACCGAATGACATTTAGTATATATTGCAACGAAATTGCTGTCTGTTTGTCCCTCTTCTCGCCTTCGCGCCTTGGATGACACGTGTTGTGAGTAGGCTCACTCTACGCCACAACACTGTATTTGTTTACGTTACAGTTCATTTATAAAATATAAAAAAAATTACAAAAAAATCTGCAAAACTTTTTAAAAATACAAAAAAATCTCGCGAAACAGTCGAATCCAAGTGAGAGAAATTCCAGGACGAAGCTACGAGCGCCATTTTGAACAGTTTGTATAATACTTAACGTGGCAAAATGTCGATGAACCCAGCTGGACCCGGGTCTTATCCTATGGCTTCCCTCTACGTGGGAGACCTTCATCCTGAAATAACTGAAGCCATGCTGTTTGAGAAATTCTCCACAGCAGGGCCTGTGCTCAGCATTCGAGTTTGTAGGGACATGATCACCAGACGTTCCCTTGGTTATGCCTACGTTAACTTCCAGCAGCCTACTGATGGTACGTATGTTCTTGTATGTAAACAATAAGTAGTGGTAGCATCATAATACGTCATAGTTAAATGTGTATTGCGATACATAACATTCAGTTCTTCAATGTAAAACGTCTATTTTATTATTGAAAGGGGCGGTGTCTTGCTGGTGACGCAAGCGGTGCTGTACAGGAAATGCGAAGTACATCAACCTTGCTTGATGGAGGCAAAATTTTCAGGAATGTTGAGCATACTTTTTCAGCCTTTTTTTTATGTACAGTTGAAAGTGACCTTGCATTAATCGGGCTTGCATTTGCACTCCAGTACATGTTAATGTTTGTCCTACAGTGCAAGACTGCACGTTTTGTTTTAGTGCCATGTCTTGCATGTACAGGTGCAAATACTGGTAAAATTGTAAGTTACAATTGCATTTCATCTGTATTTTTGTTTCGTATTTTAATGGAAAAGTTAAAAAGTATTCAAAAAATGCTGTATTCTTTAGTATTGTACATGTAGTGTCCGACAGTGTTGCATTCAAATTTTAAAAATCCCAGGTACCAAAGTGGCCGGTTTTATTATCATACACTCCAATAAATGCCCAGGGCAATGTTCCCTCTCATCTGCGTGCACACAGCTGAATTGTCAATCCAACATTAAAGTTTGCTCGTCTGTCTCTGTAATGCTTAAACAATGCAGAGAGCATTGCTCGCACATCTACCATTCACTTAGAGAGAATATTGGTCAGAGGCAAGTTTAGACCCCCCCCCCCCGATCAGTAATGCATTTCATTTTGAATACAGATAGTTTCAAAGTGCATATGCGTGCACTGTATAGTTACGCGAGAGTAGTTCTTAATTGGATGTGTGCAGTGCAATTTTAAAATTGTGAAATAGAAAACGCTCATCATAGCTTTTTCTATAGTAAAAGTTCAATTTCTTCTAATTTGTCTAATGGCTTTTCTTTCTAATATTTAAAACGAATTAAAAGTTCACACATGAAGTTTTCCATTTACAACTGACTGCAAGATCACAAGTTTAACTTCTTGTTTACTGGCATTTTATACAGAAACTGGAAAGCTTACTCGTATATCTGGGCTCTACTTGGTCCTACAATGTAAGCCCCGACGCTGATATTTATGTTTGCTCGCATCTGGGTCTTACTGCCTAAAGCGCAGCGCTGTGTAGTGTTTTTAAATATACTGAACAGAGAATAAGAGGTGAAATTTTCATGTTTATCACATACTTGGCAATAAGTATCAACATTTATCCACATATTTAAGAGTTATTGATATACTTACTTTGCTGTCTTGAGCGTGATCGACTCTAACTCTGACACTAGGAAATGAACGCATTTTTCATGTTCCTTTGAAACGCGTTTCAATGCCATGGTGGCTGAGGAATGCCGAAGTAAGTTTCAATAAAGCTGTTTTATTTTCACGAAACGAAATTATCAAATGGGTTTTAACAAACAGCAAGCAATATTTCGTTTCGTTCAAAAAATATTTTCCGATTAGAACCTAACTTAAACATACTTCGGCATACCTCGACAACTGTCGCATTTCAGCAAATTCAAATGTATGTCAACTGAACAAAAAATGCGTCCGTTTGCAAGTGTCAACTATTGATTCCCTTTGGATAAAAACAGCGCAGTAAGTATAATTAATTAAACATATATTAGTGGAAGAGTGTCTATATAGGTTGCCAAGTATGTTCGATATTCCTGAAACTTTGATTTATCGTTCCGATGTCGACGACATCGGAACTTACTACACTATGGCGTCATTCGGCTCGTAAGACGTAGCACTAAAATCAAGATCAACATGTGATACGTCTTACGGGTAGGACTAGGCGCTGTTGAAACTTGTTGTCGATGTATTACCAGTGAAAGGAAGGGGGTGTTTGATAGGCATGCACTCTTTTCCCTTTTCCGTCGTCAAACAAGCATTAACATCTGACTAAAGATCAACATAAATTCCTACCTCGAAATCACTGGGGTTGGAATATATCCATCAACCTCCAGAATAATTCAAAAATATCATCACTGTCGGAAGCCAGTGTTGCAGGAAATAACTAACCATCATATTTGGCATCAACAAATTGGCATTTTTTTAAATAAAGTACCACATGTTTAAAAGCCAGAAGAGAAAAAAACGTTATAAGCAACCTCTGCTGTGAGACCACCTGCCATTTCCAACCACAACTATAATGTACAGATCAAATTTATTATATTAACCCTTTACTCCCCAGCTACGCTTTTCTACGCCTTTACCTTTGCACCCCGTCTACGCATTTCTACGCCTTTACCTTTGCCCCCCATCTACGCTTTTCTACGCCTTACACAGTATCGACCAATAAATATGATATATCTTCCATTTAAATGTTGATTCGCCGCGCAGTAACCAAACGCTCGTCAAAAAAATAAATAATCTTTACTAATATTTGATTTTAATTACGTAATTCGTAACATTATAACCTATAAATCTAAATTTAACCGACCAAATTATACGTAGTGGGGTTTTCCACGGTCGCATCCAAAATGGAGACGTTTGCCGATTAAATTACCTCAATTCGACGTAAATATTATGACCTTTCCAACACGTGTAAGTTATTCATAATCGTAATATATTCAAATATGATGCTGAATTATACATTAGTTGTATAAATTCATTATGTCATCCGGATTTTAGATACAAAATCACATTCTTAAAATGCGCGGCAAATACGACAAGTCTTCTTCCATACATTGTAATGTTTAACGTAGCATTTAGGTGTTTAAAGCATGAAATCTGCTGAAAGTGCCGGAATTTAAAATAAAATAACACAATTAAGAATGTCTGTGTTGTTCATTTCTTCCATTCATTTTAATATACAAAGTCTTAATCAAATCGTATAACAGACGATACCGGAAGTGAATTGTTTTTATTTACGAAGGGAATTCCTTGATTTCGTCATGACAATGTCGTCCTCGTCTGTTGATAACAGTGATTTGTCTGGAAGTGAAAACGACTTTTCTGGATTCACAAATTACCAAATCACAAATTACCAACAATACTACAGAGGGGTTGACATATGTGACCAACTCAGGGCCAAATATCCAGTTGGACGATCATCAAAGAAATGGTGTCGATATATGTTTCATTTTATTATAAATGGTTTTATAACTATGGTGGAAAGTCATCCTGAGAGTCAGGAAAGAAGAAAACGATTCAGACAGTTAGATTTTCGAATTAATTTGGCAAAGCAGCTCATAGGAAGCTTCAAGAGTAGGAAGGTTGCCATGCATCTAAGTTTCTAACATCTGTAGCCCCGGTGACACAGGCTAATATTAAGACACACAGACTGCAGGCACTTAAAAGGAAAAAAATCCACCTGCAAATACTGTACCAAGAATGGAGAAAAGAGACTTAAAGAAACCAAAATTGGCTGTCATTTGCAATGTCCATCTATGCTGCATAGAATGTCACAGTCTGTTTCATCAAAACATGATTGTAGAGGAGTAGACCAGCAAATTGATCTCTAAGCCATTTTTTTTATTTTTACATAGCAGCTATGTCAAAATTTAAAAAAAGGCTTAAATACCAACTTGCTGGTCTAGTAAAGGAGTAGCTGTAATGTGCTATACATATGTCGTTTTTTCATATTGTCATACTTGTTTATTTTGTTCCTAAAATATATGCATAGCCATAGGCCTACTAGATTTACAAATTCCTTAAGTTTTTTTTAACCACATCGCTAATGACAAATAACAATAACTCGTTATGAAATATTTTTAATAACCTTTAATAAGCCCATGTTTTGGAAAGCATGCCAAGTTAATTAATGACTTTGTACAATTTTTTTAAATATTTTTTTTATAATTCTGATTGAAAAATCTAGATTAGTCATGCACAGTCCGAATAATTTCAAGCTACTAAGTTTTAATAACATCAAAACTTTGGTAATTAATTTCATTGTTGCTCACAAGACAGTACCTGAGTTATTCATCGATGATGAAATGAATCATTCAAGTCCATCCTTGCATGAAATAAAGTCATATATCCAACTGAATCACACTACGGGCAAGAGTAAAATGGCGCCACGCAAGCCATGTGGGTGAATCTATTTTTAGAAACAGGGATTTTCATAATATAACCATACACGTTTAAATGATGTTGAAAAGAAATTATTGATAATTATAAGTTATATTGATTACTATGTACTGGCACTTTACTTTTATTTTTTTTATTCGTTCTGATTTTTTTTTTTGGGGGGGGCTATGTATTGTTATTATCATTACAAAAAAGTGATATAAGAAAACAGCCATGACCTGGCATATTTAATTATCCAACGTCGCATAGTGTAATATATTACGGACTATTATTTTTGTTAAATAGCTAAATATTTATTCACATAATGTTTATATCATATTTCTTAAGGATTTCAAATATTACTTCATTTATGTGGCAAATTAATTAAAATTATGGCCTGTCTAATGAACAAGCACTGACTAGATATCGCGATGTCCGCCATTATTATTTTTCTGCCTCTTGTCAGGTTCACTTGTGATTTTTATCTGATATTACAAAGAATATAACATGAATATGGCTGTGAAAATTTCCCGTTAAATATTTTACAAAATAATGTTACCAAATATGCTAATTAAGTACATATTAACATTTACATACTGATGTTTAAAGTTTCGAAGCACAGGTTGATGTGATTAAAACAAAGCAACTTGTGCATCGGTAGTAGTTTTTTTTAATCAAGAATTGATAACAAATAATAATTTACGGTAAGCTGGCATTTATAACATATAATAACTTGCGGTGGAAATGAATAGGTTATTTTGAGGCTATTAGAGCAATGGGAGAATATAATTTTGTGAAGATGACGTTGCTTTTCAGTTTACGTGTTTTTTTTATGGGGAGCAAGGGTATGACGTCGTGAACGTCATTTGGGAGGCACAGGTATTATGGTTTGATTTTCATATGGGGAGTAAAGGGTTAATGATGTAATTAGCGACCACGTGCTGAACACTGACCTGACCAATAGGTATTCCAAGGCATTTTTAACAATAATTAACAGACAAAAACAAGACTTGTACAGAGATAGAGCTCGTTTTTCTGAAAACAATGATACCAAATTTATTTGTTTTGGTCAATTAGGTGAGAAATTAAAAAACAAAACGTAAATTTGGATTTTTCCACATCTGTACAAAATTGTGGCTGACAACCTACTTCGTGATATGATAATCAAGCTAGTGTTTCACCTACATACAAAGAAACAATATAAATCACAACTACTACCCCCAGTAACATGTATAAATAGAAATTGTAGTATGTAAAGTACAAAATAAGCCGCACAGCTTCAATTTTGCAAAAAAAAACTCACTTTTGGGTCCAATTTGACGGACACGTTTTAAAAATGTTCACAACTTTTACAATTTTAAAGCTACATGGACAAATTATATATCAAAATTTGTGTATTTTTAAGCACAATCCAAATAAACTACATGCATCCCAAAAGAAGTAAAATTATAAAAAAGATATAAAGAATTATACGGAAATAAAATAGAGATGACTGCCCACATATCAGCCCTATACTTCAATGAAAAGACCAAATTTAGTCATCATTTCAAAATATGCAAAAAAGCAAGCAAAATTTAAATGCATTTAGCCTTTATTTCATCATAATTCATTTGGAGATGCTTTATGCTTGGGACCGACCACACTCTTCCATCATTTGATACTGGTAATACATCAAATACCCATCTAAATAACATGCATCAATTTCTGCAACATCGTCAATCAAAGGCCACTTAAAATAGTCCTTTCTCCCTTTAGATTTCTCCATAAACTTCACCAAATCTTTTTCTTTACTTGTTCCAGAGATAACCTGTCCCAAGTAAAAATGGTTGTCATAAAAGACAGCAACAAATTGACCTTGATTCTCAAATTGAAAAATACTGTCATCATTGTTTTCAAAACTGTCATCTGACACTGAGCTATCCAACTCTTCATTCAATCTTTGCCTTTTACAAAGCTGTTCATCATTTTTGTCTGTGCCTGCAAAATGTGCTCTTAATCTGAAGATAAACTCTTCTTTAGACCCATTTATTGCCAAATGCTTTGCTCCAAGAATAACAGGTAGCAAATTTGTGCTTTAACTGCAGAAACCACATTGGAGTAGGTAGTTAAGAGATTGTCAACATGCAAATTCACACATGGACCTCCATTTTTGGATATCTCTACAACGTCTATTTTTTCTTTGCCTCAGTGAATTCTTTCTCCTTTTTAGTCCTTTCATTTTCATTCAATTTTTATCTAACTTTCAGCATGACAATCTTTCCTTGTTTCTTGTGTTGTCTGTAGACCTGAGCTTTCTCTTTGGCTTTTAACATGACTTCTGCGGCATCATCTGCAATGGAACATATTAATCTACTTTTAAAAGCCAAGTACTAGCAGTTTGTTTGCAAATTATTCTAATTTTTTTTAACCAAAACTGAAATGAACTTTTAAATGTCATTCATTTAACCCTTTAACTACTAGAGCTGTTGTGTAGTTTCACTACTGCTCTGTGCTATCATATCAGTTACTCAGACTACTGAGACTGACTGCTAGGCTGAATACTAGAGCATCATCAAGGCTGACTACAGAAATTGACAATAAAAACATGGTTACATTTATATTAATTATTTCAATAGTTTTTACTAGATTTAAATGAAATAAAAAACAGCTTATCTTGTATAGTGTTTGTTATTCATATATTTCTACTTTATATATAATCTTATATCCCATCATATAAGAAATTCCAGTCATAAAAACTGTTTTGAATACCACAAAATAAATCCAATATTTTCATATGTACATATAAAAACATGAATGAAATCCACTCTAATTACAATGTTGCAATTGGTACCTCTCTAAACAGTTATTATCCACACATAAATGACGATGTTATCATGTATATTACAATATTTGTATAGCAAAATTAACATGTTCTATGTCTTACATGTAGGACTAATACCCACATATGTGATGCTGATTTCTTACCATTTCATGTCTTGCTTTTGGTCCCCTATTTTCTTAACAACATTGTTTGTTTCTTTCACAAGATTTTCTACCAGATATTCAGGAATAAATCTGAGTAAAAAATCTTTCATTCACTGGTCCAAGCTTGATTGTTGTTTGTTGAACCAACGTAAGAATCAAAAACATTGATTTTGAATATGGCGAGGTCATCACTCTATGGTGCAATTGAAACTACGTCGGCCTTGTCATCCGATAAAAATCGTTTGTATCTGATGTTGAAATGGGACTAACATCAATATCTGATCCATTTTCTAATTATGATCCATTAAACTTTTCGATATCACGTGCACTGGACCCGTTAAAGTTGCTCATATCTGAATCGGAATCCATCTTTGTTCATCTCGAAAACTTGTTTCGTAAACCGCGGAAAAGTCATTTTAGTATGTCTAAATTTAACCTCTCAGCTTTCCAACTTGTATCAAAATGTCGAGTAGACAATCCTCTCATTGGCTATGATAATCAAAAATATGTAAACTTCCATACATTCAACCAATCAACGTTTAGTTAACACGTAGGTATTCTGCGCACATGAGCGTCACTGGGGTTTCGAGTACTGCTGAACTTGACGCACATGAGCGACACTGGGGTTGTAAGCTAGGTTTATCAGCACTACAGATATGCGTCACTGGGGTTTGAGAGCTATTGACAACAGACGCTTAGATGCGGTAGTCGTAGCTAAAGGGTTAAGGGTACTGCAATGCCCAATGTGATAAATTTAA
The DNA here is from genome assembly GCA_030141615.1 of Unio pictorum. Classification (NCBI taxonomy): domain Eukaryota; kingdom Metazoa; phylum Mollusca; class Bivalvia; order Unionida; family Unionidae; genus Unio; species Unio pictorum. The sequence continues at coordinate 10,980,496 of JARLTB010000291.1, forward strand.
AAATGTTTTACTTATGTGAAAAATATTGGGTAGTACCTGACTTTTATAAGTATTTCAATATGATAACACATATTTAATAATAAATTAAAACAATTCAGACTTAAAAGATTCGGATCAAGGTTTTGGAGATTCCATATATAAATAAGAAATTCTAAGACATCTCGAACTTTCGAAGTGATGCAAGAACCCGATCTATACTCAAAGTCCATGATAAAGATAGTATATCAGATACTCATTCTAGTTTTTCCAGATACATAGATCTAGCAGATTTCGTATGGAAATATTTCTTTACATGCACATTCATCAAGATCGGGGACTAAAAACAAGGCCGGTCAGTGCCATGAAGAAGTTGTCAATCTAAACAAAAACACTGCATCAAACCGGAAGTGTCATAACTGTTAAAATACATATACTATATGAAACAAAGAGTTAAGCTATAAACTGAATCAAAGATGAAGTGATATAATCATGGTTGACCACAATATCTTTCTTAGACAAGTAATTATAGGCAAAAATTAAATAAAAAAAGTCAAAGAAGGCCATGTGAAAATCTAGGTCACCGATTGTAAATGTTAATTTACGTCTATTTCTACATGAAACTGTTGGATAGATTTGAAAAAAAATTAGCAAATATAACTGAAATTAAATTTATCATCAATAATACTTACTGACAAGCATCTTTAAATCATTCCATGGAATGTCTGTGGCTCCCATATCAAAAGGATTCGCAACCACCATTCGCGATGAGTCGATCGTATTGGACGCCATTTGCAGAATTGCAGATGCCATGATGCACAGAATCGTAGTGATTAATCTACCTCTGCGTCCACCACGCACAGAAAATGGCTGGGACTCTATATCAGACATCAATATTGTACCAATTTAAAAACCACGAACATTTGTTTCGACATAGACTAATGTATCAATAAATAAATGTCTAGTTTTTTTAAGAAAAAGGAATCTTGTTGTTCCCTGATATGGGGACTCCTGATTTGGTAGCCTGTTACTAAACACTATGGGAATCGGACACATCAAGATTTGTTACGTACACATGGTTGTTGAAACCAATTCAAACTCTTTAATATGCTGGACATTTTGAAAATTAAATGTTATTTTAACAGAATAACAACTTTATTAGAAAAAGCGCGATATATAAAAATTGTCTATGTGATTGTTAAATAAGGATTCGGTCATTAAACAGCCCTGTTTCCTACACCCACCCACCCCCACAATACTGATATACTTTGCTGCTAGAAAGGCTGCTGTTAAATTACAAGTAGATGTTGTTTCTTTTCCTAATTGATAACTACTATTAGTTATAGAAAGTAGTTAAAAGATAATCTCAAAAGTTTGTTATAAAATCAGTTTGATCTGGAAGACTATAATGTTATAAAGCATGCATGCATGTAAATGGTCATTTAGCACACATATTAGCCATTTACTTGAACTTTGAACATCACTACCAATTATATTTCAAACTGAATCTGCACTGGGGGGGGGGGGTAAGTAAAAGGAGTACGAGTACTTTTTGAGTGCCATAACTGGCAAATCATGTTAAATGCAGTTTTCGTTTAAAGACGTTTCTTCTATTGAAGATTGACACGTATCTATTTCCACATTTATCTGAGCAGCAGTTCCTGACATCATAATCTCAACATGTATTAACACAATTTGACGTATTCTGGAGTAGTTGAGCCCTCCAAAATAAAATTTATGAAATGCCATTTTCACTTTCAGCTGAAAGAGCATTAGACACCATGAACTTTGACACAATCAAAGGCCGACCTATCCGAATTATGTGGTCCCAACGTGATCCCTCGTTGCGCAAGTCCGGTGTTGGCAATGTTTTCATCAAGAATTTGGATAAGAGCATTGACAATAAGGCTTTGTACGACACATTCTCCGCCTTTGGAAATATCCTCTCTTGCAAGGTAAGTTCATTTAACGAGCGGTTTATCTACTAATTTTTTGTGGATATTTGGCTCTTATGGTCATAGACCATGCTATGTATGATCGTCTTGTATCTGTCCATTATGTTTTAAATTCTCATCATAAGCTTTAAAGCCCAACACAGAAGTTCATCCCATGGTCTAATTGATTGTAAATGAAAATAGCTCTTATAGCTGCCATCTTAGAACTATTATGCATGCTACTGGGAAATTGTAGAAGAGTTGTATATACTACTTATATTTTGCAAAATGTTATGAATGTCTGGAAAAACCAGAGGATTTTTCTGCCAACTCTAAACTCCAAGGACAATTATGTAATTGAGTAGCAACTGAACTGATTGCTAACATGAAAATGTTGGTGGATGGACATGTCAAACATGTTCAGGCTTATTGCAAAACAAATTAGCTTGAATAGGATAGACAGAGGCACCAGGAAAATACACATGACAATGCTAGTGATTCTCTAAACCTTGATGGTGCTTGCTGAAAACTAGAGCTGTACCGATTAATTGCCCGTACGCGTAATCGGGCCGATTAATAGCACAATCGGTATAATCGGGTATCGGCAAAAATAATCGGTGCCGATGCAAATAATTTTTTTAAATAACCAATTTTTCCTGATAAAAGTTGTATATACAGTCGTGTTTTGACTGACCGTAACTTAATCCTTTGTAACACTAGAGCTCGGGATATATGCAGTATGCAAACAAGTTGCTCATTAACTAACACTACTGTATAGTCGAATAACCATATATCGAGATAAACACATCGAACCATCAATTAATCTTTTGTAACAAAGAGATTGCTCTAATAAAGTATTTAAAAAGAATTTATCTTGCTGCCAGTTGTGCGAAATTTTCAACTCCAGCGTCCGGTAACATTTGTAAACTGCAGTAAACCAGACTAAAGTACATGTCGCTAACCGCCATTGTAGTGCCAAAGTCATGTGAATAGCCAGTAAGATTAACATCAAAGGGAGTAATGATGGATATATACAGTCAATTTTGAGGTTTGTGTTTTTTCTTTATCTTTATGAAAACTCACAAAACACCGAGAGTCCTTATGTCCCAGTGAGAAATTGTTTGAAAGGGCTTCAGTGTAGGTTTGAGTACGTCGTCTGTCTTTCAGTTAATCCGTAATGCCTGGAGGGTGAACGAACACATTATCTTTAATATTAGTGAGAATCATTTCCGGATTTTTTAAAATTATTTTTTATTTCTTTTGTTAGTGTTTCACCAAGCCACCATCTGGCAGAAGGGGCGGTCTCTCATAAGTCATAACGGGTTTTACTGTACCTTTGAAGCACCGACATATACTAAACAAATAAAACAATTCTATATCAATGTTTTACAATTATCTGATGTTGCCGCAGCAATAACGAGTATTTGTTGTCGTCAAAGCAAGCCGACGACCTTTGCTCATAGAAAGTCGGCAATTAACTCAAAATCATTGCCTCAATTTACATAGTGATTAGAACATATTTATTGTGCCGCGAAACTTTCCTGTTTGCAAAAAAAAAAAAAAATCGCCCACTCCCACGGTCTTTGGACAACAAAGTAGTAATTTATTTGGACACATTGTTTCAAGCGCCCTAATAGATTGGATTATTAATATCGGCTCTGCATAATGTCGAAATTTAGCCTTTATTATTACCACGCTGCGTGAAGATGTAAATTATACCGGTTGTGTCCCTTGTACACTCAAAATATTACCTCATTTTGTAGGATCACTTATATCATTGAAAATGAGTAACTCGTGAGAGGTGATTCGTAGTAAATGAAACAGCTATTACAGATTAGCTGAAATTTTATCTGAAAGAATACACTTTGGTCGAAACAACGAATAAAGCGAAATCTGCAACTAATATATTTGGGAATAAAAAATGATTTGAGTGACGCTATGCACACTTTGCACTGCGTAAGTACTGTACATTATAGTATATGGTCTCCCTGGAAAACTCGACCGACCCGCGAATTATGAAGGCTATATTTTACGGTTACCTTTATGTAATTTCGTGTTGTGGAAATCAGAAAATATGCACATGCAAAATAATAACAAAATCAATAATAAATAGTACTTTATAAAAGTTTAATAATTTTCGGGTCACCGAAAGTTACTTTTTTAACATGCCTATGTCTTAGAACACGGATATTTTTGTCCCAAGATGTACTGCCGTTTCAATAGACAACAAAAACACCTAAAACCTGTAAAGTTTTGACATTGGCCCACGGATAAGCCCACCCCCATTCCAAGCCTTTATTATTTTCTAAATTTGTCGGCTTATGCCCGAGTACATAATATGATAATCAAATAATCGGTCTCATAATCGGTATTGGCAATTTTGATAATCGGCTATACGCGGTATCGGCATAATCGGCAAAAAGTGACATCGGTACAGCTCTACTGAAAACGTGCACACTTTTGTTTTTACTACTCCTGAATCAGACAGAAGTGGCAGACTGGATATGTGCAATACACATGGAATAATTAGATACTCATTTTCTCTTGTAGATTGTTTGTGATGAGCATGGATCCAGAGGATATGGGTTTGTCCACTTCGAGACTGAAGAAGCTGCAAGGAATGCCATAGAAAAAGTCAATGGCATGTTGCTGAATGGCAAAAAAGTGTAGGTATTCAAGTTTGCAATGATACTGTTATTTACACATACACATGTCAAGATGAATAAGTAAAATGTATTTATATATATCCCAATATAACTCCACAATGGGATTAATTTTTTGTATTAAAAAAGTCAGATCGCACTATAAGTCGAGGGACTTCCTTAACAATATGAAATGATGCCATACTCGCTGTATATAGAGAAAACCGCGGGCAGTGGACTAAACTAGTTTGTTTTTGAAGTCTCGTTTTTAAAGTTCTCATATTTAAAAATGATGACTTTTATTCAAGATACTTGTAAGCAAACACCTTGTTTAATCTAATTGAAAAAAATGGTCAAGATTTCTGTCTTGTGTTGCAGCTTTGTGGGCAGATTCATGAACCGACGTGAGCGGTTGGAGATGATGGGAGATAAAGTGAAGAAATTCAACAATGTTTATGTCAAGAACCTTTCAGAAGATGTTGATGATGATGGCTTGCGAGATTTGTTTGAGCCCTATGGAAAAATCATCAGCGCAAAGGTATAAAACTAAGTGTACTCTGCTTTTGTACATGAACCTGTGATGGAATAATTTATATGATTTGATTCATTGAGTGATTGTTAATAAACAATATTCCACAGCTAGTTGGAAAATTGGAAAACATTTTAATTGCATCACTATCCATTATTAAGATTCACAAATGTTGGGTAAGTCAACCCATTGATCCTAATGATCAGTTATCTGGGTACCTGATCATAAGGATGTTTTATTATTGTGAACATGAACATCGTTGTTTTAGGTTCGTACACATCAACCCTCCAGAGAGAGATAAACGTAATTAGTATTTAAAAGTAGCAGGAAGGCAGTCTAAGCATAAAAAGAGTAATTATATATTGCATCCCCTAATAACTGCTTCGGTGGTTTAGTGGTTAGAGCATCTGCCACAAAAGAGGGAGGTCGTGGGTTCAATCACCGGCTGAGTCATACAGGATTTGCACAAATGCTATTGACAGCTGCCTCGCTTGGCACTCAGCATTAAAAGGTAAGTGTTAGAACTGATTCAGCCTGGTGACGGGATAATGTGACTGGGTGGGGACATCGTGCTACATGTCTATGGCATGATGCCTCGGAGTTAGAAATCAATATAAATTGCCTCAGTGCAGACATCATAGCAATACGATTGCAAAATTGTTAAAGCCAAGTTAAAAATCCTTATCACACACGTGTTATAATTATATGAACAACATATTTATTTTTGCAGCTTACCTGGACCTGTTGCAGTTCTTTAAATTTGTCAAAACTGCTATATTCGTGTTTGATACCTAAAAAATACAGGCAAAACAAAATTATGATTTATACACAGCATTAACTAGTTGGCATCACATTTACTATCAGATTTCTATTTCAAAATGTATAGTACTATTCTTTTTGTGATTCTTCGTATTCTTCAGTTCAACAAAATCTTGCCTACCGTTCTTTTGGTCATGTAACATCTAGAAGTCGCACTGATTAAGCCACTTTCAGCTAATATTTGGCTCAATGCATTTTCAGTGTAGAATGGGCTGCTCCTTGAATGTGCATCAAACTAATGAATCTGTAACGCATGGTCTCAAATTCAAGAAACCCATCCATTTTCTTGGGAACTTGTCATGTTGGTTACTGTAAAATAGAAATTAAGGAAACTGCTGTTTGTAGCCAAATAGTCACATTCGTAAAAAAAAATACATCAGTAGTCAAGTCTATGATGTATAAATGGCGTATGATACCAGCCTCTAACTGTATTCTTTAGTGTCACGCTCTCGTCATTGCCAGATATAATCTTTGTTCTTAATTTTGAAATGTTTGTTGCATGAATGAAATGGGTACCCTGTTACTAATTACATTACACATTCAATTAGTTTCTAGCAGGTATAGGATTAGTTTTTGTCCTTGATATCCAATACCAGACATTTGTAATCTTGGTATGATGACATGCTGACACTTGCACGACATTATGGACATGTCAGAATGTTCTGTGTATTGACTGCCATTCTTTTTTGGGAAAAGAAATAGTATACATTTTCTATGGGAAAAGAAATATTAGACTGACTTCAGTTATGGTTGATTTAGATAATTAAATGAAACAGATTTGTTACATTATGCAAGAGCTTAAAAAATTACTTGTGTTGGGGATTGGTTGCAATTTGAAAGTTGTAAAAACTGAATTGTTTTTTTCTTTCTATTTTAATGGAGATTTTGGTTTGGTATTTATATATCCTTTTATTCTGAACAGGTGATGACAACATTTGATGGAAAGAAACGTGGATTCGGATTTGTCAGCTTTGAGGAGCCAGAGTCGGCGGAAAGGGTAAATCTTTGTTTCAGTCTGTGGATGTGGTGTCTACTTTGGTTTCCCCATCATGCTATCCATACTGGTTTAGAATATACCCATGTTAGAGCTGTACCGATTAATCGCCCGTACGCGTAATCGGGGGCCGATTATTAGCACAATCGGTATAATCGGGTATCGGCAAAAATAATCGGTGCCGATGCAAATAATTTTTTTAAATAACCAATTTTTCCTGATAAAAGTTGTATATACAGTAGCGTTTTGACTGACCGTAACTTAATCCTTTGTAACACTAGAGCTCGGGATAAATGCAGTATGCAAACAAGTTGCTCAATAACTAAAACTACTGTATAGTCGAATAACCATATATCGAGATAAACACATCAAACTATCAATTAATCTTTTGTAACAAAGAGATTGCTCTAATAAAGTATTTAAAAAGAATTTATCTTGCTGCCAGTTGTGCGAAATTTTCAACTCCAGCGTCCGGTAACATTTGTAAACTGCAGTAAACCAGACTAAAGAACATGTCGCTAACCGCCATTGTAGTGCCAAAGTCATGTGAATAGCCAGTAAGATTAACATCAAAGGGAGTAATGATGGATATATACACAGTCAATTTTGAGGTTCGTGTTTTTTCTTTCTTTATGAAAACTCACAAAACACAGATAGTCCTTATGTCCCAGTGAGAAATTGTTTGAAAGGGCTTCAGTGTAGGTTTGAGTACATCGTCTGTCTTTCATCAGTTAATAATCCGTAACGCCTGGAGGGTGAACGAACTCATGGTCTTTAATACTAGTAAGTGAGAATCATTTCCGGATTTTTTTAAATTATTTTTTATTTCTTTTGTTGGTGTGTCTCATAAGTCATAACAGGTTTTACTGTACCTTTGAAGCACCGACATATACTAAACAAATAAAACAATTCTATATCAATGTTTTATAATTATCTGATGTTGCCGCAGCAATAACGAGTATTTGTTGTCGTCAAAGCAAGCCGACGACCTTTGCTCATAGAAAGTCGGCAATAAACTCAAAAGCATTGCCTCAATTTACATGGTGATTAGAACATATTTATTGTGCCGCGAAACTTTCCTGTTTGCAAAAAAAAAAATTCGCCCACCCCCACGGTCTGTGGACAACAGAGTAGTAATTTATTTGGACACATTGTTTCAAGAGCCCGAATAAATTGGATTATTAATATCGGCTATGCATAATGTCGAACTTGAAACTATCAAGTTTAGTCTGGAATTACTTCAAAGTAAATGCAGTCAACGAGTCGACAGCACGTTGCACCCTTTGCAAAGCATGCATTTCCAGAGGTGGAAAGGATTCTAAAAATTACACAACATCATATCTTATCCAGCACTTGCGCTGCAAGCACATCGCCGAATAGGGCCTGTTTCTGGCAGATAAAAATGAAAAGAATGCTCCGCAGATAACCTCAGCAGCTTCAGCAACTTCTCGTACTCTGACTATTGACGCCATGCTGGACCGAAAACAGTTATTTGCATTTGATGACCCAAGAGCTATTAGTTGGCACAAAATCATTGCAGAATTCATTGCAGTAGATGTACAACCATTTCCGTCGTTGAAAACATTGGATTTCAATGCCTGATGGCCAAGGCAGAACCGCGCTATACAATTCCAAGTCGGAAATACTTTTCCACATCTTTGATACCTGACATGCATAAGGCGATAAAAAATCAAGGTGCGTGATTTAGTTTCTGCCCAATCTGACCTTAGTTTAACGTCTGATGCGTGGTCAAACCCGTCCATCGGCGTATCTTTGTTGAGTCTTACGGCACACTGGATGACTAAAGACTTTAAGCGGAAACAGGTGATTTTAGCCGCAACGCCTCTCAATGAATCGCATACAGGAGAATATTTGGCGAGCAAACTGGACAAATTATTTGATTAATACAACATTCCTAAAACGCGTATCCATCTTCTACGTGACGGAGGTGCAAACATGGTTAAAGCAATGCGTCTGGCTGAAATTGACAGCATCAGCTGTTTTGCTCACACCCTGCAGCTCGTTGTAAGTGATGGCATTCTTTCGCAACGAGCTGTCAAAGATGTTTTGGCGATCTCGCGTTCCATTGTCGGCAATTTTCGGCACTCCGTCCTGGCACAACAGCAGCTCGAAGATCAGCAGGAAAAGTTTGGCATTGCCCACAAGAAACTCATCCAGGATGTCAAGACACGCTGGAATTCTACATACAATATGTTGGTTTCGTTATCTGAACAAAAACAAGTATTGGGGGCTTACGCTACTCTCTATGACCTGCCTAGCCTAACGGCTCAACAGTAGGTCTTAATTAACAATATTGTGGACACGTTAGGCCCGTTCGCGGACATTACCAAGGAAGTAAGTGGTAGTCAATCATCAGTATCCGTCATTATTCCTATGCTGAAAATGCTCCGAATGTTGCTGGCTTGAGAGCATGAAGCGAGTCAAGGTATTCAGACAATGCGCTGTGATATGTTGACATCACTGAACACACGCTTTGCTGATGTTGCCAGCAACAAGAAGCTTGTCTTGGCCACCATCTTAGATCCACGATTCAAACATCGCCTATTCAGCGAAGAATTGGTTGTAACCAGATCCAAAGAATGGCTTAGAGCAGAATGTATCATAGTTGCATCAGCTGACAAGCAGGAGGTACCCCCGACCAAAAAGAGAAAGACTGAAACTGAAACAAACGCCACTGAACCATCAACATCACGTCTCTGGGATTTCTTTTCTGTGGCCTGTCACGAGCCTGTCAGTACCGTCAACGAAATGACCCAAGTGGATAACGCTGTTGACACGATGATTGAATTGTATCTGGCCAGCCCTTTGTTGCCACGAGAAGAAGAACTCCAGCGTCCGGTAACATTTGTAAACTGCAGTAAACCAGACTAAAGTACATGTCGCTAACCGCCATTGTAGTGCCAAAGTCATGTGAATAGCCAGTAAGATTAACATCAAAGGGAGTAATGATGGATATATACACAGTCAATTTTGAGGTTTGTGTTTTTTTCTTTATCTTTATGAAAACTCACAAAACACCGATAGTCCTTATGTCCCAGTGAGAAATTGTTTGAAAGGGCTTCAGTGTAGGTTTGAGTACGTCGTCTGTCTTTCAGTTAATCCGTAATGCCTGGAGAGTGAACAAACTCATTGTCTTTAATACTAGTAAGTGAGAATCATTTCCGGATTTTTTAAAATTATTTTTTATTTCTTTTGTTAGTGTTTCACCAAGCCACCATCTGGCAGAAGGGACGGTCTCTCATAAGTCATAACAGGTTTTACTGTACCTTTGAAGCACCGACATATACTAAACAAATAAAACAATTCTATATCAATGTGTTACAATTATCTGATGTTGCCGCAGCAATAACGAGTATTTGTTGTCGTCAAAGCAAGCCGACGACCTTTGCTCATAGAAAGTCGGCAATAAACTCAAAAGCATTGCCTCAATTTACATAGTGATTAGAACATATTTATTGTGCCGCGAAACTTTCCTGTTTGGAAAAAAAAAATCGCCCACCCCCACGGTCTGTGGACAACAGAGTAGTAATTTATTTGGACACATTGTTTCAAGAGCCCGAATAAAATAATCGGTCTCATAATCGGTATCGGCAATTTTGATAATCGGCTATACGCGGTATCGGCATAATCGGCAAAAAGTGACATCGGTACAGCTCTAACCCATGTGGTGCTATTTTCATGAGCAGACCAAATACAATTTATTTTGTCTCTAAAAGTTGTTTTATTTTATTCATAGCAATTGAAGTATAGTATTTTTCTATTTTAGCAGGGTCAATCCTCATTTTATTCCTATGGACTAAAGTTTTTTTTTAAAATTACCATTTGCTTGAATGCTTTGTGTCCCATGTAATAGTTTTGTCTTTAGTATTTTTTTGCATGAATGTGTAGCATTTTGAAGGCTGCTGCTTTCACCTGTAAATTGGGTGTTTTGTACGTGGATCTACTTTGGTTTCATATATAGTGATACAGCTTATATAAAAATATTTGATCACATTTTAAGAATATTTTTATTTTCTAAACATTTACAGAATTTAACATCTTTTTTAACTTTGTATTTACATTTGCTGTTTGTGCAATATGGTTTTAGTGTTAGAACTTTGAATTACAGTAAATGGCACATTATATTTTTTCTGAGGTAATACACAATTATTATATGTGAGATACCATATTCAGGGAAAAGTTTGTGTTATTTTGTTTTGTTCATTTGATTAAATCCAAGGCGTGCTTTTATGCCAGCTAAAGCAGAACTCTAACCACGCATACTTTAAATAGCTGGATGTTCCTATTTAAAGATGGCCATGAACAGAGCATTTATTTAAAGCAATAGCCGGGTTCACAGGTCTGCTAGTTTTTTTAATACTCACCAAGTTTCAAACGATTAAACATCATTTTATAGATTTTTATTTTCATTTTCAAAGGCTGTGGAAGAAATGAATGGCAAGGACCTACGAGGCAAACAGCTGTTTGCTGGTCGTGCCCAAAAGAAGGCTGAGAGACAGGCGGAGCTGAAGGAGAAATTTGAACGCATCAAAATGGAACGCATCAATCGTTACCAGGGTGTCAATTTGTATGTAAAAAATCTGGATGATGTCATTGATGATGAGCGTTTGCGCAAGGAGTTTTCCCAGTTTGGGACCATCACCAGTGCCAGGGTTTGTGAAGATTTATACATTATTGCTTGAATATGTGGTTGGTTTAATTAGCTTACATGCCAACCGTTGAGCTTTTGGCATAATCATTTTCCTTCCCCCACCCCCACTAAATTAACCTTGACATGTAAACATGTATGGATTATGCTTTTTCAGGATATTCACCTTCCCAAAACAATGTTTTCTGTTTTAATAACGTTCCAATAATCCCACATACCCTATTTTATAAAAGATAAGCCCAGGGTGATAGACAGGTTGAGGTATGTTTGTAATTAATAAAATGTTACAGTGAATGAGGTACATTTCTGATCCAAGTCTAATCAGCCTTTGTAAATAGATTAATTTTTGTGGGGCACTTTGTATTGCTTGAGATAGTAATTAAGCCAGGTGAGAAAGATTGGGCCAACATGGACATCTTGCATATTTAGAATGATGGCATCCAAGTTTGAAGTGCATTCATATTTGTGTAAATTGATTCCAATCTTTCATTGAAGTAGCAAAGATAGGTACAATACGACTAGTACAAGTTTGACAGAAAGCATTGTAATGTAAATTAAAGATTTATACACTATGCATATCTCCGTTCAGACTTCCACTTATAGAAGGAAAACATCATATTTGCAATCTAGTAGAATTGAAGTTTCGCACTATATTTGACATGTGATAGTAGAAAAATTTAAAGATCAAAACTAATTTAAAATTAAAATGTAATGGATGCTTTGAACTATACCACAGAAAAGTGTTTAGACCTGTTTCTGCATACAGGTATACCTGCCCCAAACACCCTGGAACTAGCCACATATTGTTGACTTGTTCCTCCTTTTCATGGGGAACAGAAATACAGAGTTGTATTGTATGGCTGATGTGAGCTTCATCTGCCATCTTTAGAGCACTCTGCAACATTTCATGAAGCTTCTGCAAGGAAATTGCCCAAGTAGACTTCAATTTTTTAAAATTTTCAAGGTTAAGTTGAAATACAGTAAAATTGCAACATCGCCAGAAAGATGGTCTTCACTTTGTTGGAATGTATTCTTTCATCCAAAATTGGGCTGGCAGTACGCTTGTCTCAGTTACAGATCCAGTCTATATTTAGGAGTAGTACCACTCGTTATTTATCAGCGGCCCACTACTAAATCGTTACTTTCGAAACCACTTCAAACAGGTGCGACAGTTATGGTTTTAATTAGAAAACAGATCCCTACTTAATATAAATAAACAATACATCAGAGTCTGTTTGGATTAGTAAAATTCATTGTCATTGTGCAACAAGACAAACCCATTATCCCTGAGGCATTATATGCCAAGGTTAAAACGTAGTCATTGTTCTACAGGTAATAAACCTCTGTGTAGACGATAACTATTGGTTGTGGGTACTAAATGATTGTATATTGTGTGCTCTTCTAATGAAATCCAAATGCCTACCTTTTATTTCGAACAGGCATGTAAAAAGAATAGCACACATTATATTATTAACTATTATCACCTAGACACCTTGAAATCTTTACAGTAGACTAGCTCTGCCAATTTTGAAAATTGGCCATCATATATGTACCGACATTTCTACTCTCGATACGTTTTTGTCATAACTATCTTAAGAATTATAATTCCAAAATCGTAACTTTTGCGACTGCATGCTCTCTCTCTCTCTTCTCTCTCTCTCTCTCTCTCTCTCTCACACACACACGCAGACACGACTGTTTTAATGTGTTACTCTTACCATGTGGTAAAGTTAAAGCAAAATTCATGCATATTAATGAATGAAAAAAAAAATGTGGAGCCAACTATACCATAAAGTACCCTTTCATTCAGCCATCAAATACTTGTACCCATCATGTTTTTTTTGTTTGCATGCAGTGGCCTACACACTTTAGCTTTTGGCATGGTGGAAGAGATGACGCGAGGAAGCACATTAATAGCAAAACACAGTGGTTGGGATACTTTACAACTCTTGGCATATTTCTACTTTGGAATATTTAAGTCATCGATGGATAAACGAGTATATACATTTCATCTTGAACTGATGTCTTAAGATGTATTTGCAGGGATGTCTGCATTAGAGAACATTTATAGTTCTTTAGTCTGTTGAATTCTGATCAATTAATCTTTTTTTTGGCCAAATCTAAACTTGTTTTTTCACAGACAAGGAATTTATCATCCCTTGATAGGACATTGTTGTGCGTGTGATTGTATATAGTGAAAAGAAAATGATTCTCTGGTAAGCTGATGCATTTTGTATTTAAGAATATAATTCCTTAAAGTTTGTCCAATATGTATGGTGACATTTTACAAATTAAGATTCATACTTTATACATTATAGGTCATGACTGAGAATGGAAGAACCAAGGGCTTTGGTTTCGTCTGCTTCAGTTCACCCGAAGAGGCAACTAAGGCTGTGACTGAGATGAATGGTCGCATTGTGGTCGCAAAGCCATTGTACGTGGCATTAGCTCAGCGCAAAGAGGACCGCAAGGCCCACCTTGCCTCCCAATACATGCAGCGGATAGCCAGCATGCGGATACAGGTAGTGCACAAAGGAAAATTTTGGCAAATATTAAGTTTATTTTAAAATACTATTGCAGCCTTTAATTGTACATTTCTGGGGCAACAGTAGATGATTGCATAGTCACTCTACTTTAATAGATTGTGAAACATCTGATGTGGTATGGTATGCATCAAAGGAACAAATTCAACATGTCTTATTTGTGTAAAGAAAATGTTCACACTTAAAATATTTACCATGACTTTTGAGGTTCCTTGTAAGAGTGGGTGTTATTTTGAAGTCTGTACAGTATATATATCTGTATATCACACATGAAAAGTTCCACTGTACTGTTCACTGGAAATTCTGCTAATGGAATGCATATAAAATGTGTTTTTGATTATATTCAGCATATGTTGGTTACTACAAAAGGATGCATGAAATTCCCATTAAATAGTTGTAGCTGAAAAGTGTATTTAATGAATTTGTTTTTAGTTGATGGCCTTTTCTTGTATTCTGTGTGAACTTGGTGTTATATTTGGAAAGTGGATCTCTGAATATTAGATTCTTTTCAAGTCACTGCCATCTCGCCTCTCATCGTGTGCTAAAAATGGCGTTAAGCCCTTCAGCAGAATTGAAAGCAGTTGTAACAGAAAGCTGGATTCTGACATATTTGGCTTGTTCCTCTTTACATCCGGGAAAAGCCCTTTATAAGTTGGATAAAATTGTTTGATGCAGTATTTCTTGTCACTGGCTAAGATGTAAGCTATATATAGATGTTTATTTGAAGTTTGTATTTAAGGCATTATTGTTTTGTTTAGATTTGACAGAACAATTTTTTTTATTTAGACTCAACAGATGGGTCAGATGTTCCAACCTGGTGGAGCAGGATACTTTGTACCAACTATGCCACAGGCTGCCCAACGAGGTTTCTTTACACCACAGACAATGCCGCAGATGAGAGCTGGACCTCGCTGGCCCACAGTTAGACCCAGCCAGCCTGCAACCCAGAGTAAGGCTTTGAGCCAGTTATTTTTATCATTTTACTTGGAATTTTTAGCCTACGGGTGGCACAGGTGAATTGTGAAACAAAACATGTCAAATATCCGTTGTTTTTGTCAACAATAATAAGATGCTATACTCTGGGTTTTTTATAATCCAGACTACTACGAACTTTGCTGTGTACAGTAGGCAACCTAGTCTGCTCCGATATCATAATGCTGGTCACAGGCAATTGTGCAATGTACCAAATTTCATAGTCTAATTCATATTTATTTTGAGATTCATTGACTTCTAGTAATGCTGTCAGTTTTTAAAATGCATATAACATAATTGCAGGAAAACCTGCTTCAGATTCATTGAATGATGAAATAAACAGCAGACCAGTCTATACTGTTCAAGATAAAGTGGCCATACAAGAGAAAGTCTTTAATGGTGAAACTTGTGGATGTTATATGACTGAAAATGTTGTAGCTGGTGTATTTTGTTCAAACATTTCTGATTTAAAAAGAGGAAAAAGAAATGACATTGTTCTGAAAGTTTACAAGTAATGTAATACAGCACTCGGACAGATTATGATTGTCATACACTGTGCAGGATTCACATGTTAATGATCTTTCAGTAAATAATATACATGTGGATTAGTTGAAGTGAGTGCTGAATATAAATAATAATCAGTCTGTTTTGATTCTGGTTCTAACCAGGTTGTTGGTCGAAATAAATGTTACCTTTTTCATGCTATGCACTTGGGAAAATTGTTTTAGTTTTGGAATTTAAAGTCAAATGTTGGCTGCCATGGTGTGAAATGAAACTCTTCACTGTGAAAAGCAAGTGTTTTGTTAAAGTTCCTGTTTTTTCCTTATAAAGATGAGAATTTAACATTGTTGCCCTCTTTCCAAAGCAGGTGGATTCCAGAACATGCCAGCTGGACCACAAGTAAGACCAGCTCGCCCAATTGGAACAGCACAGGCCAACATGCGCCCAAATGCTAATGTGCGTGCAATTACTGGCCAGAACACCACCCAGCCTCGAGCCACTATGCCAGTTACACAGAGTAATGTGCCAGGACGCCCTGCTCCTGCCAATGTGCCTCCCCAACAACAACGCCCATACAAGTTGCCACAGCAGCCAATGCGCAATGTACCACAGGTAGGGCAAATCTGAATGTTCTACCTTTTTTTTCTTCTTGCTAGGCATGCAGGAAGAGCTGATGCTGAAATGCTTAATATTTATGGCAGGTCATTTATAAGATAGGGTAAACAAGGTCTGGAAAGGCATACTGATTTTTTTTTTTGTTAAATTAAAATTTCTTTAAAAATCTGTACATTACATGAAATAGGTCGTGGATTCCATACCTAGGAAAAGATTCATACCATCGAGTTTAGTGTTGGAACTAGACTGGGTTGACATCATGCTGCATGTTTATGGCATGATGCCCCAATGCTAGACATTACTATATACTGCCACTGTAAACATTGTTGTAATTATGACTGAATTTTTTTATAAGCATCATTAACACATTAACCCCTGAGCCATGTAGCTAGGTAGTCCCCGACAGCATACTTGCAGAGATCGCCTAGTGCAGTGGTAGCCTTGCCAGTGCCTGTATCCCTGAGACTTGCTGACAATACTTTGCTTGCAGATTTTTTTCACAGAGCTATGCGTAATGTTATTTTTTTAGATTTACGTTCTTTAAGCTAAAATTTGGAACAGCAGTTCTCGATAAAATTACGTACAAGATGGCATAAAAATACATGCAAAAATAAAACTGAAATAAAGATTAAATGAATTTTGTACCAATTTATTTCTCTTGCCATGAATAATCCATAAAAATCCACGATGCATTCACACTGAATAGTAACACTATCGACGCGTGAAATTCACTCCATTTGATGTACATACAAATTCCACTTGTCATCTCTATTGCAGACTAAACCTCGTGTTAATACTTCTTCAGTCTGTGAAGTAAAAGTCTACTTCCAGCAGCTGATTCTCGTAATTTTCTTCATTTTCTAATCTAAATATTTCCACTAATTTTGCAATTATTGAAGTCCAATGTTTTCCCCTTTCTTCAGCAATGTACACTCTTATCTATATAAGCTATCATTTGATTGGTTAAACTGCAGGCATAACTAGGAAATGGCTTCAAATCAACCAATGGTTTGCGCCGATTCAACTAGTCGCTCGGGATACAGGCATAGTAAAATAGTGCCACTCAAACTCTGCGCTCTGGATACAAGCTATGCAAACTCAGCCCAGCCCCATTATCGAGGCACTCGGGAGATGAGGGAGGTAAAGTGCAAAGAGTTGTCAGGCGGCAGGGCTTAATGTGTTTAAAGTTCAAATCACACAGACATGCACAAGATGTTAACTATTGTATAGAAGAATAGTCTAACACCAAATAAAGGGCTAATTTCAAGATCTGACTGGTAATGCATATGTCATAAATATTGATATAGTTTTAGAATTTTATTTTCTGAACATTTCACTTCAATTGCAGCCAATGATTTGTTTTGCATCACAATGCATTTTTTTTTAAAAACTTAATTTATAAATCCTTTAAACTTTTAATTTTCACCTGATCATCCATCATGCATTTTCCATTTATTGTACAGCTACTTTTTTAAGTTTATAAAAAAAATGGCTTGACAGTTTAATACCAAATAGGAACACAGTATATTGGCCTTACAAGTTTATAGTGTCTTAAATGTGTAGTGTAGTTGCTGTTTCTTGAAACAAATTAATGTAGAAATCTTTTCCAAGATAGCTGAACTGAATGAAATTGAAATGTTGGACAGAAAGCATACTGTCATGATGCTGCACTGCAATTCAGTTTGATTATCATTACGGAGTTGAATGTGGATACAAAATCACTTAAGTAGAAAGTCTTTACACATCCTAAAATGACTAACACAATTTGACTAAATTTTCTAGACCAATTCAATAGTAAACTTATTGGCCATCAAAAGTGGACGTCATTGCTGGAAGTGTAAATTCTTTATACTTGTCTTTTTTTACAAATAGAATTGTAGACTTCGTTCTAGTATGAAGTACTTAATACAGGAAGCCATTCAACCTTTCAATATGGCTGTGATTATTAAATTTAAAGTATAAAGCTGGGGGGGGGGGGAGTAATCATGATTTGAATGCATATAAAGATTGAGAAGTTTTCAGTCAACTGGCAGAATTGGCTACTATTGCTAATAACTTGACCATCTTTGCACTGCTGAATAGAAACAGATATGGATGAAGATGAATAATGTGGAGAAACCCTGATTAAGTTAGTTTTCATCACCTGTGCAGTTGACAGCATGGGAAAATTTTATAAAGTTTTGGATTGTTTTACAAGTGTCCTACAGGAGAAAGATATCAGTTCCACTTAGGCTTCTTGCATTTTTTAAATATCTTGCCATGTTTTTTAAAATCAAAAAGTAATCTTTTTGATAATTCATTGTCAGGCCCAGCAACAACCGACCCCACCTCAGGCTGTGGTTGTCCAAGGTCAGGAGCCTTTGACATCTCATATGCTGGCCTCCGCTCCTCCACAGGAGCAGAAACAGATGCTGGGTGAGCGTCTCTTCCCACTGATTCAGCGTATGTACCCAGACCTAGCTGGAAAGATAACTGGAATGTTGTTGGAAATAGACAACTCTGAACTGCTGCACATGCTCGAGTCTGCAGAGTCTTTGAAAGCAAAGGTATGTCATGCACATTACTTTTGTTATTTTTTATTTGTACAAGAAAATTTGAACCCATGTTTGTTTTCTGCAAGCCATACAGATTTAACAACATACAATATGGACATGTGAAATAAAAATCATGATTATGGACTTGCAACGGTTTGCAGTAAAATCTGGAAACCTTGTAAATGAGTATTTTTATATATTGAGTACACCATTCAAACAAGTATTTGCAGTGATACATAAATGATTTTTTTGAAATTATACTAACAAAAATTAATTGTGGGTAAAGTCATGCTGAACATATGTCTGGCATTCCTTGTAGCTTGTTTTAATCTCACTGAATAATTTTCATTTTTCGTACACTTTTACCTTTACAGGTTGATGAAGCCGTGGCCGTACTTCAGGCTCACCAAGCAAAGGAGGCTGCCACTCAACAGGCTGCTGGAAAGGGTCGCCCAGATGCAATATAAATCACAGCTGTGACGAACTTCCCAATAGGGCTTAATATTTCCATTCTATTGATTACTTATTAAAACTGTCGGACAGTTTCTCGAACCATGGAAAATATTCATATCAACCTATACTAAGCGAGATTCTTTTTAACGGTAACTGATATTCTCCCATGAATTGTAAAACCCATTTGTCTTCATTTGTTAAAGCTCAAGATGAATTGTTTATTTCTACAGGCACCAATTGATACATGCATTTGTTGCCTTCAAATCCTTTGAGTGCAAAATTGACAAGTCGTTGAAAAATTGTTAGTATATTCCAAATTAACAGTTGCCTGTTGGGAAGTTGTTGGAAACTCTCACACCCATTATGAAAAAGGATGAAAATACCCCCTGTCATAAAATTTCTTGTGTAATTTGGAGAAGTACTAAAGGTACCTTTTTAGGTTCTGTGTACATTTCTTTGTTAATACACAATGACAAAAAAATCAAGCAGTATTCTCTGGTCAGAAAAATTCCTAATTTAAACATTACCCCTGATATTGAAAGTATGAGAAATGTAAAAATCACAAAAAAATAGCAAAATCATAAAAAAAGTTCTTTTTTTTTTACTGTTTATTTAGCACTTGTTGTGTAAGTATGTTCACAAGTGTCTGAAGGCTGTTTGAAGAAAGAAAATTGAGAAGAGGGATAATTCACTTGTGTTAATTGAGCTTAAAATTACCATTTGTACATGACGGGGTTCTGTTTAATGCAAGATTATTCTCGGCCTTCCCCTTTCACCTTCATTTTATTTGAAATAAAAATTTAATTAAAAATTTTGCATTTCTTTCTTTTTTCACAGTTTGTCTAAAGCTTTTCATGTCCGCTGGTTAAGTCTTAGAAAAATTCTATTTTGGCATACCCACAAATAAGCAACAGTTTCATTGATACGCAGAAAAGATGAAAACAACTAGAATGGAAACTGTTGCGTACTGAAACTTGTGCCATTGCAAATTGCACTTGTATTTCAAATGTGAGAAATGATAGAAGATATGAATCCATTCTTGATGCAGCTGTTTTAGCCTTTTCTAACCATTAACATTGGTTTTATTCTATTTCAATGTCAGGAACAGTTCAAATGTCTGGCTAATTCTTGTTTTTAGGTACAGAGTATCTTATAATTATGAAGTATCTCATTTGAGATGATCATCATTGTTTCTTTTCTCTAGATTTAGTTGCACTTTGATATTTAGTGAAGCCAGATTATAATGTAGGGACAGTTGTTGATACCATTCTTTTGTGTACTGGAAAATGGCCCCAGAAATGGCTGCCATTTGTTGAACTAAAAGATAGAAGAACTGACAATCCTGCCAAAGACATAGCAGTCAAGGTCATGTGTCAGAATCATAAAAGATTAATACTTTCATAAATATTGTTTCTAATATAATTAACACATTAACCCCTGGAGGTTTTCGCTGGTTTCACGTGAAATGCGAGTAGGAAACACATTTTGAGGACTGTCTGAATACATCCCAATACATAAGACTTCCAAGCAATACTCCATTAGATCTGCCGAGCTGTGCTAAAAGAACAGGTTTTCCATTGGTTAATTTGCTGGTGCATGAGCAGGTGAAAAGTTGGTAGTTTTTTTTGTTGTTTGTTGAATAATTTTCGTATGGAGATGACTATTCAAAACGTCCACCTTATCCTACTTTTTGTGAGCTTGTCTGGTCTGCCCTAGATCTGACTCCTAAAGTCTAAAATCGGACACAAATTGGATTCTGATCATGGGCGAAATTTGGGCCGAAAAGTTTTTCCCTCGGTATTTTGTAGGGCAGCTAGAATGTCCTGATTATTTGGTATCATTGTAGAGCTAAGTCTGTCTACCTTTCTATATATAATACCACCCACTTTAGTGTATCATGCATGACCTTGACGCCACATACCTTGGAAGTAGGCTACTACCTCCTGCCCTCTAAACTTTGCACTAGGGGATTTAAGTAATGTACTTGTGCGCAGTAAAACGTGTCAGATATGGGGAAACCTATGTTGATGCAAGGCACATGGAATGTCAAATTTGACTAGATTGAGAAAAACATATTTTTTGGAAATCTTTTGAGATTGGTACCAAGTTAAATACTTGGACACAAAAGGGCATATGCTTCAACATGAGAAGCCTGATAGTAAGTTTCTAGAAATGCTATAAACAAAAAATGGCTTTTCAGTCCTTATTTCATTTTAATTTAATTGCCTTTCATGATGTACCCTTTTTAGTGTGTATCATGCATGACCTTGTCATCAGATTAAAGGATTGCAATTTTTAAAGAAAACTAGTGTTGCTATCAGTCACAAAGGAATGGCTTGATAATTGTCAATTACGTTTGCAAGACCCGCTAGTAATACATTACTTTTACGTCACTGCATGTGGAAAATTTCCACTTTTAGAGCATTTGGCTTTGACAGTCAAAATGCAAAAATTTTAGCTGCAAGGGTCAGAATAAACCCTTCACTAGTTAAATAATAGTGAAGAAAACTAGCTACACTTAATAATTAAATATCCTCGATTTAATTAATTTTCTGGCATATCACAATTATAATTATTTTAAAAACCTATAAATTTTTTATTACGGCCGTGTAAAGAAATACTATGCAGCATTCCCACATAAGATGTCCCAAAGGAGGGGGTACAGGGTTCATAGTTACATGTAGGACACGATCCTGATAATCCCCTCTGCCATTCAAGTCTTCTCCAGCGAATATATTGTTCTTGTATAGTTGTAAATGTAACGTTTGTGTCTCGTGTGCTCAGTTCAGATTGGTTAATAAGAAAGGTCAGAAGAGCATGTTTGATGCAGAGGCTGATAACTGGTGCCGAAGTTTGTCAGTAGGCGCAAGGACAGTGAACAAAACACTTCCTCGGCTAATCACATATCGGATGATGCTAGTGATGTGCTTGTCGGCAAGGAAAGTAATGGTCCATCTAATGCCAAGAAAAGAAAGGTACTCTCATTTCAGACTGAAAACAAAATTGACCATTGCTGGAAATGAATGGGACAAAAAAATGAGATGCTTTGCAGATGGCGTGAAAAGATTCAGAATTGAACATGTGACACAGGTAGTACGTGACACCAAGGTTTGAAGATTGGCCAGTGAAGTGACACTATCTGCAGTCAATGGTCTGATTCTTTAATGGTTATTATTAAAAACAAGACTGATTTCAATTTTAAGTGTTATGCGATAATATACAGAATATATAATAATGCATTTAATGCACCTTCTACATGGTATTGCACTTCATGAATACTTTGAATTTGTGTTTTACACCATATCAAAGGCGCACCCACCCCGTATGGCTATGTAGCCCCCTCCCCTTTTTTTTTTTTTTTCTTAAGATTCAGTTTGGGCAAGAACCCGCATTTATCAGATCCTAGATGCAACACAGCGAGGGTATGTAAAATCGTGTATAACTCGTGGCATATACTCGTGAAAATACGGTATATGAATGATGTCCGCGCATTTATTGGAGAAAAGTAGCTCGCAATTAAATTTGTTGGGTAAACGAAGGTAGTTTGATAGTTCAGATGCTCAAGAAAACAAAAGTTGCAAATAACAAATTGTTATATGAAATTGTTTTTCTCCTGATTTATTATCTCTTCCAATTACTCCTTGATTTGTGCAAGACTTTGGGGTTTCCACATGGTGGCTAACCCATGACCATACAAAATATGAATTTGTTTATGTAGTTTTATTGCATACTTTGCGAAGTGGGAGGACAACATTATCTTGGTAAACGCACCACATGTTCTCGTGTAAATGAATGGACACGTGTTCAGTTTGTTTAACATCTTACAGTATCTGGAATTTTTCCTAAAACGCACATAATTATAAAGTTAAGAACGAACTGTATTATTCATCCGGCCCCTTTGAATCGAAGTTATTTACCCTGAATAATAATAATAGGAGACTATGACTTTGTTTGACCTGGGGATTGAGAGTACCTCGTCCCCAATAACCTGGGGATTGAGAGTACCTCATAAAAGGGAGAGGAACAGAATCGTCTCCAATAAAAAGAATGTACTCTAATATCATCAATATTCGTGAGGGACCGGTTTTCATTGTTGCCACGAACCACGAATTGAAATCTCCAATAAAAAATGAGCCACTTAGGATGATGACACCCTCAGCCCGTTTTCTTTGTTTCATTCCAAGATATTATTACAGCTACGTGTATTTTATAAATCAAGTTCAATACTGTAATTTGGTAATCTAATCAAATATTTTACTTGTGTTTATTTTTTGTAAACCTTTTGATGCAAGAATTATAAATCATTTTATAATGTTTCAGTGCACACGTTTGATAAGGTATCGTATCCCATAGGTTTTTTTTTAATACTCACTGACTTAAATCGATATGTGAGGTAAGTAATAATGGAGAGAAAACAGAAAAAGTATAAGGTATTCAAACAATAGTAATAGTAAAAGTGAAGAGAAAAAAGCAATAATACAAAGTAACAATATATAAAAATTAAATTTAATACTTATTCAAGTGGATCCTTCATTCGAGTACAACTGTTACTTAAACAGCAGGGGTTTTACTGCATCATTTGCTTCCTGGTAAGCAAACGTCTGCGCCGGATTCGCAGCTTCTGATGAGTTCGAAAGTTTAGGAACCGAGTGGAATTTAAGCTTAATATCTTTATTGGTCTGGTTTTGTTGGCTGCATCGGCTTTCTTTGATGTTGAACTATCAAACGAAAATGACTATTTTCTTAATAACTAAATAACGAAAATTGAGCCCAACGATAATAAATTATACTACAATATTTCCTTGAACGACGGCAATAGCACTTATGTGCTATAGTCGCCAAGCCTAGGATTGAATGCTTCTCCACCGGAAAGAAAAACTACAGTAGGTATGTGCAGCATTCTCTTGAGCATGAGAAGCAGCTTGCCCCGTTGTCACGGTTGTCTGTAGAGAGCAGCGACCGTTCATAAATAATGCCCGTCTCCGCTTTTTGGTGGAGGGTCAACATTTCCAGGCACACAATAACTTCATTCATGCAAGCCCCCAAAAGACTATACGGCATTCTAGCACTATTTCTTCATAGGATGTTCCCTCCCACAAATGTTAGTCACCATCAGGTTTAGGTGGTTGGTCACTATTGTACACCGGTCACTGGTCAGAATGGACCCGATATAATGTACTCAGTATAATGTAATCAGCGGTGTTATTGCATCCACCTGGCTGTGATGTGGTGTTTTCCGTTTCAAAACGAGGAATCTTTCAGCGTCATATCTGGCCTTTGAATGCGCCCTTCCCACAGGCAGCATGGGTGCTGGGGGATAAACCCTAAACCATTCTTCTCAGAAGAGAAATCTCGGGAGGAGACGGATGAGAATCCATTTTTGCCCTTTAGGAAAGATAATCACAAGGGACAGTCTCAATCACACACCTTGCGTAGTCGTGGGACATCAATGACGCCAACTCCCAGATATATACAAACGAAGATCTTTCTGGTTCAAATAGTTCTGCATACTCTAGAAGTAAATATTATTACCATAATGTATTTTCTCATGGTACATTTTACTAAATTTGATGATCAGGATGAAGGGTTCACCCTCTCGTCATTATACCTCGTACTCCTTCCCGGCATGTAACCTATATGTTTGAAAAAGAAGATAAATGGTCGTATGACAAGACAGTAACTGAAGTTTAACGCCTACTTCTCCCTGCTGATGGGCTGTGAATAACCAATATCCTTTCCCGCGTGTGGATGCATCAGAACAAGATCCGCTTTGCTCACAATTAGTAAAACATTGAGGATGGTCCATCCTCTCTGCAAATACAAGATGTGAGCTATCAGCTTCTGGTTATAAAGTTCAATTCACCGTCTGACCATTAACTGTTTCTTAGTTGCATACATCTGGATGCTGAAACTTTACAAGTTGGCATTTTTAAAGAGTAAATGAGGACGTTTGAGGCTTTGGTCGATAATGACTATAACTTCGCCTGCTGCTTTCAAAGACTTTCTTTGGTTATTGGAAGCGGTAAGCACGCCACCGTGTCTGTCGCCATGGCAATATCAGCGTAGGTGTTCTAACTCTGTAGAGATGTCGATGGAAAGGGTTTGTCCCATGGAATCAGAAACCTTATTTTTTGGTGTAATACATTTATGGGTCCATATGTCGTGTGGTCAAATGAGCTTGTCTTTACGTCTCCATTTTGTCTGCGTCAGTTCGAGTCTCGGCTTGATCAACACGACTATGTGAAAAACGTTGCCAGGACCTTCAAGCGTGTTAGCCATTCCTCCTCCTTTCTTCCTCTCCTTTCCAAGTATAAAAGCCGATGTATAGTATAACGTGGTTTGACAATGGGAAGAAACCTAAAAGAACGTTGAACCTTTTCTAAATCTGACTGATGATCATAATGGGTTCTGATATCTAATCGAATGGAATTTTCCGCAAAGCTTTATCATTATCATTTATCTATTGAGCTTTCCAAATTCCGAAACAGCGTATGCAACAGGAACAGCCAAGTAGACATTACTCGTTGAAACATTCTCAGCAGCAGTGATTCATGAGATGGAGAGTTTGGAAAGGCAAGGCAAGGAAGTTTACTGACTCCTTCACCATTTCCAAGCACAGGGAAGTGTTTGTTTTTGGGAGGGTGTATGGGTGGCGTATTGGCAGTCATATTGAAGGATTCATTACCTACAAGTAGTAGTCACGCTAGCTCTCTTTTCAGAGACATTATCATGTACCACGGAAAATTGTTTATTCATTTTGATTGCAATGGAAGGTTTATGTCTACATGTCACAGAACTCCCTCTTCTCTCAAAGACATTTCATTATGTTTTAATAGTCACATTTAACCAACAGAAATGAAAACGCACGCCAGCCATCTAATCAGATTTTTCTGGCACCCCATAAAGGTGGGAAACTGAGAATCACTATAGATCTAATAACAGTCAGTGTTACTTTAATGTCAGCGCACTGATACGGAGGAAACCTTGTTACTATGGGTCTGAAACGCTGGAATATAGAACATTTCTGTATATAAGAAATTCTTAGAGAGAGGGAAAACATTTTTGTAACTAAATTTACTTTAAGTGACTTCCTGCATTTAAATGGCTGACTGCTGAATTCTTATGGACAGACACTGCATGTCATGCAAAGTTATTGTAAGCGATGAATTAATTCTAGTCATTGGTCAAAACGGTGGTTTAAAATAAAAAACACAACAGAAACACCCCACTCCATCATCCAAGAATAAACTAGATGACATTTTTCTCTAAATTGCTATCTGATTGATCCCCATCAACTAGAGAGAATCACATTTGTGTTTTGTGTCATAGTTGAAGATTCTTAGGATTTTTAACGTAGCTTGAACAATTTTTCAGTCATATGGCTACAATGTCTGCAATGAAGCAGTTGATAGTAATGTCTAGCACTGGGGCATCATACCGTTGGCATGTAGCATGATGTCCCACCCATTGACATTATCCTGGTACCAGGACGACCAGCCCTATCACTAACCTCTTAATGCTGAGCATCAAGCGGGGCAGCTGTTAGTTCCATTTTTTATAAAAAGTCTTTGGTATGACCCGGCCGGGGATCGAACCCACGATCTCCCGCTCCAACGGCGGACGTTCCAACCACTAGGTCACCGGAGCGGTTAGTTTGTATTGGTAAAAATCGGCCAATCCGAGATTCTTTTAAAACAATAGTCACCAACGTATGTGGACTACTATCATAACCAGTTTGCTAAGTAATCTCATCGCTTTATCATAATCACTACCGCACAGGGGACTCAAAATCAAACCACCCTGACGGCAGCATGAGGCATTTTTGATGGCCCAAGGGCCGCACTTCATTTTCTTTTATATCGTTCATGACAACCTGTCGTAGGTTGTTTTACACATCAGCCTGTAAGAATGCGACAGCTGCATGCAGTGGCTTTCGCTTAGAAACCCGAATCCGCACGGACAGGAAAGCCAGTCTAAACCAGACAGACTTTGGGGAAGCAGAAGGTCACTTTCATATTGCGCCCAATGCATTGCTGATCACAGCAATAAACCCCACATAAAAACATGTCAGAATTAACAAACTGGGATGCAGAATGAAAAACAAAAGAACGAAGAAGCACTTATTACAGAAAAAAGGAAATGTATAACCACCAGTAGTAAAAATATCTAATTTAGGAGTTACGAGACACAAACTAATCCTCCAACTGATATCATGCAGATTTCGGGCCACAAAAAAGGAGAGTATAAAATTTCATACATCAATGATCACGATGATGTTGGATTATAGTGCTGTATCGCCCATTAGGGGTATGTATCACTGTTATAAGTTTCCAGAAAAGCTGATGTTTAATTACTCCTGGGAGGTGGATGAATGGTGCCCCTTCCCCCAGGCATTTATGTATTCAAGGAGAACTATTTAATTTGGTCATCAGGTCGGGGTTGCTGTTAAGTAACCATCGACTCGAATGGAAGACTCTTGGTGAGTGGGAATAGACCCAACACACACTCAACCTTATTTTAGGTGTCTTAATAGTGTGTAATGGCACAAGTGGAGGTATTAGAAATTAGTTTCGCATCTCCGCCATTTTGGAACTATCCGAGTTGTGGTAATAAAAGAAAGTACCATTAAGTTCAAGGATTTCGTTCAGCCCCAACATGGTGATTCTTTGCTTAATTCAACTCTGGTTCAGTTATTACTAATGGATAGGAAAATACCAATAATGTGTGAGCCACCTATGCAATTAAATCTAGTCAATGAAGTCGTAACATTTGTTTAACTATCTTAACTTTCCAATATTACTAGTACAAAGTGTACGTGCATTAAGTCCCTAACAAGATTGAATAATAATATATCTATGCGACATAAATCAGTGACAGAGAACATGTTTGTTGTGTATTAGTTACCAATAAACCCAGAACATAATTATGCTTGTAGGTTGTTTTTGTGCTATTTTGAGGTTTTGGCTGACATTGAAACCGTCGGAAAGTGGTCTATTGTTTCCATTGAAAGACCAGTAGTTATGGGGTGTTTAATTTCGCTGCTTTTAGATTGGCGTTATCGACGAAGATTAGATACTCTTCCAAAGATGAATTTCTCATAATTTCTCCCCAATTAATTGCTCTGAAATGGGTCCGATGTTTGAATGTTACCTTGGCAACTTAAATATTAAATGACTGTTTAACTCTTAATTAACGTTGTGCCAAATTAATTATTTAAGATGGCAAATAGACAGGGACTTAAATGTCCATGAACGCTCCTAATTAGTTGTATTTCGCTACAAAATACTCAGAAATATGTGCTCATCTGCTTTAAATGGTAGCCAGTATTTGAATTGACTTTTATAAATATTATTCTTTGTTGTTTCGTCTTCACTTTTATTTCTTAGGACATAGCTATGTTTGATTACTTGTTACGTTATATACTTTTTCGATTAACGTGTTATCTCCATAGTTCAATTTAGCATTTACCTTTCAACAGAAAACAATTATGTTTCGGTAAGAACTATCCGTAATTGTTTTCTAGCAAAAGTAAGGGAACAATCGAGAGTCACGACACTGTTTGTTGATTTATAAATATGGACATCAGTGTTGTTGTTGTTGCTATTTACTGTTATACATCTTACTTTAAATAAGCGCACCACACACGCATAAATACACTAAGAATCTTTCACGAAGAAAATGTGCGATCAGACATATTTTCGAATTCATTCGAGAGTTGTTTGAGTATGCTGACCGTGTGTATATGTGTGTGTGTGTGTGTGTGTGAGAGAGAGAGAGAGAGAGAGAGAGAGAGAGAGAGAGAGAGAGAGAGAGAGAGAGAGAGATTTCGTAGTCTCGAGCCAAAAAAGAAAAGAAAAAGGAATTAACACGTTACTGGAACAATGTATGAGGGTCTAGTATATTTATGAGGCTATATAAATGAGTTAGGAGCACAATAAATAACACTTAAATACAAATAAAATGTTAAACAAGATACAAAGTTTTTATGTCACTGGATTGCATGTTTAAAATGAGGAATATTTTTGTTTAAATCACTTATTTTGGAGAGGACCTAATGATTTAGGAAGTACAGCGAACCGGTTTATGGAAGTACAGCGAACCGACGTACGGAAATACAGCGAACCGATTGACGGAAGTATTGATATCCGATTTAGGAAAGTACAGTGAACAGACTTAAGGAAGTACAGCGAACCGATTAACTTAAGTACAGAGAACAGTTATGTGCATATATATTTTCTCCTCGCTAATATGTTCCAAACTAACTGGCTCAGTCTATCCTAATTGGGTAAAAGTCAGCATTGTTAAAGTTCGCAAATTTTCAATTTAAAATATAAGGATACATTCTTTATCGATATTTCAGCTTCTTAGTTGTTTTATTATAATTTCTTAATGATTTCCAATTTGTAATGAAACACGTTGCTCTCACATGCATTATTTGCGTCATTCAAGCTTTAAACGTTTTTGCTAGTAATTCAACAAGTCATAACTGCGGTTTTTCTATCGGATATGCTATGAGAGAAAACTTAATAGTGATGAAAATAAACATGAAGTCATTTCTATGTTTTGGAATAGTTAACTTATCAAATATCAAATAGATGTCTGCAGGTCCGTGTAACTGATGAAAACGTATACAAACTTGTTCACTTACTAATGTTATTACGAATTAACTTACTGACTTCATTAACAATTCGCTGATTAAATTAATTACTAAATTCGCTTACATACCTTATTAATATCTTACATTATATATTAATTAACTTACGCTTTGCTTTTTGGCTTACTAATCTACTATAGTATGCATCCATTTCAACATTACATACAGTTAAAACCATCAGGTAACGATAATTCGCATCAGTCGTTAAGTGTACCAGGTGATAACTATCGTTATTAAATACTCATTAATATAATATGATTGATATCACTACACTACATCTGTTACCATATCTTACTTATTTATAATTAGTACATTATATATTGAATTTCATGAATATATAAAGAGATTATGTTATGAAAGTCAAACAATGCTTTAACACGTACCAAATAAACTAACCGATCTCAATCACATTCTGTTCCTGGCAGATGCATTTAAGGATGTAAAATGAGTAACGACTGCGTTGATAAATAAATCTCCAGACAATTCATAATATTTCCAACGAATTGTAAAATATCCCCGGTATGACTGACTGACTGACTGACTGACTGACTTTATTTCCTCTTCAATCGAGATTACATCAGATTAATCAAATTCAGGATAATACAAAATCATGAAATACAACACAAAAGAATATAAATGAAACAAATTGGAAACGTATACCAGTGTAATTATCAATATAGTTCTTTCTACATGACATATATGTTTATGCATACATACATACACATACACACACATACATATAAATGTACACACATATACATACATATATATTTACACACCCAAACACATATTTACACATACATATATACACACATATACACACATTTATACATATATATGATGAACAGCATGAAATCCTTCTCAAAGGAATAAAGATAGCAAAAGGTGACACTCGTATATTATATGAGCCAGAGAGCATTATATCTCCGTGATCTGTAATACATCAAAATTGCGGAATTTGACAACAGCAGAATATTTGTTTATGTTTGTTTTGTTTTAAATTAATTAATTTATTTATCTAGATTAACTACTTATTATTGCTGTTATATTATGACATGTTGGTTGAGAGTAGGGCATGCATTTTATAGTAAAATGAGGTTATGCTTTTTGCCGTTACCAACATGAGTTTATCCCACACATCATCGTCGATAGACAACAAGCAATCTACTCTGCTTCCAAGAAGTGTCTCCAATAGTATATCGTCTTCTTGATTAAATAAATTAACCCCGTCTCTCACCTCTAAAGTGTCAATCACCTTCTCAAAGAAGACGTTTCGTTCTTCAAGGAGCTTTTCACAACCTAAGATAAGATGTTTCGCTCTGTCGTCAGTCTCTTTTCCACAGAGTTTACATATCATAACTTTTCCAACAGGCATGATATATAATTTCACTATTTCAGAGAGAGGCCATAACATAGATGGAAATTTACGTCCAAGAAACCATATACTGCTTGGTTTTAAGTCCAAATGAATGTTTCTGAAGTGAATTAAATCGCTCCTTAGTTCAATATCTGTATTCCAGGTAGATTTTTCGATGTTTTGAATATTATCAATAATATTCCGATTCCAAACAAGTTTACCTTCGGTTTGTACTCTTACTGCATAGTCTAAGAGAACACTTCCCATACCATATTTCTTGAATATTTTGTCAATATCTGCTATAAACCCCGTCTGTCTAATTGGGTTAGTCAAGTACTGACATAAACGCAAAATGAAAATCTTTTTCCAGATAAGAGTCCAATCGCCCCTACACAGCCGGTTGAAAAAGTACAATTTCATCTTATCAATGTATGCTCCCATTGACCAGAGTCCTAAGTTACTACGCGTTGCCTCTATGGGCGAATATTTATCGAAAGCTTGCATACGTCTCGCTGCATATCTCTGACATAGCTCAAGTTCTTCTATATTGGTGTTTGTCATATTCGACCATAATTCACATCCATATAGGACTGAAGGTAGAATG
Organism: Unio pictorum; assembly: GCA_030141615.1. NCBI lineage: Eukaryota > Metazoa > Mollusca > Bivalvia > Unionida > Unionidae > Unio > Unio pictorum. Next base: position 11,012,292 of record JARLTB010000291.1, read on the forward strand.
ATTCTTTTCCAGATTTTCATACTTGTTAAAGGGTTCATTCCTCCATCTCTGATACCAATAAAATAAAAAGAGTTTAATAAGTGTTTACCTTTATCGCATGCTTCTTTTATCGCATCGTTAGGTTTAAAGTTGTAGGTTAGAGGTATGCCGGCATATTTCTTACTTTTAACTACTGGAATTGGCGATTTGTCGAATAGAAAAGAAGGGATATCATTTCTTCTTTTGTTTGTAAAGAGGATGCTACAACTTTTATCTGCGTTATATTTCAATCTCCACCTTTTCGCATAATTAGAGATTGTATCGAGCAGATGCTGCATCGAATGATGCGAATTAGCCATTACAGTTGTGTCATCCGCTAATAAGACACACGGCAGGTGGAGATCGACAAGATTTAGGCCTCGCAAAGTGTGATCTAAATCAGTGATCAAATCGTCTATCATAACGAGAAAGAACCAAGCGGACAAGATACGACCCTGCCCTACACCCTGCTTAATATTGAAATATTTAGACAATTTGCCCGCAAATAAAACAGAACTAGTTACTCCCTTAAACGTGTCTTTCATGATGCGCCACGTCTTCCCTTTAATGCCAAGTTTGTACAGCTTGTAAAATAACCCATTGTGCCAGACTGTATTGAACGCCTTAGCATTATCAAGAAATGTTGCATAGACAGGAGTATCTTTATCCATATAGTAGCATATAGATTCTTTGATACAAAACGCTGCAGTGATACTGCCACAATTATTCCTAAAACCTTGTTGCATTGGATTTGGAAAATTAATGTGCTTAGAAAATATAAGTAGTCTATTATATATAATTTGCTCTAGGATTTTCTGAAGCACTGGAACTATAGTTATATCACGGTAGTTATTCATATCTAATTTGCTTTTTCCCCCTCCTTTAAATATTGGTATTACTAAACCTTGTTTAAAATGGCATGGGTATTGAATTTCATGAATATATAAAGAGATTATGTTATGAAAGTCAAACAATGCTTTAACACGTACCAAATAAAACTAACCGATCTCAATCACATTCTGTTCCTGGCAGATGCATTTAAGGATGTAAAATGAGTAACGACTGCGTTGATAAATAAATCTCCAGACAATTCATAATATTTCCAACGAATTGTAAAATATCCCCGGTATGAATGTATGTATGTATGTATGTATGTATGTATGTATGTATGTATGTATGTATGTATGTATGTATGTATGTATGTATGTATGTATGTATGTATGTATGTATGTACGTACGTGTATATACGTATATACGTATGTATACTGAATTGATCCATTAAAATCGACGTAATTGAATTGACCCTTATGAGAACAGCTTAAGTTATATATAAAAGCAAGATTAAAATGGTCCAAAGTCAGATTAATAGTCCAAGGCATAGCTAGTCAGATTAATGGTCCAAAGCATAGCTAGTCAGATTAATGAGATGGAGACCAAACAAATAATTATAATGACAGCTGAGCAAGTCTAGATTTGCGCAAACTGAACGTCATTTAAACTCCTGATTCCAATATGCACCTCCACAAATTAAACTCATTCTGATATGGCGGTATCAAGAACATTTGATGTGACATTTTGTATATGTCATACTAGATGCTTGTGCTACAAACAGATTCTGTAGTAGATTACAGTTGTCACTGCCAGCGCGCGCTCGCAGAATATTTCCTTGTGGCTGCTACATAGCGAACGCCAGAAGTTTTCTGCCACGCGCAGAATTCTGGGCAAGATAAAATTGTAGTAACTTACACATAATGTTACAAATAAAGAAGAACTATCGATCATCACCACACATATATTACAGTAGGTTGAATATTGAGAGAGAGAGAGAGAGAGAGAGAGAGAGAGAGAGAGAGAGAGAGAGAGAGAGATGGTCATCAATACAACATAAGACAAACTTTAAAAACATTAGAAGGAAAGGGGGAGAGGGATAAAGGAAAATGAGCATAACAATTGTATACAATGTGCTGGATCCATTTTTATATACTTATGTCCAAAATAAATTTTTACATAGCACGGTCCAACAAATCATGTTGGCTGGGTTTGGGTTACCATATGTTGATTTCAGGTAAAATAGTGAGTTAGTCCTGTACAAGTGATGGCTGGAGTGTTGTAAGTGCAGCACAAATTTGGAAAACATCTGATGATGTTAAATGGATACAAATTTTCATCACCTCATTATGGATTTTAACACCTTTAATTTGTTGTATCTCCCTTTCCAGATGTATCCTCAGATTTGTGTTCCGTCGTGTCTCCTCAACCTGCCTCCATGGAAACTGTTTCATGTTTTACTTGAAATGAGGAATGACAAGAGCAATTTCTTTTGGAGTTGTCAGGTCACTTATTATTAAACCCATATCAACCATTATTGAATCACCTGGCTCACAGATCCAACACACCAGAAAGCTTTGTAATTTTCTTGTCCGAAATACTTCCTGCATAGCAGTCAGATACAAGTTTATTCACATTTAGTGGTCGTCCATTAATTATGTCAATAAAATGCGGGGGGGGGGGGGGAAGGGGGGAGGGGGTTGGATAATTTTGACAATCGTTGAAATGACATGGGGAGGTGGAGATTTCAAGATAAATTGACGTCAACAATGTTAATTGTTTTACAACAAATTTAATAAAACAAAAAATAGGAAATAGTCTGTGTGTAGGTATGGCACACACTCGCTCGCCCGTCAGCAGCCCATCAGTTTAATTCTAAATTAATGAATCAACCACTATGCCCATTATAAGAATTGAGGAATTTGGCTTCTCCATTGGAAGATGATACAAGCTAGAAAATAAAGTCTCGATTTTTTAATGAATTCAGAGTGTTATAATCAATTTGAAATCTGTTAAACTAGTATAAACAAAATGTATTAAAATTTATTTGTAGACCTTTTAGTTTCCATAATTCTTTTTTTTTTTTAGCATAAAAGCCAGCCGTAAAATATATTGTTAGTTTGGGGGAGGGAGGGGGGTAAAACAGTTTTGACATAATTATATGGGGGGCGGGTCACTGAAAGTTTGACAGTTGTTGACAAGAAGGGTGGGTGGGTAAACAATTGCCTGAAACTAACTGACATAATTAATGGACGTCCCCTTATTAAACATGCTACTTATCCTTGAAACTGGTCCTATGTCATCATGCATGTGCACAGTAACGTTTAAGGGACGTCTATTAATTAGCAAAGATGAATCTTGACAAAAACGTTTGAATGATGTGCACATATTTAACTGATTATGCCAAATAAAAAAAATACTACATAGCCTATTTGCTTCATAGATTCCAATACATACTTTTGTACACATTTACTTTTTATATTCTACATAGTCCATTGAGTACTTCATAATTGTATTGATATGTTTCTTTAACATCTATGCTGAATTACTAGGCATATCTTTGCTACATAATGTAAGCAATAAGATAAAAAAAAATTTGTAATGGTATGTCACATGACAAACGTTTTACCACATTTTATAGAATTGAGGCACTGATCATTTAATTTTCGAAGGAGGATGGTTGAGCTGATATATATTTTGAGGAGGGAGTCTTGATTTGGGTGAAGGACAATTTTTTATGTTGGCTAATATGGTGCGAAAGTCTGAACTATCCGGAACTGTAAATCTTTCTTGGGCATGCGCATTGATGCTAATGGAGGTAATCTTAACCACTACGATCAGTAACTCCGTTGCAACCTTGAAATCCCCTATAATAGGCTTGTCAGCGTCGACATGTTCGGGTTTCCGAGGGTCACGTTACGAGCTCCGTACGTTCACAATCACAATTGGATATCTCGACCACAAGGTTTTACCAAATCACAAGTCGAAGTTAGCTTCACTCACCTTTGTTTTTTGTTTCAGCTAAATTTCACGAGATAGGTTGGTTTTTTAGCCTGCAGTCTAGAATATTTATCAATTTTTACTAAATAAGCAAATATATTCATTAGAGAACTTGGCTGATTTTATAGCTTTTGCAAAAATTAACCCAAAGAATCAATCAAAAGTATAATATCACCGGCATTTTAGTCAGTAAAATGGAAAGCAATATGATAGAAGGTGTAGATAGTGGTGTGACACCTGTAGGAATAGACCTAACTGACAAACTGACTCAAGACCAAGTTTTGAACATGAACCACGACTTAAATCAAGGAAACATGGTGCCACAGAAGGCAATAAGATAAAAACTTAACAACTACTTCAGGACGACAATCCATGACAATATAAAACTGGCCCATCACCCTGATGGATGTCAGCTGATAGAGACTTCGGAGTTTATGGTAGAGCACCACGCCAGGCAGAAGTGTTGGTCACATTACATGCAATGAATTTGGACATTGAAAAAATTGAAGCCCTACAATATTCGGGCCTCAATAGGCATAGGTTATACCCAAAGAAGAGGGATATACCTGTCCTGGATAAGACCACCATTGAGGTTAAGGGAATGTTGGCCACAGTAACCAAAGCACATCCATTCTCAAGGGAAGTCGGCCCAAAGATGGTAGAAGTCCATATTAACGGTCTACCGCTGGAAATAGAAACAGATGACGTCATTGATAAGACACAGAACAAACTCAGAGCGACTGTGAAATATCACAAAATGGCTACCATTTGGGGTTGTGCCCCAATCTCATCTGGTGCCCGCATCCTAACCATGACTGGAGATGATGCAAGGAAGCTCCCCACCTTTTTCTGGGTTATGGGATTCAAAGTGAAAAGCTGGTACCGGTCATGTGAGGACAATGGAATGTGCCCCAAGTGTGGTTTCACTGGAAACGGTCCTTGGGATCGTAGGGAAGGGAAAGCGCCTAACACCAACACAAATCACACTAATACCTATGCAGGGGCTGTAGCAAAATCACCGCAAGCAGGATTAGAAGAACCAGAAACGCAGCCAGATCCCAATTAAACCGTACGGTAAGAGTCGAGAAATATTCTAAGCCCAAATAAGACGATGCCAAAGACCCTGGAGCCAATCAAGACGTAAAACCGCAACCAAATCTTATATGAGGATGGAAAGGAAAAGGGAAAATAGACTATAGAAACAGGATCAGAAGGCCTAGAGATATCAAGACTGATGCCAATCACAACTTCTACCCCAATGGATCGAAAAAAAATTAAAAAAGGAAGGCGAGCTACCTGTCCACATTGCCAGAAGATATATCGCATATCGCAAACATGGGCAATAAAGGAATGGAACGGGATGATGAACAAAAAAAGCAGGAACAAAAGAAACTAAAGAAAAGAACGGACACTCAAACAAGCGCACACAGATTAACAAAAAAAAGTGAAGGGGAAACGGAATACGATAGTGACGGAAAAAAAGACTGAACAGGAAACACTCTACACATCTCAACCCACAAGTGACTTTTACATGTCGCAACGTAGCAACACTAGTATACGGGGGATCCTGCGTCCCCAGGACAAAATGCAGTAATATATACACACAAAAAGAAAACTCAGATAAACATTAAAAACTAAAACAAAACAACCATAATAACCTGATACAAACAAAGCGACTACTTGGAAAAGGTACAGAAATGGAGGAACAAAACTTCCGTTTACTGTCCATAAAAGCAAATGGATTAAATAAAGAAAAATTAGAGAAATTAAATATGATAGGAAACTTTGACATGCTTTTCGTACTAGAGACTCACGGCGTAATTATTAAAAACGATTACACGGGGAAAGGATACAAAGGGAGGAGTGGCAGCCGTTATTAAAAAAAATAAGAAAGGGGTTATATAGGAAATGTTAGAGGTAGGACACTTTTTTAAGGTTTGATTATTTGATATTAAATGGGAGGGGTAAATTTCTTAAACGTGTATATTCCAACTAATAGGTATAAGAAGCAAGAATTTATCGACGAATTGGCAAAATATTTAGAAAGTTCTCAATGGGGAATCTGATATTAGGTGTGGATTTTAACTCGGTAGGTGATAGCATAGGCAGAACTGGAAAACTCACAACAAATGACAAACGATTTGAACAAGACATGGAATATATACAGTGGCGTAGCTAGGATATTTGGCGCCCAGGCCAAAACACCCAAATTTAAGCCCCCGGATGCCCCTGCCCCTCCGTTGTTAATCCTATCTGCCGATTTGGGCGCTCATTTGTCGCTCCTAGCCACCGGCGCCCGGGGCGACTGCACCCCGCCACCCCCCCCCCCCTCGCTACGCCACTAAATATATAATGAGAACACAAAGACTAGGTGACATATGGAGAAGACTAAGGGTGGATTACACTTTTGAATATAAAAGGGATAGGGGAGTAGGATAGATACCTTTTGGGGCACATTAAGGGGAACAAACAAATATATAAATGCAGGAATTATTAACTACAAACGTCTATACCATAAATTAATATACTTAGAATTAAATAAAATAAATAGAACAAACTGTGGCAGAGGACAATGGAGGACAAACAATAAAGTAGCAAAAAACATCGATTTTGGGAGGGAAATAAGAAAAGAAATAGAAAAATTTAAAAACGAGGGGAATTCGGACATAATCAGAGAACGGGATAAACTGAAACGGAGATTCAAAAGCATAGTAACACATTACTCGAAACTCAGGATAGGGAAAATTAGATTAGAAAAGGAAGCAATAAGAATTCTAATAAAAACACGTGAAATACGGAGCATAAAAACAAACACTTGAGAAAAATAAAATAAAGATGGAGGAAAATAAAGGGAGGGAAATTAAAGCGGGAAAATTTACTAAATTATACACAAATCCAGAAGGGTTATATTAAAGGGAAGAATTAAGAAGAGGTGGGGACAAAACATTAGAATCATTGAATATTGAATGGGTGGGGACAACAAAGGACAAATATAAAATACTAAAATACATACAGACTGTTATGGAGAACTTTACACATCTCAGGACATGGACAACAGACAAATTGATAAATACTTACAAGAGACAGAATGCGAGATGATATCCTCAGAACATAAAAAAAATAGGTGATGCTGTTGCAAGAAGAAATAGTAGAAACAATAGGGAAACTGAAAGAAAGAAAAAAAATCCCCAGGTAGAGATGAACGTTCCGCAGAATCCTATATAAAACAATTCTGAGGAGAGCTGTCGCGATTATTAGAATGGATGGGTCCTAATATCGCACTAGGGAATAATAAAATGTCACAAATCATATTGGAAGGGATTATTACACTAATATACAAAGGGAAAGGGGATAGGGAGGAAATAAAAAACTGGAGGCCGATCTCTCTCCTTAACATAGAATATTAAATCATTAGCAAAATCTTAGCAGAGATTAGACAGGATAATAAACATCAACCAGTCAAGTGGGGCAAATGGTAGGACCGTACAAAATAATATCTTAAACATTAGAACGATAATATAACACATTATATCACTGGACAGAGGAGTGCTATGGTATTAATCGATCCAGAGAATATTTTCGACAGATTAGAACAAAACTAACTATACAAAACATTAGAAAAAGTCGTATTTGGAATTTATTGGAGATCATCTCGTATGTACAGGAAAATGGGATAGAACAGACAAAATTGAGATTAAAAGATCAGTGCGACAGGGATGCCAACTATCTATGCTATTATACGTAATAGCGATAGAATTAATTAACATAAAAAAAAAATGAAACTCAACAAGAAAATCAAGGGGATCAAAGTTCCAAATATAAGAGAAGAGGTTAAAATCCTAATAAAGATGATTACACCATCTTTGTACAAAGAAAAAATCATATGCGAAACTTGTAGAGGAATTTGAAAATTTCGAAAAAGTATTGGGGTAAAAGTCAACCCCAAGAAAACGGAAAAATTACTAACCGGAGACTGGATAGGTATACACCATGGTTTACCAATCCCATTAATCAAAGAAAAAGTCAAGGCGCGAGATGGGGGGGGGGCGGCTTTATTTCGGAAAAACGAGGAAAGAGAAAATGTATTAAAATAAATCTGGAAAATAAAATCAATGAAAATTTGAAAATCTGGGCCCTTACGCCATTCTGCCTAATGGAACGGACACAAGAAGCAAAAAGCTATGTATGTGCACTTTAACTTCATTATAAAAGCATTAGACATTGAAAACGATTCTTTAAAAATACTAGATAACGAAATTTTTAAATACCTATGGAAATAAAACACACTATATAAATAAATAAACATTATATATATATATATATATATATATGTGTGTGTGTGTGTGTGTGTGTGTGTGTGTGTGTGTCTATATTCCTCTCTCTGAGAGAGAGAGAGAGAGAGAGAGAGAGAGAGAGAGAGAGAGAGAGAGAGAGAGAGTCTCAACTATCATCAAAGGTATATATTGATTTAGAGTAGACTCTACTGATTGATATGCAGGTGGGTGTGTGATATAATTGCCAATTACACTATTATAATTCATACAAAGTTTTACCCATTCCCGAAATTCACATATAATACCTTAACCTAATCGGTACACTCAAAAGGACGTAACCACCGCCATTTTATCGATAATATGGATGACTCACACGTGATAAGAGAATATAAAAATCTTTGATCTAGCCTGTGTTACCTGACCCACGGCCAGTTTGAATTGACAATAATGAGAACCTTCAGTATGAAGTGTTTTATGTATTGTTTCCCCATAGACACCCACACACCCTCACACCACACACACAATTATACAAACACACAAACACATATAGATTGTTGCATGTTGATCATATATAATGAACATCATTGAAATGATTTTCCTAGTCAACACCACTATGCGGAACAAGTACATACCCGTGTATGTGCGAACATTAGACTTAGTTGGAAAAAGTACGGCAACCAGTCTGTTGTACTCGCCAGAAGGTTATTATAAGGTTATTACACGTACGGTTTAGTTACGTCGGAAGCGTTGTATATAACTAACATATAAATCTAAAGAGAATATGAATCGATAATGGCAACATCGAGTGAAGATTTAATTGCATCGGACTCAGCCGAGGGCATCGAACCTAATATATTAGATGATTTGAACTGTACACTTTGCCTAAAAGTTTTTAGGTCTCCCAGATCGCTGCCGTGCTCACATTCGTTTTGTCACGACTGTCTACAGTCTCATATATCACACAGTGCCTCTGCGAAGGACACCATAAAGGAATTCTCTTGCCCAATATGTGAAACCGGTGTTCGTTTAGGAGAGGACATTGAACTGGACAAATGGGTGTTTTTATTTCCTCTTAATACACTCCTTCTTTCCGAGCTGATTAAATTGAAAGTGAAAGTAGACATCGTTTGTGGCGTTTGTCAGGTACTTGATATAACATATCCTGCTAAAAACATATGTATTGTTTGTGAACAAGCTTTGTGCGAAAATTGTTCTAAAGTACACAAATATTTGCCATTGTCAAACATGCATGATATTTTGAAACTAGACGAATTGTCAAGCAGGCAAGATATTGTTCTTAAACATAATTCAGTGTTTAAGTGTGTGGACCATGCACATAATCCTTTAGATCTTTATTGTAAAACTCATGAAGTTCAGCTTTGCTGGAAATGTTTTACATCCAAACACACAAGTTGTTATGATGTGTTTGATGTGATTAATGAAACACCAGATATCTCAGATATTCTCGGCGATGTCAAAGTGCAGATCAAGGAGCTAGAGGACCAGTACAAAAGATTTACCGACATTAATGTGTCAAACCTGAAACAGCTTGATTCGCAGGTAAATAATCTAATGAAAGAAATATCAGCATTGAAAGAAAGAATAAATACTGCATTAGATGACATGGAAAAAAAGAATGAAAACTGAATTCCAGAAAATCTGTAATGATGAAAAAAAGAGATTAGAAAAATTTAACTTAAGATTGAAATCTCAGATAATGTCTATTAGAAATTCAAACCATATTATTAATTCTGTGTGCGAATTAGCAACTCAATCCCAAACGTTTCTACTAGCCAAACGAATATTGAGCCAACTTTCTTTATCCAAGTCGGAAGTTGACAAAGAATACAAGGAGAATGCCATCTTGAAATTGGAATTAGAGATAAATCCTCAACTCAAGTCTATCGTTTCAATTCCAAGGGGGGAAATGGCAAAGATGAAAGTATACGTCGTACCAACTATGCCACAGGCTGCCCAACGAGATTTCTTTACACCACAGACAATGCCGCAGATAAGAGCTGGACATCGCTGGCCAGTTAGACCCAGACAGCCTGTAGCCCAGAGTAAGACTTTGAGCCAGTTATTTTTATCATTGTACTTGGATTTCGTTAACCTACGGGTGGCACAGGTGAATTGTGAAACAAAACAAGTCAAATATCCGTTGTTTTTGTTAACAATAATAAGATGCTATACTCTGGTTTTTTTTATAATCCAGACTACTACGAACTTTGCTGTGAATTTTGTACAGTAGGCAACCTAGTCTGCTCAGATATCATAATGCTGGTCACAGGCAATTGTGCAATGTACCAAATTTCATAGTCTACTGCATATTTATTTTGAGATGCATTGATTTCTAGTAATGGTGTCAGTTTTTAAACTGTATATAACATAATTGCAGGAAAACCTGCTTCAGATTCATTAAATGATAAAATAAACAGCAGATCAATCTATACTGTTGAAGATAAAGTGGCCATACAAGTGAAATAGTCTTTAATAGTGAAACTTGTGTATGTTATATGACTGACAATGTTGTAGCTGGTGTATCTGTTCAAATATTTCTGATTTAAAAAAGGAAAAAGAAATGGCATTGTTGTAAAAGTATACAAGTAATGTAATACAGCACTCGGGCAGATTATGATTGTCATGCATAGTGAAGGATTCACATGTTAATGATCTTTCAGCAAATAATATACATGTGGATTAGTTGAAGTGAGTGCTGAATATAAATAACAATCAGTCTGTTTTTAATCTGGTACTAACCAGGTTGTTGGAAAAAAAAATGTACCTTTTTAATGCTATGCACTTGATAAAATTGTTTTAGTTTTGGAATTTAAAGTCAAATGTTGGCTGCCATGGTGTGAAATGAAACGCTTCACTGTGAAAAGCAAGCGTTTTTGTTAAAGTTCCTGTTTTTTTCCTTATAAAGATGAGAATTTAACAATATTGCCTTCTTTCCAAAGCAGGTGGATTCCAGAACATGCCAGCTGGACCACAAGTAAGACCAGCTCGTCCAACTGGAACAGCACAGGCCAACATGCGCCCAAGTGTTGATGTGCGTGGAATTACTGGCCAGAACACCACCCAACCTCGAGCCACTATGCCAGTTACACAGAGTAATGTGCCAGGACGCCCTGCTCCTGCCAATGTGCCTCCCCAACAACAACAACGCCCATACAAGCTACCACAGCAGCCAATGCGCAATGTACGACAGGTAGGGCAAATCTGAATGTTCTGCCTTTTTTTTCTTCTTGCTAGGCATGCGGGAAGAGCTGATGCTGGAATGCTTAATATTTATGGAAGGTCATTTGTAAGATAGTGTAAACAAGGTTTGGAAAGGCATGCTGATGTTTTCTTTTTTTAAATTTATAATTTCATTAAAAAGTTGTACATTACTAGAAATAGTTGCCATAAAAGTTTGAGATTGGGGTTGAAATTTGATTACCTAATACTGTATGTATAATTAAATTGTTTGATCTATCTTGTTGGGCTCGTTATTTTCATTGTAATGTTACCACTCAGTATTTTAATGTTTTCCTAAGTTTATCGTAGCATTTTGGGATGAAAGTGACACTGAAGTCAATAAAGTGAACATTCTAAATGAAACAGATGAACCTTGAGATAATAATCTTGAAAATATTCAGGGGCAGTAACTTCTGTTCAAAACCATTAATATTCTCGAGTTCTGATATGCAACATAGTGAGACTGCGCCTGTGGCCAAGTGGTTACAGTATCTACCTCAGATGCAGGAGGTCATGGATTCCATCCCTGGCAGATTCATACCAACGAGTTTAGTGTTGGGACTTGACAGGGTTGACATCATGCTGCATTTTTATGGCATGATGCCCCAATGCTAGACATCACTATATACTGCCACTGTAAACATTGTTGCGATTATGACTGAATTTTTTTAAAAGCCTCATTAGAAGTTCAAATCACACAGACATGCACAAGATGTTAAATGTTGTATAGAAGAATAGTCTAACACCAAATAAAGGGCAGATTTCAAGGTCTGACTGGTAACGCATATGTCATAAATATTGAAATAGTTTTAGAATTTTATTTTCTGAACATTTCACTTCAATTGCAGCGAATGATTTGGTATGCATCACAATGCATTTTTTAAAAATTTAATTTATAAATCCTCTAAACTTTTAATTTTCACCTGATCATCCATCATGCATTTTCCATTGATTGTACAGCTACATTTAAGTTTAGAAAAAATTCGTTTGACAGTTTAATACCAAATAAGAACACAGTATATTGGCCTTACAAGTTTATAGTGTCTTAAATCTGCCAGGAAGTATAGTTGCTGGTGCTTGAAACAAATTAATGTAAAAATCTTTTCCAAGATAGCTGAACTGAATGAAATTGATAAGTTGGACAGAAAACATACTGTCATGATGCTGCACTGCAATTCAGTTTGGATATTATTACTGAGTTGAATGTGGATACAAAATCACTTAAGTAGAAAGTCTTTACACAGCTCATCCTAAAATGACTAACACAATTTGACCGAATTTTCTAGACCAATTTAATACTAAACTTGTGGGCCATCAAATGTGTACGTCATTCCTGGAAGTGTAAATTCTTTATACTTGTCTATTTTTACAAATAGAATTGTAGACTTCGTTCTAGTATGCAGTACTTAATACAGAGGAAGACATTCAACCTTTCAATATGGCTGCGATTATTAAATTTAAAGTATAAAGCGGCGGGGGGGGGGGTGGGTGTCATCATGACTTGAATGCATTTAACGATTTAGAAGTTTTCAGTCAACTGGCAGAATTGGCTACTATTGCTAAAAACTTGACCATCTTTGCACTGCTGAATAGAAACAGATATGGATGAAGATAGATAATATGGTGAAACCCTGATAAAGTTGTTTTCATAACCTGTGCAGTTGACAACATGGGGGAATTTCATAAAGTTTTGGATTGGTTTACATGTGTCCTCCAGGAGAAAGACATCAGGTTCACTTAGGCTTCTTGCATGTTTTATATTTTGCCATGCTTTTTAAAATCAAAATGTTATCTTCTTGTTAATTCATTGTCAGGCCCAGCAACAACAGACCCCACCTCAGGCAGTGGTTGTCCAAGGTCAGGAGCCTTTGACATCTCTTATGCTGGCCTCCGCTCCTCCACAGGAGCAGAAACAGATGCTGGGTGAGCGTTTCTTCCCACTGATTCAGCGTATGTACCCAGACGACCTAGCTGGAAAGATAACTGGAATGTTGTTGGAATTAGACAACTCTGAACTGCTGCACATGCTCGAGTCTTCAGAGTCTTTGAAAGCAAAGGTAAGTCATGCACATTACTTTTTATTTTTTTTATTTTTTTTATTTGTATAAGAAACTTTGAACCCATATTTGTTTTTCTGCAAGCCATACAGATTTAACAACATAAATATGGACATGTGAAATAAAAATCATTATTATGGAATTGCAACGGTTTGCAGTAAAATCTGGAAACATTGTAAATGAGTCTATTTTTATATATTTAGTACACCATTCAAACAAGTATTTGCAGTGATACATAAATGATTTTTGAAATTATACAAACAAAACAAAATTAATTGTGGGTAAAGTCATGCTGAACATTTTTTCATTTTTCGTACGTTTTTACCTTGACAGGTTGATGAAGCCGTGGCCGCACTTCAGGCTCACCAAGCAAAGGAGGCTGCCACTCAACAGGCTGCTGGAAAGGGTCGCCCAGATGCAATATAAATCACAGCTGTGACTAACTTCCCAATAGGGCTTAATATTTCCATTCTATTGATTACTTATTAAAACTGTTGGACAGTTTCTCGAACCATGGAAATTATTTATATCAACCTATACTAAGCGAGATTCTTTTTAACGGTAACTGATATTTTAACATGAAATGTCAAACCCATTTGTCGTCATTTGTTAAAGCTCAAGATGAAATGTTTATTTCTAGAGTCACCAATTGATACATATATTTGTTGCCTTCAAATCCTTAAAGTGCAAAATTGACTTGACAAGCATTGAAAAATTGTTAGTGGATTCCAAATTTTAAAACGATTGCCTGTTGGGAAGTTGTTGGAAACTCTCACACCCATTATGAAAAAGGATGAAGATACCCCCTGTCATAAAATTTCTTGTGTAATTTGGAGAAGTACTAAAGGTACCTTTTTAGGTTCTGTGTACATTTCTTTGTTAATGCACAATGACAAAAAAATCAAGCAGTATTCTCTGGTCAGAAAAATTCCTAATTTAAACATTACCCCTGATATTGAAAGTATGAGAAAAGTAAAAATCACAAAAAAATAGCAAAATCATAAAAAAATCTTTTTTTTTTTACTGTTTATTTAACACTTGTTGTGTTGGTATGTTCACAAGTGTCTGAAGGCTGTTTGAAGAAAGAAAATTGAGAAGAGGGATAATTCACTTGTGTTAATTGAGCTTAAAATTACCATTTGTACATGACGGGGTTCTGTTTAATGCAAGATTATTCTCGGCCTTCCCCTTTCACCTTCATTTTATTTGAAATAAAAATTTAATTAAAATTTTGCATTTTCTTCATTTTTTTCACGAGTGTATTGATTATATTAAGGTAAAGTTTGTCTAAGCTTTCCGTGTCCTCTGGTTAAGTGTTAGGAAATTTCTATTTTAGCATACCCACAAGTAAGCAACAGTTTCACTGATAAATGGAAAAGCTGAAAAGAACTAGAATGGAAACTGTTGCGTACTGAAACTCGTGCCATTGCAAAATTGCATTTATATTTCAAATGTGAGAAATGATACAAGATATGAAATCATTCTTGATGCAGCTGCTTTAGCCTTCTCTAACCATTAAGATTGGTATTATTCTATTTCTATTTCAGGAACTGTTCAAATGTCAGGCTAATTCTTATTTTTAGGTACAGAGTATCTTATAATTATGAAGTATCTCATTTGAGATGATCATCATTGTTTCTTTTCTTTAGATTTAGTTGCACTTTGATATTTAGTGAAGCCAGATTATAATGTAGGGACAATTGTGGATACCATTTTTTTGTGTACTGGAAAATGGCCCCAGAAATGGCTGCCATTTGTTGAACTAGAAGCTAGAAGACCTGACAATTCTGCGTAAGACCTAGCAGTCAAGATCATGTGTCAGAATCATTAAAGATTAATACTGTTATAAATATTGTGTATTTAATATTAACACTGGAGGTTTTCGCTGGTTTCATGTGAAGTGCGAGTAGGAAACTCATTTTGAGGACTGCCTGAATACATCCTAATACTTAGACTTCCAAGCAATATTCCATTAGATCTATGCCTAGTTGTGCTAAAAGAACAGGTTTTCCATTGGTTAGTTTGCTGGTGCATGAGCAGGTGAAAAGTTGGGAGTTCTTGTTTTGTTGTTTGTTGAATAATTTTTGTATGGAGAAGATTATTCAAAATGTCCACCTTACCCTACTTTTTGTGAGCTTCAGGCTGGTCTGCCCTAGATCTGATTCCTAAAGTCTAAAATCGAGGCACAAATTGGATTCTGACCATAGGCGAAATTTGGGCCGAAAAAAGTTTTTCTCTCTGTATTTAGTAGGGCAACTAGAATGTCCTGATTATTTGGTAACATCGTAGAGCTAAATCTGTCTACCTTTCTATATATAATACCACCCACTTTAGTGTATCATGCATGACCTTGATGCCACATACCTTGGAAGTAGGCTACTACCTCCTGCCCTCTAAACTTTGCACTAGGAGATTTAAGTAGTGTACTGGTGCACAAGTAAAAGCTGTAAGAAATGGGGAAACCTATACTGATGCAAAGGCACATGGAATGTTGTAAAATTTGACCAGATTGAGAAAAACGTATATTTTAGAAATCTTTTGAGATTGGTACCAAGTTAAATACTCTACACAAAAGTCTGAGAACATGAGAAGCCTGATAGTAAGTTTCTAGAAATGCTATAAACAAAAATGGCTTTTCAGTCCGTATTTCATTTTAATTTAATTGCCTTTCATGATGTACCTGTACTAAAAACTTGCTGAAACTCTCCCATAATTGTTCTGAGAACACGATAGTAACCTAGAATAAGCCAGATTCATCAAGGGAAGAGCATGTCGAAGAAGTAATTTGATGCCAAGAAAAGCATTAGACAAAATTCTCCATGCTTGATAAATATTTTCTCCAGGCTGTTCCAACCGTGACATATTTCTCATAGTTATTTGAATTAAGAGCTGATAATTAAGTGTGCATTCGTGATTTTGTAAGAATTGTGACTTGACCTGAAATTTAGTGTATAACGTGGGAAACTGGTTAATTGATGTTACGTGACCTTTTGAACTCGTGAAGTCCTGAACCTTGTTGCAAGAGACATATGGTCATGACTAGCTATGCAGATGTTCAGGTCAAATTTCATGTTTTTTCTCATTTGTCAGCAGATTAAAGAATTGCAATTTTTTAAATTTTTGGGTAAAGAAAACTATTGTTGCTATCAGTAACAAAGGAATGGCTTGATAATTGTCAATTACGTTCGCATGACCCGCTAGTAATACATTACTCTTTTACGTCACTGCATGTGGAAAATTTCCACTTTTAGAGCATTTGGATTTGACAGTCAAAATGCCAAAATTTTAGCTTCAAGGGTCAGAGTAAACTCTTCACTAGTTAAATAGTAGTGAAGAAGACTAGGTACACTTAATAATGAAATATCCTCGATATAATTAATTTTCTGGCATATCACAACTATAATTATTTTAAAAACCTATAAATATTTTTTTTATTACGGCCGTGTCAAGAAATACGATGCAGCATGCCCACACAAGATGTCCCAAAGGAGGGTGTAAAGGGTTCATAGTTACATGTAGGACACGATCCTGATAATTCCCTCCGCAATTCAAGTCTTCTCCAGTGAATATATTGTTCTTGTATAGTTGTAAATGTAACATGTCTCGTGTAGTCTCAGTTCAGATTGGTTAATAAGAAAGGTCAGAAGAGCACGTTTGATGCAGAGGCTGATAACTCGGGGTGCCGGTATTGTCAATAGGCGCAAGGACAGCGAACAAAACACTTTGTCGGCTTTCACATATCGGACGATGCTAGTGATGCGCTTGTCGTCAAGGAAAGTAATGGTCCATCTAATGCCAAGAAAAGAAAGGTACTCTTTCAGTTCAGACTGAAAACAAAATTGACCATGGATGGAAATGAATGGGACAAAAAATGAGATGCTTTGCAGATGTCATGTAAAAATTCAGAATTGAGCATGTTACACAGGTAGTACGTGACACCAAGGTTTGAAGTTTGGCCAGTGGAGTGACACTAGCTGCAGTCTATGGTCTGATTCTTTAATGGTTAGAATATTGTTATTAAAAAACAAGACTGATTTAAATTTTAAGTGTTATGCGGTAATATACAGAATATATAATATGCATTTAATGCATTTTATTATAAATATTATTGCACTTCATGAATACTTGGACAAGAACCCGCATTTATCAGGTCCTAGATGCAACACAGCGAGGATATGTAAAATCGTGTATAACTCGTGAAAATACGGTATATGAATGATGTCCGCGCATTTATTGGAGAAAAGTAGCTTAAATTCAATTTGTTGGGTAACGAATGTAGTTTGCTAGTTCAAATTCAGAAGAAAACAAGAGTTGCAAATAACAAATTGTTATATGAAATTGTTTTTCTCCTGATATATTATCTCTTCCAATTACTCCTTGATTTGTAAAAGGCTTTGGGGTTTCCACATGGTGGCTAACTTAAACTCATGACCATGCAAAATATGAAATTTTTTATATAAAGTTTTATTGCATACTTTGCGAAGTGGGAGAACAACATTCTCTTGGTAAACGCACCACATGCTTGTGTAAATGAATGGACATGTGTTCAGTTTGTTTAACATTCTTACAGTATCTGGAATCTTTCCAAAAACGCACATAATTATAAAGGTAAGAACCAACTGCATTATTCATCCGGCCCCTATGAATCGAAAAGATTTACCCTGAATAATAATATTAGGAGACAATGACTTTATTTGACCTGGGGATTGAGAGCACATCATAAAAAGAGGAGGAGCAGAATCGTCCCCAATAAAAAGAATGTACTCTAGTGTCATAAATATTCGTGAGGGACTGGTTTTCATTGTTGCCACGAACCACGAATTGAAATCCCCAATAAAAAATGAGCCACTTAGGATGATGACACCCTCAGCACTTTTTCTTTGTTTCATTCCAAGAGATTATTACAGCTACGTGTATTTTATAAATCAAGTTCAATACTGTAATTTGGTAATCTAATCAAATAATCTTTGACGTGTTTAATTTTTCAACCTTTTGATGCAAGAATTATAAATCATTTGATATTGTTTCAGTGCATACGTTTGATAAGGTATCGTATCCCATAGCTTTTTTTTTTAAATACGCACTGCCTTAAATCGATATGTGAACTAAAGATGGAGAGAAAATATAGCAAAAGTAGCAGCAGAAAGACTGAACAGACCATTTTTTTGGGACGTTATCGATGTTGTATCTCTGTTTCCCTGTGTAACCCTTAATTTGTCAAATTAATCAATAAATAATTGTATAGTTGTCAAGGCTGCATCATCGATGACACCCCCATCGAAAAATTGATCATGGATAATTTTTGGGAAATTATATCAATTAAATTAACCATAATCCATACGATCCAATCCAACTCGATATCGTGTCCGAGGGTCATGTATATTTATCGTTATAAATCCGTGTGGGGTAGCTCTAGCTCCGCTGAAGAAATTTTGAAATCGATTATAATCCATATCAGGACACCAAGTTTGCCAAATATTTCTAAGAGTATGAGTATCAGCTCCGTTAAACACACATAACAAATTACAATTATCTCTGATTACTTTTGGTATTTGTGTATATCGTTGAGTAACATATATCACATTAGAGGTTTTGTGACGCCCTCGGGAAAATATCCTAGCTGGATTTTTTTGATGGTCTAACATCACATCATCGTACACAACATGATTATTAACGAATGCATCCAAGTCTTCCACAGATGGCACTTCGTCAATATCTGTGATAAAATCAATTACGCTTCCACCGTAAGATTCTTTAACGGTTTCGTCGTAATCTTTTAATACTTTATAGCAGTGTTGATCGTCTACGCTCGGAGCGATTAAATATAATTTATCCCAGGCTAGATATTTCATTATCATCGTTAACAACAACTGAGTTTTTCCACTTCCGGAAGGTCCAATGATAATCATCCTGATTGAATCTGGTAACATCGGATGGTGTTTTACCGGCTGTTTCTTTTTCAACGCTGAGAAATCAATCACTTCCATTAGATATAATATATAAAAATATTATGGATTTATATTGTGTGAAATGTAAGACGCATACACCAACGTTAAACCTGACAAATACTACTACAAAAAATAATCGAAGTGCAGTTGTTGGCAATTGTGAGGTATGTGGTATAAAAAAAATATAAATTTGTAAAAATTCCTTTAAGTCCTCAAATAGATTCACAAAAAAAGGAGGAGATATCACCGCCAAGTTAACTAAACTTCCAGGGTTACCGTGGTCAAAGTATCCAGGTGAAAAACATCTTCCCGGATATAGTTATTGTGGACCGGGAACACGACTCGATATCAGACTCGATGATCAAAACCAACCCCGACCTGGAGAATCACCGATAAACGCTATCGATGAAGCATGTCGTGTACATGATATAGCGTACCGGAGTGGTGATTTACAACAATGTCATCTCGCAGATATAAAATTGATTCACGCGTTGGATGCCATTCCTGACAAATTATTCAAAGAAAAATTGGCTTCATGGTTGATAAAATCTGCCATGAAAGGTAAATTATTGTTAGGTGCAAGTATATAACATGGAAAAAATGTATTATTCTCCGAAAGGATATTACACGGGTAAATCTGCTATCAACAAATTAGCTAGCGCCACTAAAGTCTCACGTGATGTTGCTGCAAATTGGCTGGCTCGACAAGCAATATGGAAAATTTATCTACCGGGTCCAACATCAGTCAAATATGGATCGTTTGATGTTCATGTTCCAAATGAGGTTCATCAAGCTGATATATTATATTTACCACATGATAAACAAAAAGTTGTTTACAAGTACGCGTTGACTGTTGTTGACATTGCCAGTAGATATAAACAAGCGGAGCCGTTCTCAACAAAATCGTCATCGGAAGTTGCTGCAGCGTTTAAAAAAATCTATCAACGAGGTCCTTTACGTTGGCCAAATTTATTACAGGTTGATCCTGGTAGGGAATTTTTTGGTGAAGTATCATCATTGATGGCTCAACATAATGTTGTAATTCGACGAGGACATGCTGAAATACATCGTGATCAGGCAATTGTCGAACGATTCAATAAAACCCTCGCTGATAAATTATTTTATTATCAAACCGCAAAGGAATTTATTCAGCAGGATAGATCTCGCGAATGGGAAAAAAGACTTCCTGAGGTGATTTCATCACTTAATAATCAGATAACTTCATCGATAAATGACAAACCTGCCACCGCGATAACAAAAAAATATATACCTGGAAAAATATCATTGTGTAATGATATGTCATTACCGTGGAATGCTACTGTGAGATATTTATATGAACCTGGTGAACTTGAAGGTGGTGTCAAACGGTCAACAGATCATATATGGAGTATTACTACTCATAAAATATATTCTATGGTGTCATCAACACATAGACCAACGTATTATAAATTGGATCCAATTGCACCTCAACGAAGTTTTACTCGAGAACAGCTTCAAGCTATTCCAGATCATACTCAATTACCACCGAAAAATTTACGATGATGTTAACTGTTGTAGTGTAACTGCGACTCGTCTAAGTTGATTTATTCTTCGCACTCGTGATACAGCTAAGTAGATTAAATTATTCCATTCGATGAAGTCATCGATGATCCACATTATTGTATCTGTGATAGTTAATCCTTGTGATGAATGTATCGTTGTAGCATATCCTAATCGCCACAGAGAATTAGTCGAATTTATCGCTTCTCTAACCACCGATAAATCAACTTCAACGATATCATTTAACACAAGTTTTTGTTTTTGTTGTTGTCCTGGAATGTCAACGAGGATATTTTGTCGTCGAGTGTCACTAGGTCGATAACATAACGGAACAGGTTCGTCAGGGAATTTATGTTCATGAAGATAAAATAATTTTCTCATGATGATATCTCTGGTGACTCTTCTACTAGCTACAACTATATCAGATGGTTTCCATGTTTCCCAAAATTCGTCTAGTGGTGTTTCTGGTATTGTTTCACTTAATTTTACTCCTTGATTTTTACTATTTGTACATCTTATTGCAGTTTTCAACGCGGTTAATTCTTCATCGAGAGATCTGCGATCGATTGTCATTTCTTCATAGTGTTCCACGTATAATTCTAACCAACAATGCGGTGATATACCTGTAAATGGCGGTGGTTGTCCATGATCTCCACATAGTATCGCTGTGGTATTTTTTGTTTTCAACCACTCGAGGAACATTTTTAATATTTTTTTGGCACTGTACAGGCTTCATCCCATAGCACCACATCAGGGATAATTTTAGTTCCCATTCGTTCAGGTGACCAGTTATCTCCACTATATCTAAAAAAGCTATGATATGTAATTGCGAAAACTCCCTTTTCACGAAAATCTCTGGCAAGTCGATGAGTTGGTGTCAGCGCAATTAAATTAGATCCGCGAAACAACTCAATTACTCGCGTTGTTTTTCCACAACGACCAGGACCATTCAAATAAACTTGCTTATGTCGCGCTATAACATCATGTATACTCGGACACGTTGAGAGTTTCTCTATGTGATCACCGTGGTTTTCAGGTTTATTTTGAACATCTGCGTGTGATCGGTATACATGTAATTGCTCATTTTTAACGCGCCAAGTTCCCCATGTTGTACCATCGCCGAAATATTTTACAACTTCATCGTGATGTTTTTTTGTCATAGTAAAATGAATCAGTTGCTACTCTTACAGCGATGTTAAGAAATCGATTTATCATCGAGAATAAATTTATAGTTACATATGCGTGTATGTATGATCTTAAGTGGGGATATTGCGGCATTTCATTGCTGAAATATTCTACAATTGTTCCAAATGATTCTTTTGATGAAAATTCTGCAGTAGTTTGTCTGTAAAATACTCCCTTGGATACTGCATCATCGATGATGAATTTCAATTCGCCAGGATCTAAAACCAATTTAGCAGTTTTACGTCTACGGATTTCATCTTCATTGGCGCTTTCTCCTTGTTTGAATTTTCCAATTATAATTCTTCCCATTGCTTTACACTCGCTGGTTATCACATCACGAAGAAATTCTATCTCGTATCTAGGAAATTTATCTGGTGTTAGTAGCCAAATATCAGTTTGTTTATCACAGCTGAATATTATTTCAGATACCGTCAACGATGTTAGTATATGATTATCTAACATATATCTCAGTAGCACTGTTGGAGTCCATCGTTTTTCATGTAAATGTTGTCTAATCCATAAATAACATAAAGGATGTAGTTGTTCATCAAGTTTCAATGAGGTTACTTCAGCAAATCCCGTTAAGGTATAATCATGTAGCGGTCCATTAACAGCTCTTCGTACCATTTTATGTGTTGGTAATCCAAACTGAGTAAAATACTTATTACATTCACCGCCACCAAGAAAACTTCCTGGATAACATGCAATCATATCGACGGATATCATCGTGTCAAGATCATATTGTGTATTCCACAAACCATCATGACCATATTCAATACAATTCGCTCTAACATCGTTGCTAAATTTTTTCTTAGTTGGACGCCATAAGTTTTTCTCTCTGGCAAATTGAGATGCAATTGATGAAACTGTAAAACTTGATGTGGTAAGTTTTACAGTTTGATTATCTTTAGAAAATTCATTGATGCATTTACTGGCAAATTGTTCCATGGACTGTTGCAATGATTCTTTTCGATATATTTCCCCTGCTGCGGTTACAAATTGATCATATTGTTCACCATCACTGGAAAATAACCATACATTTACTGGGTTATCGTAGTTATTTTTGATCCAATCGAACATATCACCGTAGTAATATCGTATAGTTTTATCATGGGGAAAAATTCCTTCGTTGATTCCCCACGCATGAAAATTATGATCGATAATCTCAATAGGGGTTCCTTTTGAACGATAACAACCAGAATCATAAACTATTCGATCCGGAAACATCTTTACGATAATTGGCACTTTTAACTATTTCTCCAACAACACAATATCGGTTCTTGTTGCACCTGTACCTTTTTCACTGATATATTTATCCCACGCGGTGATCTTCGCGAGTCTAGCAGCAGTGAGGCCGTTTCCTCGTTTTGATGTTTCAAAATGTTTTATTACTTGTTCGGTTACACAATTTAACGTTGATGACAATCTCATTCTGGCGACTTCATGATGTTTAGGAGTTTCTACGGGAAATATTCCATACGTGATAACGTTAAATGGATATGCTATGTTGTAGTATTGGTAGTCAATACCAACTAGCGCCATTGGTTTTGTTTCTCTGGTTAAAACAAATAATTGTTTGTTATATGTTACTCGGCGACGATGATGAAATAACTTCTATGATGTAAGTTTATCAAAAAGTTCAACGATGACATCTGACTGCGCTGTTCTCCGTGATGTTTTTCTTTCAAATGTTGTATAAATTACATCGATGATGTATTTGCAATTATTAGTAAAATCTACCATTGATATAATATTAGTGGCACGTTCTTTCGTAAATGTGTTGTCGTCGAAATTTGTCATAAACGTTGAATATGTATATGATGCACCATTCAACCGGTGTTGATATTTTGCCTCACGAATACTTCGTGCAATTCTAGATTTTTAGCGTGTTGGTGATATTTTCTCGTCTAGATCATATCGGGTACGTACCCGTGATGGGTATTCTAGGGAAATCTTCGATAATTTTTTCATATAAATAATATGCAAATCAATATTCAATTAAAAATTTAGACATCGTATAATGACATTAAATAAGTGTTTATGGAGGCATCTTCGCAATGATGGATTTTGTGATCGACGTTGTATTGGGGAATATTGTGCGTTACATACTTATGTGATTAAAAAAGGTTACACTGGAGTGTTAACTTGCATTAACTTTTCCAAAGGGGTTAAAGGAAAAACTTCTCTATGTGCTGATTGCGGCAATCATAGATTTAAAGAACTAGCTAGATATTATAAACGTAGATACAACATTGTAATTACTGAACAGGATTATGTAACTGGTAATTATCAAAAACAACAAATTAAACATTAATTTTGCATATGGAAATATGAATCGAATTACATTTACATCTCATCCAATTTACACCAATTACGAGTCTACACGTGACGATATTATCAGACATCGTCGACTTAAGAAAAATATTGGTCGAATTAATAACACAGGTTATATGGGGTTCTGTATTTATTATAACGGAAAAAAATATTATTATTTCATAGATTTATTTATGAATGTTATAATGGTTTAATTCCAGCCGGGTTTGTGATCGATCATATTAATCGAGATCGACTCGATAACAGACTGGATAATCTTCATGTTGTAACTCCACGAGAAAATAATTTGAATTCTGCACCGAAAGTTAGATTACATTATCGACGACCAGTTATAGGCATCATGGATTTACAAGAATTATATGTTCCTTCAACGTATTCTGCTGGAAAATATTACGTTATTAATAGACGATCTGTCCTCTATGTTGCTGATGGTATTCGTCTATCTGCGTATTCAAAACGATTTCATTGTAGAGTTTCTTTTTTATATATATATAAGATTATGGATATCATTTTTAAACAATTAAACATAAGTTTTTATATACGTATATGAACGACAAAAATTTTGCTCAGTTGACTGACGAACTTGACAAACTTCTTCCACTTGTCCCCCCCCCCCCCCCCCCGGTAACACATTTACTAGTGAATGGCTTGAACAAGAATACCTCGGTGTTACATCAATGAGAGATCAGGGAAAACCATCTTATCGAAACGAATACAGAATCATAACACTTCTCGTTGGAGCACGAACAAAAGTACTATTGAAAAACAAGGATAAATTGGCGCTGTTTGTTCCAGCAGTTAGAATAATTAAAGCTATTGAAGATAAACTTAAACAAACATACAACGAGCAAGCTCAAGCTAAAGCTATTAATGCTGATTTAGAGAAGTTGTTGAATGCAGCATTGTAAAATCCTTGAAAATTCTTTCAGAATTTTTCATTGAAAATCTTCAATTTCTATGGATAAATTCTGTAAAAATCAATAATATATTTTCAAAAATTTAATTCTTTAAAATTCCTGATAATGGAAGATCTTAAAAATATTAATAATTTTTTTTATAATTGTTTTTTTCTGCATTAAAATATATCAACGCTTTTTATTGAAATTGTATTATTGTAATTGCTTAGGTAATTACCAAAGTAATCACAATTTCAGTAAAAATGCGATTACCCGATTTGTTACCCAAGTGACAAACACAGATAACCTATATCGGTAACGGGAAATTTATATTGGTAAATCATCGATTTGAAAAATCATTACCGATTTTCCGGAAATGAAAAAAAAAACTCTGGTAACGTTATTTTTATATTTCGTTGAAGAAAATATTACCTGAAAATTTAGAATATTTTTCGTTACCGATATAGGTTATCTGTGTTTGTTACTTGTGTTTGTTACCGGTCAATATTACCTATGATATTGTCGAATAGTGAAATTATGATAGCGATGTTGTTTGCGAAATCATTGCCGATTTCAGGTAACAAAAAAAATATTTTCATTTTATATAACATGCCAAACAAAGCAGGATATTTAACGGCACATGATGAAAGAAGAATCATCGAATTACGAGGAAAAATGAGACCGGTTCACATAACGAAACAATATAAGATTTCACTTAGACGTGTCTATAAAATTTGGAGGGAATTTTACCCGGATGAGAAATTCATCGCGGGATATGCAGCAACAGAACGAGGAACACATCTAACAAAATACATAGCAGCGTTAGACATAAAAAGCGATAAGGTAAAAATCGAACTGTTAAAAATTTTTGAAGAATACAAAAAATACCTTGAAACGATAGAAAAACTCGAAAAAGAACAAAATGACGCCCATGATAGATTAATTAATGCGTTAAAAAAGTTAAAAATATTTGAGGAGTATTTGAAACCAATCGACGCAATAACACTTGAAAGGGAAAAATTAGCTCAGAAACTATGCTACAGCAAACAATGGAACAAATTTCCGCTCGAGAAGAGAAATTAGCGGAGTTAACCCAAAAAAATAAAGATCTTGAAAAATCCCTTGAAAATCCTGTTGAAAATCCACGGCGAGATTTTCTATTTGATGAATCAAGATACTCTAATTTTCTTTGAAATTGCTTTGAAAAATCAAAGATTTTCATTTCCAGTTTCAAAAAGGATTTTTTAAAATATTTTCTACGGACAAACATGAATGAACGTATTGCATTATTTGATCACGAGTTAATCTCACCGCGGTTATAACATTTTGTTGAAGTTGTAAACGTTGATAATCTGTCAATAAAAACTTCTCCGAGCCCAGATTATCTATGACTATATCCACATAGAACTCGTTTTGCGTTTTCATACTAAATATCTCTCTGACAGCTTGTTCAAGAAGATCTTTGTCGTGAACTGATACTAAAACATGTTGATACATTATTAAAATCGTAAAAATCCTTCAGGATTTTCAATAGTATTTTCATTTCTAATTGTGAAAATGGAAAATCCATAAGATTTTCAAAGAGAATAATTTTTATTTTTTTCACGATTTTTTCATTGGAAATCTTATGGATTTTTACTTTTAAGGTCTCTTTGAAAATCTCTTTGAAAATCCTGAATGATTTTCCATTTTCATCGTATTCGTCGTAAACTGGTTGATACATTTATATATAAATGGAAAATCCTACGGACTTTCACTTTCAGGATTTTCAAATAGAAAATCGTTCACGATTTCACATCCAGCGTGATCTGCAATGTTTCTCCGCGAAGATCAATCAAGTTGAAATCTTGATCAATTATTCTAAAAGCCATCCTGGTTATGAATCTATTAGCGGTTTCCAGGTAGGTTAAATTAGGTGGATTTTTCACTATGAGACTCCCAGGGGAGACATCAGGAGAGAATGTAAAGATAATATATCCGGGATAGGCATTATTTGATCTTGAAACGTCAACTGTGAAACTCTCTAGGATTGCATCACAGATAACATGTATCGCAATAACAGATGATATATCAACATTACCTGGAGATCTGTGTTTGTTGTTTTTATACACCGAATTTGTCGACGT
The DNA here is from genome assembly GCA_030141615.1 of Unio pictorum. NCBI lineage: Eukaryota > Metazoa > Mollusca > Bivalvia > Unionida > Unionidae > Unio > Unio pictorum. The sequence goes on from JARLTB010000291.1 coordinate 11,039,737, forward strand.
TAAAATTGCTTCTGGAGGAGTCAGTTTAAACCATAACGCGCAAATCTGTGGGAAGAATTCGTCGATGAGTTTTCTCAACGATGCTTTCATCGCTGGTACGTCCCATCCTGTAAATTTAACAAAAACTATATTGTCATTAGTGATTGGAAATACTTTATCAGTTGAAAACACTCTTTTGAAATTTTCTCTATCAGTAGATTCATCTTCGTAAACAAACGAGAGTAATCTATCATTGAGATAATTCATATCAGCGATAATTTGATTTAATTGTTGTTGTTGTTTGATTGTATCACGTTGAGTTTGTTTGTTTGTTTGTTTGAATTTTAACGGCGCACCAGCACTTTTAGGCTATTTAGCACCATACAAGAGGTAAAGATGCTTAAAAATAAGAAAGGTTTAACATCGTCCAGCGATATAAAAAAAACATAATAGTTAAATGTAAAATGGTAAGATGTTGGTGACAGGAAAATATAAAGCTTCCCAATCAACGGGAGATGTAAATGGTGTATGTTGATGATAAGATCTTGTAAATAAAAGGTGATATTTGCATTAGATACAAATATTCTAGGTGAGGGCATACAAGTTATAATTTAAAATAGAGATTTACTTCCTTTAGGAAATCTAAAATACAAGTGATTTGTATTGTATCAAAAAGTTCCTTCATGTCATGTACATTATAGTATTTAACACGCATAGGCTGCAGGTCGGAACACTCGGTCATAAAGTGTTTAACAGTGAATGGCTCATTGCAAGAAACGCACCCTGGTGGAACTTCACCTTTCAGTATGTGGGAGTGGGTAATGTATGTATGACCGATTCTAATTCTTGCAATGACAACCTCCTCCCTACGGATAGTTCTGTAGGAAGGAGTCCATTCTCCCAGGGTTGGTTTGATGGCATGAAGTTTGTTATTGACTGCATCATCCCATGACGTCTGCCACTTCTGACGTAGGTACTTTTTGATACAAGATTTAAAATCAGTAAAAGGTAATTTAGAATCAGATGGTTCTTGGGATAGAGCCATCTTAGCAGCCCGGTCTGCTTCTTCATTACCTCTAATACCAATAAGGCTAGGTAGCCAACAGTATACTATGTTGTAGGACTTACTAATCTCCGAGTTTTTGACGAGAATATCGACGAGTAATGGATTATCCAGTTTTCTATGGTGCAGCGACTGAAGTACTGACAGCGTGTCACAGAAAAAAATGCTATTTAAAATGCGTTTTTGTTCAATAAATTTCAGAGCAAGGTCTATTGTTCTGATTTCCGCTGAAAATATGCACGCATCATTTGGCAAGCGCACTTTGGTTATGTGCTTGCCACTAATGAAGGGTGCAGCAGCCTTGTCATCAACTTTTGATCCATCAGTAAAAAAAAATTTGTTGTTTTTAAAATCGTTGAGGAGTTCATGATAAGAGTTTTGCAAAATGGCAGGATTTTTCTCAGATTTTTTCCCATCGTGCAACGTAAAAATCACTTTGGGTTGCTTAAGGAGCCAAGGTGGTGTTTCCTAGAAAAACATGTTCTGAACTGTAGGGAGATTAATTTTGATAGTGTCAAAACTGGATGATATTTGGATGCCAAATGAAGGTATGGAATTTGGTTTGTTTTCGTATAAAGTTTTGTATTTTAGTTGAAAAACAGCCGAAAAAGCAGGGTTCAGAGGGTTTGATCTTAACCTAAGAGCGTACTGTATAGAAAGCATTTCTCTGCGATGCGATAAAGGTGGTTCATTCGCTTCCGCGAGAAGGCTTTCGCACGGAGATGTCTTGAATGCTCCTAGAGCAAGTCTTTTTCCTTGATGATGAATTTGGTCAAGCATTTTCAAATAAGACTTCCTAGCTGAACCATAAAAATGCATCCATAGTCTAGTATAGAACGGATAAATGTTCTATACAAATTGAGGAAGACTTTTTTATCATCACCCCAGTCAGTGTGCGCAATTACATTTAGTAAATTTAAAGCTTTCAAACATTTAGCTTTTAAATTCTTGATGTTTGGTATAAACGTCAGTTTTCTGTCGAAGATAATACCCAAAAACTTTGTTTCCTCAACAACTGGAATAAGTGTTCCGTCCAGCGTGAGTTTAGGGTCATCATGATGTCTTCGCAATTGACAGAAATGCATGCATACTGTTTTCGATTTAGAAAAATTTGAAACCGTTATTACTGGCCCAATTGTGGATCTTATTGATATTTTGTTGAAGTTGCTTTTCAATTGTATGCATGTGCTTTGATCGATAACAAATTAAAAAATCGTCTACATATAAAGAGCAGTCCACACCTGGAGTTAAGCACTTGGTGATGCTATTGATTTTGATATTAAATAGCGTCACAGATTAAATACTGCCCTGGGGCACACCCATCTCTTGCTGGTGCATATCGGAGAGAGTAGAGCCCACGCGTACTTTGAATTCTCTGTCGGAGAGAAAACTGGAGATGAAAGCGGGCAGATGGCCTTTTAGACCTAGATCGTGCAGGTCATTTAGTATCCAGTACTTCCATGTTATATCATAGGCCTTTTCTAAATCAAAGAAGACTGCTACTAAATGTTCCTTCTTGATAAATGCATCGCGAATAAATGTTTCCAGTCTAACCAGATGATCGTTAGTACTACGACCAAAACGGAAGCCACTTTGGAAAGGAGAAATTAAATTATTACTTTCCAAGTACCATACAAGCCGAGAATTAATAATTCGTTCCATTGTTTTGCATACACAGCTTGTCAGTGCAATGGGCCGATAGCTGTTGGGATCTTCGTTATCTTTGCCTGGTTTGGGAATCGGTATCACTGTTGCTTCTTTCCAGCTCTTAGGTACATTACCAGCAATCCATAAATCATTAAAGATTCTCAGAAGTAATGTCAGAGAAGATTCCGGGAGGCGTTTCAAGAACTGGTAATGTACTTCGTCAGGCCCAGCGGATGTATCATGGGTCTTGTCTAATGCCTCCCTAAGCTCCAATAAAGAAAACAGCTGGTTATAATTTTCAGTGTTGTTCGATGTAAATTTTACACGTGACTTTTCTTTTTGAGATTTTAATCTTCTAAACGCATCTGAATAACTAGATGATGATGAGTTTTTCGAAAAGCTATCGGCAAGAATATTTGCTATGTCACGTTTCGAACTGAAATTGTTATTGTTTATTTTCACGTTGAGTCGTTAAATCTAGTAGCAGAGATTGTTGTAGAAGATCTCGAAGTTGATTTAGTTTTGTTTGGAATATTTGCTTCATCGCATTAAAGATCTTAGTAAGGGATTTCTCTGTGATTATAAATACACCTTCAACACCAAGAGCAAATCTTCATATTATTTTACCGTACTCGTTATATTCGTAACCACTAGTTATATTAGTTTCTGTTCCATCGAAGACCTGATATGAATATTTTTGATAAATATTTTGAGGTCGTATAATACTAATATCGAATTTATCATATTTGAACTTTGGATCTATCGCGGGTAAATCATCGGTGAAGAAGTCAGATTTTTTCGGTTCTGGTAACGCGTGGTGAACCGCAGGAAGACTATCCAACCACGTTTTACGAATCCGTGGGAAGAATTCGTCGATGGTATCACTGAGTTTTCCTCGTAACCATGGTACGTTATATCCGGAAAGCTTAAACGTTGGAATATCCTCCTCACGGATTTTATGTTTTGCTGCAAATGCTGTTCTCGTTGCAGGATTAGTATCATTTATTATACGTTTAATATTATCCTGACTAAATGTATCCATGTCAGAAATAATTGCATTACACACTTCCACGTATTTGATAATTTCATCTCGGTTAGGTGGGATTGTATTAATTGCTGTTACAATATAACTCAGAAATCGATTAAAATCTTTATTCATATCTGTGAAAACTTCAGTAATTTTTGATTCATCAATGGGGGGATAGGGCCGGAGAAATGTATCAGAAAAGTATATGTTAATTTAGGTATACTACCAACATCACCAACATTAAACCCGTGATAATCTTTTTTATCGGACATATAATCAGATTTCAATGGCTCACATGGTAGATCCTTTATATCAACGGTGCCTGGAATAAATTCAGGATACCCCAATAGAGTTCTATTTGAGCTATTGTATATATCCACGGAGTAATCAAGTGAATTTATCTCGATGACCGTCGATAGCAATGGTTCGTGTCCTTTTATCTCAATGGGAGATTTATCAGGTTCATCTTTGATGTCTATTTTATTTTGTCTTGTGATTGCTTCGATGGATTCTATGATTGCGTTGTTGATATCTTCAATGTCATATGCACCCGTTGGTAGATGTATTGTATGTGTTTCCGGTTCACTTTTAGTACCATCTGGGTTGGTTTTCCTATATGAAAATGTAAAACTGTTGTTGGAGAGTTTATCATTAAACGGTGCTGATCTTACATTTGGCCAGCTTTAATAACATTTAAATTGTGTTAACGCTATCTCAGATGCTTCCAGCGGATGGTTAAATTCAATGTTGAACTCTGGTGTTTTCGTTACCAGCGAGATTAATTTTGTTTTTGTCGTGGTAGTATTTGTTGCTATTTGTTGAAGCAGTTCTTGTGACGATGTCCCTGACATTGTTATTATTATTATCACGCTCCAATTTCAATATTGTTGAATCATACAACCAGACCATTTTCGAAAACTCATCGTCGGATATTATGTGATCATCGATTGACGTCGAGATCAACATTGACAATTGCGAGTATGCGTTTGATGCGGTAACGAGTTTAACCGTGTAATCGTGTAATTTCTGTTGACTACTATCCCGATAAATAATCCGGCGATTGTTGCAGCCGCGGATATACAAATCGGAACAACAACCGGAGCTATCATAGTCACCGAAGATAATATTATTCCATCGCTAGCAATCACACCAGATATTGAATATACTGACACGTCAATGACGGTGATTCTACGCTGATATTTTTTCTTTTTGTTTTTATATTCATCAATTAACGCCTCAAGTTTACTCTGAAATTCTTTTACGGTGTTATATCGATATTGTGATATCGTCGACATTTTTTTTTAGAATCTATTATGTAGATTTAATTTATCTCTGGTATAAATTCCAAATACCATCTTATTGAGGATCTAACACGGTTTTATCAACTGCTATAATTCTGTATGTGATAGAACTCATCATGGTATCATCGATGAATGATGATACTGTATTAAGTCCTTCTCCAATTATAGATACTTCTTGACCTATTGGTTTTAAGGGTGAAATAGCGACAATATTAAATTTATAATTAGAAATTATTGTAAGTCGATAAATACCTTTATCATTTAGGTCATTGATTAAAAGTGCTCTATTAGTAATCCAATCAAACACCCCTTGATTAACTACACGTAACGCATTATCCACCCCACATTATCCACCCCGCGGGATGTTTTTAAATTATCGATTTCTGTTTTAATTTCTGCAAGGGATGGTGTAGTTACAGCTGGGGATCCAAAAACCTTATTAACGACATTTCTGCGAAATTGATTATAATTTTTCAGATGATCGTCAAATTCTTTATCGTATTCGATAAATTTATCTGTGATCGTTGAAACAAGTACACCTGGTTTGAGTTTCCCATCATTGGAGTATAACGCAATAGCATTTTCCGTTGCACTGCGATTTTTAACTAAAATATCATCTATGGAAATATTGCTCGATTTTAATTTACCTTGACTATTCTCAAATGTAACCACCTTACCGGTATCAACGCTTTCTAGGTTTAGCATATCAGCGATTTCATCTTCGATCATTTTTTTTAATATCATCTGAGTTTGTTATCGATGAAATAGCTTTTCTTCTCATTTTTTTTACTTGTCCGATGGTAACAGCTTCAGAAACACGTGATTTGGATCTTCCAAAAATATCTGCCATTGTTATATTACATATCTCTCTTTGTTAAAATCATGAATGATTTTTCATTGAAAAATCTACGAATTTTTCATCATCGTGTAATCGTGGATAGCTTTGTGAGGTAATTTAGAACTCGTCGAGATAGCTATTAACGCGTTAAGAGTTTCCTGTCCACATATTGGAGGATCTGTTAATTTTTTGCGTAACAAACCCAATGAGTTCCAGGTCCAGTGTTATCATCAAGATTAATTATACCAGTTTCTGGTATTTGTAGTTGTGCTGGTAATTGATCTTTCATGAATACACCTCTGAAATATTTCACTGGGAGTTTATTTACAGAGTCAAGTAAATCAAAATTTGACATTGGTGTAAATTAATTTTTCAGTAACGTCTTGTGAATCGACTTCCTGGTAGTCGGAACCCTTTTCCCTTTTTTATATCCATTTTCAAAAATTTTACCTATAAGATTACTACCAACAGCACCAGCAGCGCCTCGTCCAAGTGCTTTAAGAGCGGGAATAGCTAGTGCAGCAAGAAGAAATATACCACCGGTTTTAACCATATCGTTAATAGCATATAGTTAATAGTTGAGTTTTCGTCAGCAATAACTTATTTGATCGACCTGTTATCGCGGTTGTTTAAGAGTTATTGTTGCTCCACATGCAATAGAATTTTTCGATTAAAGTTTCTTTACCTGACCAGGTGTCAGGGTGACATTAACATGATTGTACGACATTTATTTAGATAGTGATCATCTAACTGTCATGGAAACTTAGAGAATTTTCAATTACATGTTTTCTACCGGTGCATCAATGACTCACATTTTTCCACCACCACCTTCAAGTATCATAGATTTATCATTAAGAAGAACAGCAACTGCCCTAAATCCTAAAAGGATATCACCGACACGAGCATGAAATTTTACATTAACGGTTGAGTGCTTAGATAGATCAAGATGTTGCTGTGAAAAGTAATAAATTGGGTATAATTCTTTAAAATCCAATTGTGATATTTGTAGTCCAGTATCAACATTTTGATCACGACGCATAAATGACCACAATCGATGATCTACTCGTCCTATTTGATTATCACTTTAATTGAGAGTAAGTTGTTCTGCTGGTTCTTGCTGATTACTTATTCGCAATGATACCTCACTGACACCACATTGATCAAATACCATATGAGACCTCAATTGTAAACTAACATCTGCAACCCCAACTAGCTTTTGAGTTCTATTAATACTTTGTAACGCAATAAAGACATGTCTTGGAGCAGAAATATTTTTGTTAACGCAAGTTGCCAAGTAAACTCACCTCTAACGGTGCTAGTTGTTGTAGCTGTTGTAACATCACACCAACTCAGTAATGATCTTCCTCCTTGGTCCATAAAAGATAGCAGTCTGGTCTCAACAGTCAACGATGGAGTCATAATTGGCATCCACAATGCTAACTTTGTCAATTCTACATTACCATCTCTAACAGGAGCAGCACCATGGTGAAGAGCATAACCATCAGTTGTTCTTCGTTTGAGAACTACAGTATGACTTGCACCAAAGATAACTCTTCTGACGTCTCGACAAAATCCAAATATATGTGACAGTGGAATCACACATGAAAATCTACCTAGGTTGTCTATCATCTTTTTTCATGTTGCAAATCCTGCATTATACTCAGGATTAGTATTTACAGCAACAGCTTCAACATCAGCATCATCATTAGCAGCTGTATGCTCGTTTGGTCGTCTTACTATAAGTGTATAATGATTCGCATGATTGGTAGTATCCTTCGCAAACATCATTGAATGACCCGCAGATCTAATAAAATCATCAGAGTATCTAGCTAAACCTATAATCGTGGTTGCAATATCAATATTATCATCAATGGATTCAATTCTAGTAGAATTAATTATATACTGTGCGCTGTCAAATAATGCCATTATACCATTGTTGACAAACCTGATCGGAGTAGTCTCAAGAATATCAGCGGCAACAAAATCACTATTATCATGTTTTGTTAGTTTTCCCTCTACTTCGATGTATGCTTCACACGGTAAAAGGTATTTAGATGTATCATCAAATCTAAGTTCAATTCGTGATCTTACATTTGGGTTCTGTGCTTGATACGAAAAATATTGATAATCTCGTATAGAATTATTTTTTCTTACAGGAGCATCTATATCAAAAGCATCATCAGCTTCTTCCTTAAACATTTATACTATAACGTAGTTGATCTAAATGTTTAACTGTTTCAAACCGGAGCCAGTAATTGTTCTCAATCTTGCTCTTGCCATTTTATTAATTGCGCTACCTATTTTAGGTGGCATTTGTTCCGTAGACTGTAATTCTACTTGTCTTCTTCCCCTCGCCAATGAAGTAAGTTTTTCCTTTGCATCACCCAATACATCAAATGCTTTATTACCAATCTCTGTACCAACTTTATCACCAAAAACCCCAATAGCTTTTGATGCTATTTGTTTACCGATCGGTAACAGCTTTGGAGCAACTCTAGTAAATAATCCGTTGACAACATCACCAAATCCATTACCATATGTAAGTTTGTAAACTGGTAGTCATGCATTTAAAACATAAACAGGTCTTGCTCTGTGCATACTACGATGTACTGTCATTTTATTTAAATGCTATATATCTAATCTGTGATTGTAAAGCCGTTCAATCACTGTAATAATCATCGGTAAGCTCATCGATGAAACTACGATATAATCGCACATCCATTACATGACCTTGAAATAACCGTTGACAGATTTCGGTAGCTTCATTGATTATTTCCGGAGAATTATTTCCAGCTCTTTTTCCTCCAATGAGAACTTCTAATCGTGATATATCATCTAGAACACTTCTTGAACAGGGCATTAAATTACCACCGCGATACCCCTCACCGGATTTTTCAACTTCAGGTTCAGGTTCTTCTTCAAGATCTTCTTCTTGTTGTTGTTTTCGTGGTCGTCCTCGTCGTTCTAGTAGACTTAGTGGCGGTATAAGTTTTTGTTGTTATTTTCGTTCTTGTTCTTGTTGTTTTCGTTGTTTTTCTTCATCTTTTTTCGTTGTTGTTCAGATACTAACCTCTCACTTTGTTCTTGATCTTCATAATATTTTTTTCCAACAGCACTTACATACGCCTGATAAGTTGGATCATCATTATTAATTTGTGGTAGTTGATATTTAATTTTGTAAATAGCTTTAGAAAAGTATTCTACGTTTTTGATATAATCTTTATGTTCAGTTTTAAATAATTTCCTTTTTGATAATACCCCGTTGCAGCAAAATTTACTAAATTGTTTATATCAGCTTTTTTAATAAAACTTAAAGTATCCTCAGTAAATCTATCTTGTAGTTCTTGAATTTTAGTTTCAGCACTTTTTTTAGGTTTTACCACAGGAGCAGCCACAGGTGCAACCACAGGTTGTGATTCTTTTATTGCGGATACAACCTCTCCAGTTGCTGTAGCTATAGGTTTAAAAAATTGTTCAGTATCGGTAGTAAAATCTAACTTTGCTTGTTGACGTGCTTGTAAATTATCTCTGAACGAATCTCTCACAGGGAGAAATTTCTTAATTGCAGCTAATAGTTCTCGAGTTAATCTAGTTATTTGTGCTTCCCCAATGTTTGTCATTATATAACAGCATAGACTTAATTGATATCATTTCCCAAAAATTTTCCATGATCAATTTTTCGATGGGGTGTCATTGGGGGTGTCATCGATGATGCAGCCTTGACAACTATACAATTATTTATCGATTAATTTGACAAATTAAGGGTTACACAGGGAAACATAGGGATACAACATCGATAACATCCCCAAAAAATGGTCTGTTCAGTCTTTCTGCTGCTAAAGTATAAGGTATTCAAACAATAGTAATAGTAGAAGTGAAGAGAAAAAAAGCAATAATACAAAGTAACATTATATAAAAATTAAATTTAATACTTATTCAAGTTGATTCTTCATTCGAGAACAACTGTTACTTAAACAGCAAGGGTTTTACTGCGTTTTTTGCTTCCTGGTAAGCAAACGCCTGCGCCGGATTCGCAGCTTCTAATGGGTTCGGAAGTTTAGGAACCGAGGGGAATTTAAGCTTAATATCTTTATTGGTCTGGTTTTGTTGGCTGCATCGGCTTTCTTTGATGTTGAACTCTCAAACGAAAATATGGATTTTTTGTTAATAACTAAATAACGAAAATTGAGCCGAACGAAAATAAATTATACTACAATATTTCCTTGAACGACGGCAGTAGCACATGTTATGTGCTATAGTCGCCAAGCCTAGGATTGAATGCTCCTCCACCGGAAAGAAAAACTACAGTAGGTATGTGCAGCATTCTCTTGAGCATGAGAAGCAGCTTGCCCCGTTGTCATGGTTATATGTAGAGAGCAGCGACCGTTCATAAATAATGCCTGTGTCCGCTTTTTTGGTGGAGGGTCAACATTTACAGGCACACAATAACTTAGTTTAGCATTCATGCAAGCCCCCAAAAGACTATACGGCATTCTAGCACTCTTTCTTCATAGGATGTTTCCTCCCACAAATTTTAGTCACCATCAGGTTTAGGTGGTTGGTCACTATTGTACACCGGTCACTGGTCAGACTGCACCCGATATAATGTACCAATCATCAGCGGTGTTATTGCATCCACCTGGCTAAGGGAGCCAGTCTCTGGTAAGTTAGCAGTATTATGCTTACACTGTCCTAAGCATGCCAAATATATGTACGGAGTCAGTAATTGGTTCAATCCAACCACTTTTCGACATTATCAAATTATTCAGACACAAGGATGGTATGTATTTATGCACTTCTTCGGGAAGGCTATTTGACTCGCATCGCCCCTTTCTAGTGTTCCCATCCAATCCCTGAAAGATGTGGTGTTTTCTGTTTCAAAACGAGGAATCTGTCAGCGTCATATCTGGCCATTGAATGCACCCTTCGCACAGGCAGCATGGGTGCTGGGGGATAAACCCGTGACCATTCTGCTCAGAAGAGATAATCTCTGGAGAAGACGAATGAGAACCTATTTTTGCCCTTTAGGAAAGATAATCACATGTGACCCATGTGTTTGAAAAGAAGATAAATTGTCTTAGGACAAGACAGTAACAGAAGTTTAACGCATTCTTCTCCCTGCTGATGGGCTGCAAATAACCAATATCCTTTCCCGCGTGTGGATGCATCAGAACAAGATCCGCTTTGCTTACTAAGTGTAGTATTGTGCACTTTCACAAATGTTTATTAAAATTAGTAAAACATTGAGGATGGTCCATCCTCTCTGCAAAAACAAGATGTGTGCTATCAGCTTCTAGTTATAAAGTTCAATTCACCGTCTGACCATTAACTGTTTCATTGTTGCATACATCTGGATGTTGAAAGTTTACAAGTTGGCATTGATTTCAAAGGAAGGTTTATGTCTACATGTCACAGAACTCCCTCTTCTCTCAATGACCTTCCATCATGTTTTAATAGTCACATTTAACCAACAAAAATGAAAACACACGCCAGACATCTAATCAGATATTTCAGGCACCCCATTAAGGTGGGAAACTGACAATCATTATAGATCTAATAACAGTCAATGTAACTTTAATGTCAGCGCACTGACATGGAGGAAACCTTGTTACTATGGGTCTGAAACACTGGACTATAGAACATTTCTGTATATAAGAAATTCTTAGAGAGAGGGAAAACTCTTTTGTAACTAAATTTACTTGAAGTAAATTTAAATGGCTGACTGCTGAATTTTTTATGGACAGACACTGCATGTCATGCAAAGTTATTGTAAGCGACGAATTAGTTCGTGTCATTAGTAAAAATGGTGGTTTAAAATAATAAACACAACAGAAACACCCCACTCCATTATCCAAGAATAAACTAGATGACTACCTGATTGATCCCTATCAACTAGAGAGAATCACATTTGTGTTTTGTGTCATAGCTGAAGATTCTTAGAATATTTAACGTAGCTTTAACAATTTTTCAGTCATATCACTGCAATGTCTGCAGTGAGGCAGTTTATAGTAATGTCTAGCACTGGAGCATCATACCGCAGACATGTAGTAGTAGAAGAAAACAGGGCTATGAGCGCACTCCATCCTAGAAAGTATTATTTTTCGAAAACAACGTCTCTATCTCAATTTTTTACAAAACGCAGACAAAAATCGATTGCGCTCAATCCTAGATAATGTTATTTTTCGAAACCAACGTCTCTTCAAAGAGGTGTTATTTTTTTGAAAACAATAGCTCTATCACAATTTTAACACATAAAACTCTGATTTAAGAGTAATATGTATTAAAATAGAATTAAAATAAAAACTCCATACAACTCCATACCATTTCATTTCTGCGCTCGTTTAGAACGATTATTAGCATGATTTGAGACCTCCACGGACACTGAAAAATGAAAATAACTGTCAGATTGACGTTTTATGCTATTAACTAGTATGGAGTTGCGCTCATAATCCATGTTTTATGCTATTAACTAGTATGGAGTTGCGCTCATAATCCATGTTGTATGCTATTAACTAGTATGGAATCCATGTTTTATGCTATTAACTAGTATGGAGTTGCGCTCATAATCCATGTTTTATGCTATTAACTAGTATGGAGTTGCGCTCATAATCCATGTTTTATGCTATTAACTAGTATGGAGTTGCGCTCATAATCCATGTTTTATGCTATTAACTAGTATGGAGTTGCGCTCATAATCCATGTTTTATGCTATTAACTAGTATGGAGTTGCGCTCATAATCCATGTTTTATGCTATTAACTAGTATGGAGTTGCGCTCATAATCCATGTTTTATGCTAATAACTAGTATGGAATCCATGTTTTATGCTATTAACTAGTATGGAATCCATGTTTTATGCTATTAACTAGTATGGAATCCATGTTTTATGCTATTAACTAGTATGGAATCCATGTTTTATGCTATTAACTAGTATGGAGTCCATGTTTTATGCTATTACTAGTATGGAGTTGCGCTCATAATCCATGTTTTATGCTATTAACTAGTATGGAGTTGCGCTCATAATCCATGTTTTATGCTATTAACTAGTATGGAATCCATGTTTTATGCTATTAACTAGTATGGAGTTGCGCTCATAATCCATGTTTTATGCTATTAACTAGTATGGAGTTGCGCTCATAATCCATGTTTTATGCTATTAACTAGTAAGGAATCCATGTTTTATGCTATTAACTAGTATGGAGTTGCGCTCATAATCCATGTTTTATGCTATTAACTAGTATGGAATCCATGTTTTATGCTATTAACTAGTATGGAATCCATGTTTTATGCTATTAACTAGTATGGAGTTGCGCTCATAATCCATGTTTTATGCTATTAACTAGTATGGAGTTGCGCTCATAATCCATGTTTAATGCTATTAACTAGTATGGAATCCATGTTTTATGCTATTAACTAGTATGGAATCCATGCTAATATATTATGAGCGCAACTCCATACTAGTTAATAGCATAAAACATGGATTCCATACTAGTTAATAGCATAAAACATGGATTCCATACTAGTTAATAGCATAAAACATGGATTCCATACTAGTTAATAGCATAAAACATGGATTATGAGCGCAACTCCATACTAGTTAATAGCATAAAACATGGATTCCATACTAGTTAATAGCATAAAACATGGATTCCATACTATTTAATAGCATAAAACATGGATTATGAGCGCAACTCCATACTAGTTAATAGCATAAAACATGGATTCCATACTAGTTAATAGCATAAAACATGGATTCCATACTAGTTAATAGCATAAAACATGGATTCAATACTAGTTAATAGCATAAAACATGGATTATGAGCGCAACTCCATACTAGTTAATAGCATAAAACATGGATTATGAGCGCAACTCCATACTAGTTAATAGCATAAAACATGGATTCCATACTAGTTAATAGCATACAACATGGATTATGAGCGCAACTCCATACTAGTTAATAGCATAAAACATGGATTATGAGCGCAACTCCATACTAGTTAATAGCATAAAACATGGATTATGAGCGCAACTCCATACTAGTTAATAGCATAAAACATGGATTATGAGCGCAACTCCATACTAGTTAATAGCATAAAACATGGATTCCATACTAGTTAGTAGCATAAAACATGGATTATGAGCGCAACTCCATACTAGTTAATGGCATAAAACATGGATTCCATGCTAGTTAATAGCATAAAACATGGATTATGAGCGCAACTCCATACTAGTTAATAGCATAAAACATGGATTATGAGCGCAACTCCATACTAGTTAATAGCATAAAACATGGATTATGAGCGCAACTCCATACTAGTTAATAGCATAAAACATGGATTCCATACTAGTTAATAGCATAAAACATGGATTATGAGCGCAACTCCATACTAGTTAATAGCATAAAACATGGATTATGAGCGCAACTCCATACTAGTTAATAGCATAAAACATGGATTCCATACTAGTTAATAGCATAAAACATGGATTATGAGCGCAACTCCATACTAGTTAATAGCATAAAACATGGATTATGAGCGCAACTCCATACTAGTTAATAGCATAAAACATGGACTCCATACTAGTTAATAGCATAAAACATGGATTATGAGCGCAACTCCATACTAGTTAATAGCATAAAACATGGATTCCATACTAGTTAATAGCATAAAACATGGATTATGAGCGCAACTCCATACTAGTTAATAGCATAAAACATGGATTATGAGCGCAACTCCATACTAGTTAATAGCATAAAACATGGATTATGAACGCAACTCCATACTAGTATGGAATAGCATAAAACATGGATTATGAGCGCAACTCCATACTAGTTAATAGCATAAAACATGGATTATGAGCGCAACTCCATACTAGTTAATAGCATAAAACATGGATTATGAGCGCAACTCCATACTAGTTAATAGCATAAAACATGGATTATGAGCGCAACTCCATACTAGTTAATAGCATAAAACGTCAATCTGACAGTTATTTTCATTTTTCAGTGTCCGTGGAGGTCTCAAATCATGCTAATAATAGTTCTAAACGAGCGCAAAAATGAAATGGTATGGAGTCGTATGGAGTTTTTATTTTAATTCTATTTTAATACATATTACTCTTAAATCAGAGTTTTATGTGTTAAAATTGTGATAGAGCTATTGTTTTCAAAAAAATAACACCTCTTTGAAGAGACGTTGGTTTCGAAAAATAACATTATCTAGGATTGAGCGCAATCGATTTTTGTCTGCGTTTTGTAAAAAATTGAGATAGAGACGTTGTTTTCGAAAATAATACTTTCTAAGATGGAGTGCGCTCATAGCCCTGTTTTCTTCTACTACTCATGTAGCATGCTGTACCACCCATTCACACCAGGCCGACCAATCCTAACACTAACCTCTTAATGCTAAACATCAAGCGAGGCAGCTGTTAGTACCATTTTTTTTTTAACGCCTTAGGTATGACCCAGCCGGGGATCGAACCCACGAGTTCCCGCTCCAGCGGCGGACTCTCTAACCACTAGGACACCGAAGCAGTTAGTTTGTATTGGTGACAACCTGTCGTACGTTGTTTTACACATCAGCCTGTAAGAATGCGACAGTTGCATGCAGTGGCTTTCGCTTAGAAACCCGAATCCACTCGGAAAAAACCTATCAAAGAATTTATTGGATTACGTCCAAAAATGTACTCGATTCTTGCAGTAGATCCTAAACAGAATAAAGTGAAATCTAAGGGAATAAAAAAATCCGTAGTAAAAAAGACTTTCAATCATGAATTATATAAATTATAAAACCAGTCTAAACCAGACAGACTTTCGGGAAGCAGAAGGTCACTTTCATATTGCGCCCAATGCGTTGCTGATCACAGCAATAAACCCCACATAAAAACACGTCAGAAGTAACAAACTTGGATGCAGAATAAAAAACAAAACAACGAAGAAGTACTTATTACAGAGAGAAGGAAATGTATTACCACCATCAGTAAAAATATCTAATTTAGAAGTGAAGAGACACAAACTATTTCTCCAACTGATATCATGCAGATTTCGGGCCACAAAAAAGGAGAGTATAACATTTCAAACATCAATGATCACGATGAAGTTGAATTATAGTGCTGTATGGCCCATTAGGGGTATGTAGCACTGTTATAAGGTTCCAGAAAAGCTGATATTTAATTACTCCTGGGAGGTGGATGAATGGTGCCCCTTCCCCCAGGTATTTATGTATTCCATGAGAACTATTTAATTTGTTCGTCAGGTCGGGGTTGCTATTAAGTAACAATCGTCCTGAATGGAGGACTCTTGGTGAGAGGGAATAGACCCAACACACACTCAACATTTTTTAGATGTCTTAATGGTGTGTAATGGCATAAGTGGAGGTATTGGAAATTAGTTTCACATCTCCGCCATTTTGGAACTATCCGAGTTGTGGCAATAAAAGAGAGGTACCATTAAGTTCAAGGATGTCATACAGCCCGCAACATCGTGATTCCGTGCTTAATTCAAATCTGGTTAAGTTATTACTAATCGACAGGGAAATACCAATACTGTGTGAGCCACCTATGCAATTAAATCAAATCAATGAAGTCGTAAAGATTGTTTAACTATCTTAACTTTCCAATACTTCTAGTACAAAGTGTACATGCATTAAGTTCCTAAGAAGTTTGAATATTAAGATATCTATGCGACATAAATCAGTGACAGAGAACGTGTTTGTTGTGTATTAGTTACCAATAAACCCAGAAGTCAATTATGTTTGTAGGTTGTTTTGGTGCTATTTTGAGGTTTTGGCTGACATTAAAACTGTCGGAAAGTGGTCTGTTGTTTCCATTGAAAGACCAGTACTCATGGGGTATTTAATTTCGCTGCTTTTAGATTGGTGTTATCGACGAAGATTATATACTCTTCCAAAGATGAATTTCTCATAATTTCTCACCAATTAATTTCTAGGAAATGGGTCCGATGGTTGAACGTTACCTTGGCAACTTAAATATTAAATGACTGTTTAACTCTTAATTAACGTTGTGCCAAATTAATTATTTAAGATGGTGAATAGACAGGGACATCAACGTTTCTAATTATTTGTATTTCGCTACAAAATACTCAGAAATATGTGCTCATTTGCTTTAAATGGTAGCCAGTATTTGAATTGACTTTTATAAATATTATTCTTTGTTGTTTCGTCTTCACTTTTATTTCTTAGGACATAACTATGTTTGATTACTTGTTACGTTATATACTTTTTCGATTAACGTGTTATCTCGATAGTTCAATTTAGCATTTACCTTTCAACAGAAAACAATTATGTTTCGGTAAGAACTATCCGTAATGGTTTTCTAGCAAAAGTAAGAGAATAATCGAGAGTCAGGTCACTGTTTGTTGATTTATCACTATGGACATCAGTGTTAATGTTGCTATTACAATATTGGTATATACGGTTATAAATCTTACTTTAAATAAGCGAACCACACACGCATATATACACTAAGAATCTTATACGCATATATACACTAAGAATCTTATACGCATATATACACTAAGAATCTTATACGCATATATACACTAGGAATCTTATACGCATATATACACTAAGAATCTTATACGCATATATACACTAAGAATCTTTCACGAAGAAAATGTGCGATCAGACATATTTTCGAATTCATTCGAGAGTTGTTTGAGTATGCTGACCATGTGTGTGTGTGTGTGTGCGAGAGAGAGAGAGAGAGAGAGAGAGAGAGAGAGAGAGAGAGAGAGAGAGAGAGAGAGAGAGAGAGACAGATAGATGTGATTTCGGAGCCTCGAGCAATAAAAGAAAAGAAAAAGGAATTAACACGTTACTGGAACAATGTATGAGGGTCTAGTATATTTTTGAGGCTATATAAATAAGTTAGGAGCACAATAAATAACACCTAAATACAAATAAAATGTTAAACAAGATACAAAGTGTTTATGTCACTGCATTGCATGTTTAAAATGAGAAATATTTTTTTTTTAATCACTTATTTTGGAGAGGACGTAATGATTTATAAAGTACAGCGAACCGGTTTATGGAAGTACAGCGAACCGACGTAAGGAAATACAGCGAACCGGTTTATGGAAGTACAGCGAACCGACGTAAGGAAATACAGCGAACCGGTTTATGGAAGTACAGCGAACCGACGTAAGGAAATACAGCGAACCGATTGACGGAAGTATAGATATCCGATTTTGGGAAGTACAGTGAACAGACTTAAGGAAGTACAGCGAACCGATTAACTTAAGAACAGAGAACAGTTATGTGCATATATATTTTCTCCTCGCTAATATGTTCCAAACTAACTGGCTCAGTCTATCCTAATTGGGTAAAAGTCAGCATTGTTAAAGTTCGCAAATTTTCAATTTAAAATATAAGGATACATTCTTTATCGATATTTCAGCTTCTTAGTTGTTTTATTATAATTTCTTAATGATTTCCAATTTGTAATGAAACACGTTGCTCTTACATGCATTGATTAAATTAATTACTAAATTCGCTTACATACCTTATTAATATCTTACACTATATATTAATTAACTTACGCTTTGCTTTTTGGCTTACTAATATACTATAGTATGCATCAATTTCAACATTACATACAGTTAAAACCATCAGGTAACGATAATTCGCATCAGTCGTTAAGTGTACCAGGTGATATCTATCGTTATTAAATACTCATTAATATAATATGATTGATATGGCTTTCACTACATCTGTTCCCATATCTTACTTATTTATAATTAGTACATTACATATTGAATTTCATGAATATATAAAGAGATTATGTTATGAAAGTCAAACAATGCTGTATCACGTACCAAATAAAACTAACCGATCTCAATCACAATCTGTTCCTGGCAGATGCATTTAAGGATACAAAATGAGTAACGACTGCGTTGATAAATAAATCTCCAGACAATTCATAATATTTCCAACGAATTGTAAAATCTCTCCGTTATGTATGTATGTATGTATGTATGTATGTATGTATGTATGTATGTATGTATGTATGTATGTATGTATACTGAATTGATCCATTACAATCGAAGTAAATGAATTGAACTTTATGAGAACAGCCTAGGTTATATTTGAAAAAAAGTAACATTACAATGGTCCAAAGCATAGTTAATCTGATTAATTGGATAGAGACCAAACAAATAACAATAATGACAGCTGAGCCAATCTGGATTTGCACAAACTGAACGTCATTGAAACTCCTGATTCCAATATGCAATGGCACAAATTAAACTCATTCTGATATGGCGGTATCATATTATATGCCATACTAGATGTTTGTGCTACAAACAGATTCTGTAGTAGATTAAGGCTGTCCCTGCCAGCGCGCGCTCGCAGAATATTTCATTGTGGCTGCTACATAGCGAACGCCAGAAGTTTTTCTGCCAAGCGCAGAATTCTGGGCAAGATAAAATTGTAGTACTTACAAATAATGTTACATATAAAGAAGAGCTATCGATCATTACCACACACATATTACAGTAGGTTGAATGTTGAGAGAGAGAGAGAGAGAGAGAGAGAGAGAGAGAGAGAGAGAGAGAGAGAGAGAGAGAGAGAGAGAGAGAGAGAGAGATGGCCATCAATACAACATAAGACAAACTTTAAAAACATTAGAAGGAAAGGTGGAGAGGGTAAAAGGAAAATGAGCATGACAATTGTATACAATGTGCTGGGTCCATTTTATATACTTATGTCCAAAATAAATGTTACTTTAATATAAAATTTACACATAGCACGGTCCAACAAATCATGTTTGCTGGATTTGGGTTACCTTATGTTGATTTCAGGTAAAATAGTGAGTTAGTCCAGTACAAGTGATGGCTGGAGTGTTGTTAGTGCAGCACAAATTTTGAAAAAGATCTGATGCTGTTAAATGGAAACAAATTTGCATCACCTTATTATGGATTGTAACACCTTTAATTTGTTGTATATCCCTTTCCACATGTATCCTCAGATTTGTGTTCCATCGTGTCTCCTCAACCTGCCTCCATGTAAACTGGTTCATGTTTCACTGGAAATGAGGAATGACAAGAACAATTTCTTTTGAAGTTGTCAGGTCACTTATTATTAAACCCTTATCAACCATTATTGAATCACCTGGCTCACAGATCCAACACACCAGAAAGCTTTGTAATTTTCTTGTCCGAAATACTTCCTGCATAGCAGTCAGATACAAGTTTATTCACATTTAGTGGTCGTCCATTAATTATGTCAACAAAATGGGGGGGGGGGGGGGTTGAATAATTTTGACAATTGTTGACATGACATGGGGAGGTGGAGATTTCAAGATAAATTGACGTCAACAATGTTAATTGTTTTACAACAAATTTAATAAAACAAAAAATAGGAAATAGTCTGTGCGTAGGTATGGCACACACTCGCTCGCCCGTCATCAGCCCACCAGTTTAAACAAAAATTAATGAATCAGTTACTATGCCCATTATAACAATTGAGGAATTTGGCTTCTCCATGGGAAGATGATACAAGCTAGAAAAAAAAGTCTCGATTTTTTAATGAATTCAGAGTGTCATAGTCAATTTGAAATTTGTAAAGCTGGTAGGAACAAAATGTATAAAAATTTATTTCTAGAACTTTTAGTTTCCATAATCCTTTTTTAGCATAAAAGCCAGCCGTAAAATATATTGTTAGTTTGAGGATGGAGGGAGGTAAAACAGTTTGACATAATTTTATGCGGAGGGGGGAACTGAACGTTTGACAGTTGTTGACAAGGAGGGTGGGTGGGTAAACAATTGCCTGAAACGTACTGACATAATTAATGGACGTCCCTTTATTAAACATGCTACTTATCCTTAAAACTAGTCCTATGTCATCATGCATGTGCACAGAAACTTTTAGGGGACGTCTATTAATTAGTGAAGATGAATCTTGACGAAAAAGTTTGAATGATGTGCACATATTTAACTGATTATGTCAAATAAAAAAATACTACATAACCTATTTGCTTCATAGACTCCAATACATACGTTTGTACACATTTACTTTTTATATTCTACATGGTCCATTGAGTGCTTCCAAATTGTATTGAAATGTTTCTTTAACATCTATACTGAATTACTAGTCATATGTTTGCTACATATATGATATGATAACAATTCTTTTGTAATGGTATGTCACCTGACAAAAGTTTTACCACATTTTATAGAACTGAGGCACTGAGCATTTAATTTTCGAAGGAGGATGGTGGGGCTGATATATATTTTTAGGAGGGAGTCTTGATTTGGGCGAAGGACTAATATGGCTAATATGGAGAAAAATTCTGAACTATCCGGAGCAGGAAATCTTTCTTGGGCATGCGCATCGGAGCTAAGGGAGGTAATCTTAACCACTACGATCAGTAACTCCGTTGCAACATTGAAACCCCCAATAATAGGCTTGTCAGCGTCGACCTGTTCGGGTTTCCGAGGACCACGTTACGAGCTCCGTACGTTCACAATCACAATTGGATATCTCGATCACAAGGATTTACCAAATCGCAAATCGAAGCTAACTTCACTCACCTTTGTTATTTGTTTCAGCTAAATTTCACGAGATAGGCGGAACATACAAGCTAAAGAAACCGGCTGGTTTTCTAGCCTGCAGTCAAGAATAATTATCAATTTTTACTAAATAAGCAAATGTAGGCATTAAAAAACTTGGCTGATTTTGTAGCTTTTGCAAAAATTAAACCAAAAAAAATCAATCAAAAGTATACCATCACCGGCATTTTAGTCCGTAAAATGGAATGGAATATGACAGAAGGTTTAGATAGTGGTGTGACGCCAGTAGGAATAGACCTAACTGACAAACTGACTCAAGACAAAGTTTTGAACATGAACCACGACTTAAATCAAGGAAACATGGTGTCACATAAGACAATAAGATAAAAACTTAACAACTACTTCAGGACGACAATCCATGACAATATTCTACTGGCCCAACACCCTGATGGATGTCAGCTGATACACTTCGCAGTTTATGGTAGAGCACCACGCCAGGCAGACGTGTTGGTCACACTACATGCAATGATATTGGACATTGGAAAAATTGAAGCCGTACAATATTTGGGCCTCAATAGGTATAGGTTATACCCAAAGAAGAGGGGTATACCTGTCCTGGATAAGACCACCATTGAGGTTAAGGAAATGTTTTCTACAGTAACCAAAGCACATCCATTCTCAAGGGATGTCGGCCCAAAGATGGTAGAAGTCCATATTAACGGTCTACCGCTAGAAATAGAAACAGATGACCTCATTGATAAGATACAGAACAAACTCAGAGCGACTGAGAAATATCACAAAATGGCTTCCATTTGGGGTTGTGCCCCAATCTCATCTGGTGCCCGCATCATAACCATGACTGGAGATGATTGCAAGGAAGCTCCCCACCTTTTTCTGGGTTCTGGGATTCAAAGTAAAAAGCTGGTACCAGGTCATGTGAGGACGATGGAAAGTGCCGCAAGTGTGGTTTCAATGGAAACGGTCCTTGGGATCGTAGGGAAGGGACAGCGCCTAACACCAACAAAAATCACACTAATATCTATGCAGGGGCTGTAGCAGCGCATTCAGGATCAGAGGGACGAGAAACGCAGCCAGATCTCAAACGAACCGTAAAGGAAGAGTCGAGAAATATTCTAAGCCCAAATAAGACTATGCCTAAGACCTGGAGCCCATCAAAACCGCTACCAAATCTTATATGAGGATGGAAAGGAAAAGGGGAAATAGACTATAGAAACAGGACCAGAAGGTCTAGAGATATCAAGACTGATGTCAATCACAACTTCTACCCCAATGGATGGAAAAAATTTACAAAAAGGAAGGCGAGCAACCTGTCTACATCGCCACAAGATATATCGCAAAACGCAAACATGGGCAATAAGTGAATGGAACGGGATGATGAACAAAAAAAAAGCAGGAACAAAAGGATCTAAAGAAAAGAAGGAATACCCAAACAAGCGCACACAGATGAAAAAATAAAAGTGAAGGGGAAACGGAATATGATAGTCCCACAGACGGCACAAAAGTGACAGAAAAAAAGAAGACGGAGCAGGAAACACTCTGCACATTTCAACCCACAAGTGACTTTAACATGTCGCGAAGTAGCAACAATACTATAGGGGCGATCCTGCGTCCCCATGACAAAATGCAGTAATATATACACACAAAAAGAAACTCTGATAAACATTAAAAGCTAAAACAAAAAAAAAAACATAATAACCTGATACAAACAAAGCGACACCCTGGAAAAGGCACAGAAATGGAGGAATAAAACTTTCGTTTATTGTCCATACATGCAAATGGATTAAATAAAGAAAAATTAGAGAAATTAAAAATGATAGGAAACTTTGACATGCTATTCGTACAAGAGACTCACGGCGTAATTATTACAAACGATTATACGGGGAAGGATACAAAGCGAGGAGTGCCAGTCGTTATTAAAAAAAAATAAGAAACGGGTTATATAAAAAATGTTAGAGGTAGGACACTTTTTGAAGGTATGATTAATCAATATTGAAATGGGAGGGGTACATTTCTTAAACGTGTATATTCCAACTAATAGGTATAAGAAACAAGAATTTATCGACGAATTGGCAAAATATTTAGAAAGTTCTCAATGGGGTATCTGATATTAGGTGTGGATTTTAACTGGGTAGGTGATAGCATAGGCAGAACTGGAAAACTGACAACAGATGAAAAACGATTTAAGCACGACATGGAATATATACAGTGGCGTAGCTAGAATATTTGGCGCCCAGGGCAAAACACCCAAATTTGTGCCACCGGCTGCGCCTGCCACTCCATTGTTGATACCTAGGGCCCATTTGGGCGCTCATTTGTCGCTAATAGCCACCGGCGCCCAGGGCGACACTCCCCCGCCCCCGTCCCTCTCGCGACGCCACTGAATATATAATGAGAACACAAACACAAAGCATGTTGGAAGGGATTATTACACTAATATATAACGGGAACGGGGATAGGGAGGAAATACAAAACTGGAGGCCCATCTCACTCCTTAACATAGAATATTAAATCATTAGCAAAATCTTAGCAGAGATTAGACAGGATAATAAACATCAACTAGTCAAGTTGGGCAAATGGTAGGACCGTACAAAATAATATCTTAAACATTAGAACGATGATAGAACACATTGATATCACTGGACAGAGGAGTGCTATGGTATTAATCGATCCAGAGAAATGTTTTGACAGATTAGAACAAAACTATCTATACAAAACATTAGAAAAGTCGTATTTGGAATTTATTGGAGATTATCTCGTATGTACAGGAAAATGGGATAGAAAAGAAAATATTGAAATTAAAAGATCAGTGCGACAGGGATGCCAACTATCTATGCTATTATACGTAATAGCGATAGAAATAATTAGCATAAAAATAAAACTCAACAAGAAAATCAAGGGGATCAAAGTTCTAAATATAAGAGAAGAGATTAAAATGCTACTAAAGATGATTATACCATCTTTGTACAAAGAAAAAATTCATATGCGAAACTTATACAGGAATTTTAAAAATTTCTAAAAGCATCCGGTTAAAAAAACAATCGCGAGAAAACGGAAAATTTACTAAAAGGAGACTGGATAGGTATACACCATGGTTTAACAATCCTTTAATCAAGGAAAAAGTCAAGGAAGGGGGGTAGAGGGGCTTTATTTGGAAAAGATGAGGAAAGAGAAAATGTATTAAAATAAATCGGAAAAATACACAATGAAAATGTGAAAATCTGAGCCCTTACGCCATTGTGCCTAATGGAACGGACACAAGAAGCTAAAAACTATATGTATGTGCACTTTAACTTCATTATAAAAGCATTAGACATTGAAAACGATTCTTTAAAAATACTAAAAAACGAAATTATTAAATACCTACGGAGATAAAAAAACACTACATAAACAAATAAACATTATATAAAGACGGGAAATATATATACATATATACATATGTATTTCTCTATATTCCTCTCTGAGAGAGAGAGAGAGAGAGAGAGAGAGAGAGAGAGAGTGAGAGAGTATCTTAACTATTATCAAAGGTATATATTGATTTAGAGGTAGACTCTACGGATTGATATGCAGTTGATGTAATTGCCAATTACACTATTATAATTCATACAAAGTTTTACCCATTCCCGAAATTCACATATAATACCTTAACCTAATCGGTCAACTCAAAAGGACGTAACCACCGCCATTTTCTCGATAATATGGACACGTGATAAGAGAATATAAAAATCTTTGATCTAGCCTGTGTTACCTGACCCACGGCCAGTTTTAATTGACAATAATGAGAACCTTCAGTATGAAGTGTTTCATGTATTGTTTCCCCATAGACACCCACACAACCTCACACCCCCTCCCAATTATACAAACACACAAACACATATAGATTGTTGCATTTTGATCAGATATAATGAACATCATTGAAATGATTTTCCTAGTCAACACCACTATGCGGAACATGTACATATCCGTGTATGTGCGAACATTAGACTTAGTTGGAAAAAGTACGGCAACCAGTCTGTTGTACTCGCCAGAAGGTTATTATAAGGTTATTACACGTACGGTTTAGTTACGTCGGAAGCGTTGTATATAACTAACATATAAATCTAAAGAGAATATGAATCGATAATGGCAGCTTCAAGTGAAGATTTAATTGCATCGGACTCAGCCGAGGACATCGAACCTAATGTATCAGATGATTTGAACTGTACACTTTGCCTAAAAGTTTTTAGGTCTCCCAGATCGCTGCCGTGCTCACATTCGTTTTGTCACGATTGTCTACAGTCTCATATATCACACAGTTTCTCTGTGAAGGACACCTTAAAGGAATTCTCTTGCCCAATATGTGAAACCGGTGTTCGTTTAGGACAGGACATTGCACTGGACAAATGGGTGTATTTATTTCCTCTTAATACACTCCTTCTTTCCGTGCTGATTAAATTGAAAGTGAAAGTAGACCTCGTTTGTGACGTTTGTCAGGTACTTGATATAACATATCCTGCTGAAAACATATGTATTGTTTGTGAAAAAGCTTTGTGCGAAAATTGTTCTAAAGTACACAAATATTTGCCATTGTCAAACACGCATGATATTTTGAAAGTAGACGAATTGCCAAGCAGGCAAGATATTGTTCTTAAACATAATTCAATGTTTAAGTGTGTGGACCATGCACATAACCCGTTAGATCTTTATTGTAAAATTCATGAAGTTCAGCTTTGCTCGAAATGTGTTACATCCAAACACAAAAGTTGTTCTGAAGTATTTGATGTGACAGATGAAACACCAGATATCTCAGATATTCTCAACGATGTCAAAGTGCAGATCAAGGAGCTTGAAGATCAGTACAAAAGATTTACCGATATTAATGTGTCAAACCTGAGACAGCTTGATTCGCAGGTAAATAATCTAATGAAAGAAATATCAGACTTGAAAAAAAGAATAAATACTGCATTAGATGATATGGAAACAAGAATGAAAACTGAATGCCAGAAAATCTATAATGATGAAAAAAAGAGATTAGAAACATGTAACTTAAGATTGAAATCTCAGATGATGTCCATTAGAAATTCAAACTATATTATTAATTCTGTGTGCGAATTAGCAACTCAATCCCAAACGTTTCTACTAACCAAACGAATATTGAGCCAACTTTCTTTATCCCAGTCGCACGTTGTCGAAAAATACAAGGAGAATGACATCTTGCAATTGGAATTAGAGATAAATCCTCAACTCAAGTCTATCGTTTCAATTCCAAGGATGGAAATGGCAAAGATCATAGGATACTTCGTACCAACTATGCCACAGACTGCCCAACGAGGTTTCTTTACACCACAGACAATGCCGCAGATGAGAGCTGTACCTCGCTGGCCCACAGATAGACTCAGCCAGAATGTAGCCCAGAGTAAGACTTTGAGCCAGTTATTTTTATCATTTTACCTTGGGTTTTTTTTGGCCTACGGGTGGCACAGGTGAATTGTGAAACAAAACATGTCAAATATCCGTTGTTTTTGTCAACAATAATAAGATGCTATATTCTGGTTTTTTTTAATAATCCAGACTACTACGAACTTTGCTGTGAATTTTGTACAGAAGGCAACCTAGTCTGCTCAGATATCATAATGCTGGTCACAGGCAATTGTGCAATGTACCAAATTTCATAGTCTACTGCATATTTATTTTGAGATTTTGTCAGTTTTTAAACTGTTTATAACATAATTGCAGGAAAACCTGCTTCAGATTCATTAAATGGTAATATATATATATATATAGATATATATATATATATATATATATATATATATATATATATATATATAGATATATATATATATATATATATATATATATAAAAATATATATATATATATATATATATACTGTAGAAGATAAAGTGGCCATACAAAAGAAACAGTCTTTAATGGTGAAACTTGTGGATGTTATATGACTGAAAATGTTGTAGCTGGTGTATTTGTTCAAACATTTCTGATTTAAAAAAGGAAAAAGAAATGACATTGTTTTGAAAGTATACAAGTAATGTAATACAGCACTCGGACAGATTATGATTGTCATGCACAGTGCAGGATTCAAATGTTAATGATCTTTCAGCAAATAATATACATGTTGAATAGTTGAAGTGAGTGCTGAATATAAATAATAATCAGTCTGTTTTGATTCTGGTTCTAACCAGGTTGTTGGCCAAAATAAATGTTCCATTTTCATGCTATGCACTTAGTAAAATTGTTTTAGTTTGTTTTAATTTAAAGTCAAATGTTGGATGCCATGGTGTGAAATGAAACTCTTCACTATGAAAAGCGAGTGTTTTTGTTAAAGTTCCTGTTTTTTTCCTTATAAAGATGAGAATTTAACAATGTTGCCTTCTTTCCAAAGCAGGTGGATTCCAGAACATGCCAGCTGGACCACAAGTAAGACCAGCTCGCCCAACTGGAACAGCACAGGCCAACATGCGCCCAAGTGTTAATGTGCGTGCAAGTACTGGCCAGAACACTACCCAACCTCGAGCCACTATGCCAGTTACACAGAGTAATGTGCCAAGTCGCCCTGCTCCAGCCAATGTGCCTCTCCAACAACAACACCAACGCCCATACAAGCGACCACAGCAGCAGCCAATGCGCAATGTACCACAGGTAGGGCAAATGTGAATGTTCTGCCTTTGTTTTCTTCTTGCTAGGCATGCGGGAAAAGCTGATGCTGAACTGCTTAACATTTATGTCAGGTCATTTGTAAGATAGGGTAAACAAGGTTTGGAAAGGCATACTAATCTTTTTTTAAATTTAAAATTTCATTAAAAAGCTGTACATTACATGAAATAGTTGCCAGATAAGTTTGAAATTGGGGTTGAAATTTGATTACCTAATACTGTATGTATAATTAAATTGTTCGATCTATCTTGTTTGGCTCGTTATTTTCATTGTGAAGTTACCACTCAGTATTTTAATGTTTTCCTAAGTTTATCGTAACATTTTGGGATGTAAGTGGCACAGAAATCAATGAAGTGAACATTCTAAATGAAACAGATGAACCTTGAGATAATAATCTTGAAAATGTTCAGGGGCATTAACTTCTGTCCAAAACCATTAATATTCTCGAGTTCTGATATGCAACATACTGAGACTGCACCTGTGGCCAAGAGGTTACATTATCTACCTCGGATGCAGGAGGTCATAGATTTCATCCCTGGCAGATTCAAACCAACGAGTTTAGTGTTGGGACTTGACATGGTTGACATCATGCTGCATGTTTATGGCATCATGCCCCAATGCTAGACATCACTATATACAGCCACTGTAAACATTTTTGTAATTATGACTGATTTTTTTTAAAAAGCCTCATTAAAAGTTCAAATCACACAGACATGCACAAGATGTTAAATGTTGTATAGAAGAATAGTCTAACACCAAATAAAGGGCAGATTTCAAGATCTGACTGGTAACGCATATGTCATAAATATTGAAATAGTTTTAGAATTTTATTTTCTGAACATTTCATTTCAATTGCAGCGAATGATTTGTTTTGCATCACAATGCATTTTTTTTAAAACTTAATTTATGAATCCTTTAAACTTTTAATTTTCACCTGATCATCCATCATCCTTTTTCCATTTATTGTACAGCTACTTTTAAGTTTATAAAAAAATGACTTGACAGTTTAATACCAAATAGGAACACAGTATATTGGCCTTACAAGTTTATAGTGTCTCAAATCTGCCAGGAAGTTAAGTTGCTGTTGCTTGAAACAAATTAATGTAAAAATATTTTCCAAGATAGCTGAACTGAATGAAATTGAAACGTTGGACATAAAACATACTGTCATGATGCTGCACTGCAATTCAGTTTGGATATCATTACTGAGTTGAATGTGGATACAAATTCACTTAAGAAGAAAGTCTTGACACAGCTCATCCTAAAATGCCTAACACAATTTGACCAAATTATCTAGACTAATTCAAAAGTAACCATGTTGGCCATTAAATGTGGACGTCATTGCTGGAAGTGTAAATTCTTTATACTTGTCTATTTTTAAAAATAGAATTGTAGACTTCGTTCTAGTATGAATTACTAAAAACAGAGGAAGCCATTCAACCTTTCAATATGGATGCGATTATTAAATTTAAAGTATAAAGCGAGGTGACGGTGTAATTATGACTTGAATGCATTTAAAGATTTATAAGTTTCATGTCAACTGGCAGAATTGGCTACTATTGCTAAAAACTTGACCATCTCTGCACTGCTGAATAGAAACAGATATGGATGAAGATATATAATATGGAGAAACCCTGATAAAGTTGTTTTCATAACCTGTGCAGTTGACAGCATGGGAGAATTTCATAAAGTTTTGGATTGTTTTACATGTGTCCTCCAGGATAAAGATATCAGATCAACTTAGGCTTCTTGCATTTTTTTATATCTTGTCATGTTTTTAAAAATTAGAATGTTATCTTCTTGTTAATTCATTGTCAGGCTCAGCAACAACAGACCTCACCTCAGGCTGTGGTTGTCCAAGGTCAGGAGCCTTTGACTTCCCATATGCTGGCCTCCGCTTATCTACAGGAGCAGAAACAGATGTTGGGTGAGCGTCTCTTCCCACTGATTCAACGTATGTACCCAGACCTAGCTGGAAAGATAACTGGAATGATGTTGGAAATAGACAACTCTGAACTGCTGGACATGCTCGAGTCTTCAGTGTTGTTGAAAGCAAAGGTAAGCCATGAACGTTACTTTTGTTATTATTTATTTTTTATTTGTATAAGAAAATTTGAACCAATGTTTATTTTTCTGCAAGCCATACAGATTTAACAACATAAAATACGGACATGTGAAATAAAAATCATAATTAAGGAATTGCAACGGTTTGCAGTAAAATCTAGAAACATTGCAAATGAGTATTTTTATATATTTAGTACACCATTCAAACAAATATTTGCAGTGATACATAAATGATTTTTGAAATGATAGAAACAAAAAAGAATTAATTGTGGGTAAAGTCATGCTGAACATATGTCTGGCATTCCTTGTAGCTTGTTTTAATCTCACTGAATCGTTTTCATTTTTCGTACATTTTTACCTTGACAGGTTGATGAAGCCGTGGCTGTACTTCAGGCTCACCAAGCAAGGGAGGCTGCCACCCTAAAGACAGCTGGAAAGGGTCGCCTAGATGCAATATAAATCACAGCTGTGACGAACTTCCCAATAGGGCTTAATATTTCCATTCTATTGATTACTTATTAAAACTATTGGTCAGTTTCTCGAACTATGGAAAATAATCATATCAACCTATACTAAGCGTCATCATATGTTAATGCTCAAGATGAATTGTTTATTTCTACAGGCACCAACTGATACATGTATTTGTTGCCTTCAACTCCTTAAAGTGAAAAATGGACTTGATAAGTCGTTGAAAAATTGATAGTGGATTCCAAATTTTAAAACAATTGTCTGTTGGGATGTTGTTGGAAACTCACACCCATTATGAAAAAGAATGAAAATACCCCCTGTCATAAAATTTCTTGCGTAATTGGGAGAAGTACTAAATGTACCTTTTTAGGTTCTGTGTACATTTCTTTGTTAATACACAATGACAAAAAAATCAAGCAGTATTCTCTGGTCAGAAAAATTCCTAATTTAAACATTACCCCTGATATTGAAAATATCGGTATTCCCCTTTCACCTTCATTTTATTTCAAATAAAACTTTAATTTAAATTTTGCATTTTCTTTCATTTTTTTCACAAGTGTCTTGATTATATTAATGTAAAGTTTGTCTAGGCTTTTCTTGTCCAATGGTTAAGTGTTAGAAAATTTCTATTTTGGCATACCCACAAGTATGCAACAGTTTCATTGATAAACGGAAAAACTGAAAAGAACTAGAATGGAAACTGTTGCGTACTGAAACTCGTGCCATTGCAAAATTGCATTTATATTTCAAATGTGAGAAATGATACAAGATATAAACCCATTCTTGATGCAGCTGCTTTAGCCTTGTCTAACCATTAAGATTTGTTTTATTCTATTTCAATGTCAGGAACTGTTCAAATGTCTGGTTAATTCTTGTTTTTAGCTACAGAGTAACTTATAATTCTGAAGTATCTAACTTTAGATGTTCATCATTGTTTCTTTTCTCTAGATTTTGTTGCACTTTGATATTTAGTGAAGCCAGATTATAATGTAGTGACAGTTGTGGATACCATTCTTTTGTGTTCTGGAAATTGGCCCCAGAAATGGCTGCCATTTGTTGAACTAACAGCTAGAAGAACTGACAATCCTGCCTAAGACATAGCAGTCAAGGTCATGTGTCAGAATCATTAAAGATTAATACTTTTATAAATAATGTGTATTTAATATAATTAACACATGAACACCTGGATGTTTTTGCTGGTTTCACGTGAAATGCGAGTAGGAAACGCATTTTGAGGACTGTCTGAATACATCCTAATAGACTTCCAAGCAATATTCCATTAGATCAATTCCTAGCTGTGCTAAAAGAACAGGTTTTCCATCGGTTAGTTTGCTGGTGCATGAGCATGTGAAAAGTTGGGAGTTCTTTTGTTTGTTGTTTGTTGAATAATTTTCGTATGGAGAAGATTATTCAAAATGTCCACCTTGTCCTACTGTTTGTGAGCTTGAGGATGGTCTGCCCTAGATCTGACTCTTAAAGTATAAAATCTAGACACAAATCGGATTCTGACCATGGTCGAAATGTGGGCCGAAAAGTTTTTCCCTCTGTATTTTGTAGTGCAACTAGAATGTCCTGATTATTTGGTATCATTGTAGAGCTAAATCTGTCTACCTTTCTATATATAATACCACCCTTTTAGTGTATCGTGCATGACCTTGTCAGCAGATTAAAGGATTGCAATTTTTAAAGAAAAATAGTGTTGCTATCAGTCGCAAAGGAATGGCTTGATAATTGTCAATTACGTTTGCAAGATCCGCTAGTAATACATTACTCTTTTACGTCGCTGCATGTGGAAAATTTCCACTTTTAGAGCATTTGGCTTTGACAGTCAAAATGTAAAACTTTTAGCTGCAAGGGTAAGAGTAAACTCTTCAGTAGTTAAATAGTAGTGAAGAAGACTAGGTACACTTATTAATTAAATATCATCGATATAATTAATTTTCTGGCACATCACAAATATAATTATTTTAAAAACCTATAAATATTTTTTTTATTACGGCCGTGTCAAGAAATACGATGCAGCATGCCCACATAAGATGTCCCAAAGGAGGGTGTAAAGGGTTCATAGTTACATGTAGGACACGATCCTGATAATCTCCTCTGCCATTCAAGTCTTCTCCAGCGAATATATTGTTCTTGTATAGTTGTAAATGTAACATTTATGTCTCGTGTGCTCAGTTTAGATAGGTTAATTAGATTCAGATAGGTTAATTAGAAAGGTCAGAAGAGCACGTTTGATGCAGAGGCTGATAACTCGGGGTGCCGAAGTTTGTCAATTGGCGAAAGGACTGCGAACAAAACACTTCCTCGGCTAATCACATATCGGACGATGCTAGTGATGTACTTGTCGGCAAGGAAAGTAATGGTCCATCTGGACATAGACCACAATTAAGTTTACTATATGTTCTCTACATAATTTCTCAGTACTGACTTTTCCACAGTGTGACAATACAAATCGTATGGTAATTTAAAATACCTCTAAAGATGACTTCACTTGCAATTCTTGTCAAGGGTTGATCGGAATTTTTTTGAGCTGCTGCACTGTAAACAACACATTTCACTTCCGGATCATCACCAAGGCCTTATTACTCCATGTGCACTGTCGCCAAATTACACACTGACAACCACTCTCTGCTCATATTCTCAAGAATAAACAATTACCTTTAAATCACTACCAAATATGCATCAATGTAACTCTTAAGAGGCGGGAGGCGGGGCAGGGGGGTACATATGTCCCCGGGCGCCAAGGTACAGGGACGCGAAAATGAGGCTTACAACGTTACATTATAATAAGTAAACAAGGGTAATAAATCGGTCACAAGATCGCTGGGGCGCCAATTTTATAGTTCGTCCACGGGCGCAAAATATCATTGCTACGCCTCTGTAACTCTTATATCACCAACAAAATGAGAGAGGAAAAAAAGTTCTAAAAATAGACGAACTACATTCATGGGTACTGAACTGGAAGTATTAATTGTGGTGTGATTCCTGACAGGTCCAACTTTTTGGGGCAAATTTTAGTAAAACTTTTATATTTGAATGCCACACCTATTTGAACTTGCATACAAGACATGTGACACCTGCTGGAAAGTGTGCAGTGCTGGTGTTCCACAGGGTGCACGTGCTGATCCATGTGCTCTTGAGAAACCAAAACTAAATTTGCTATATCTTCCTTAATTATAGAATTTTTTAAATGCTGTAAAAACCTAATTGTACTACAAGATAAGGCCTGTCTGAAAATATGTTTAATGATTATAGATTTTGATCAATTAAAATTTTAATGGAAATTTAAATAAACATTTAAATTTATAAACTAAATTTTATAGAAAAATTAAATTTTCATAAAAGTTTGAAAACAGATTTTGTCAAAGTTCAGACAGAAAAGTTGATCAATCAATGGTTTTTAAAATAAGTGGTGGTTTGGGTCTGTGTAACTGAGAACATTTTTCCCAGAGGTAATGAAGTAGCATGACTAATAGTGATTTTGGCAACAAACCGCAATATGCCTGTCAAGGTGCATATAGGTATACACACTAAAGAAGCAACAATAGGTGCTATGTTCCATATTTATTTTGTCAGGTATTTAGGCAGTTATTTGTATAACTAATAGTGCACTCAGATTTAAACATCTGATGGGACCACTTCCATGTTTTATAGGAATATTGCATTACATTTCAGTGTCGATAACTACAAAAAGCGACAATAAGATAGGAAAATACAGTTTTTAGGCAGGCTTTACCTTACTTAACAATGGTGTTTATCTCTCTCATGAAGATCTCTCATGAAGATCTAAGCCATTTCCTTGAGGTGCTGTATATTAGTATGGTGATATCAGGATCACTTATGGCAGTACACTGCATATGTCCTTACGAAACCTTGCCATCACCACCAGACTACTGGAGAGCTTCCAAGTTGATCCACCACTAACACTTTGTTCCAGATACCAGCCTAGACCTGAAAAGATATAAAATGTTTCACTTATATCTAGAAAACAGTAAGATGTATACAAATGAAGTTAAAATGTGTTAGATATAGCGATTTACAAATAACATTCAGGCTGCAAGCATAAGAAATAAATATTAAACTTGACAGAGTGACACTCAGAAATGTGAAGTAATAGTCATGTATTGAAGTAATAAATTCATCCTAAAAGTATATGAAGTTTATATAAGCATATCTGGTCATTTACAGGTTAAATAACTAATCAGGTAGACTATGCATCACAAACTTTAAGGAAATGCGGGGACGGTGAGGTTTGATCATTGGTGGAAAGATTAGTACATGCCAGTATACAGGAAAGTCAAGCGACAATGTAGTAAAAAAGAATATATTACTATAAGCAATCTTATTCATGAGGGAAATAATTCTGGATATTGCAAGAGAATACAGCCAATTGTGGCCACACATATCAACTACAGGTACCAATACATCCTATATCATAAACTATATGTGAAATTCCGATCCCCAAAACTTGTAAACAAGAATGGAAATTTGCATATGTGGGACATATACAATGTAATTGTTATGATCAAATGTGCAAAAATAATTCCAATGATCCGTTTGAACATTTAAAGTGTATTTTTAAGGGTGTTTGATACCAATTATTAACCTCAATGGTTCAATAGAATTAAATATCAGCTGATATTACAATACCGCACTCTATCCAAGTACTGAATTGAAATATGTTACCACACATGAGCATATTAATGAAGAAAATAACATTTTGGGAAACATTTAATGCACACAACCAGAAATGTGTCTTACAGATTCACTGTAGGTACAAAGTCAGCCTATATGATATACTGAATGTGAACTGAATGTGAACTTTGGATCCCAAGCATTCTAAAATATGTGAATATTTGTTCATGTGGGATATGTAACCATGCTAAGATCAGTTGTACAGTTAAACTCAGAATATCTGTTTGAATTTATCTTATGCAATCTTTAGAGTGTCAGTTAACAAATATTATTAGTAATTAACAATGCATAAATTAAGATGGATCATTAGAATTCACATAACATCATACAGGCCACAATGCAGCACTTCACTAATCAATATCTTAACCAAATTGAACAATAAAATTGAATGCATTTTGTGTTCAACTTACATCATTTTGCTGTTTTTTTTACATCCAAGGGTAAATATACATGTGGGAAGTATATATTATCCCTTCAGTCTGCATTTCATTCTCAGAAAGTTTAAACTGATTTAGTAGAGAACTTGAGTAGGTTCTAGCATAAAGTTTGTATCACTGTCCTCTCACTAAACACCCTGTAACTATATTTGTTAACAATTACTAAAGGCTATATAAGCAGATATGTGTTACTCAGGAAGTCACCCCATCATAAATTAACTGATTGGACCCCTAATAAATAGTTGAATCATCAATACAAAATAGAATCTGTCTTTCATACATTTTAAATGCATGTCTCATTTTGACTTACAAAGATATTTTCTCTTACAAATATTTGACAAATATCCATCATTGTAGCTTGTATATGGTGTATAATCATGCTGATATCATTTGATATAATCTCCAAACATTATCTATGTGCAATTTAAGGGGCAAATTTTAATTTTTTAATTAAAAAAAATTATTAAAATTTTAAAAAATAAAATTATTTTTATATTCTAATGTCATTTTTCTATTTTAAATGTTAATATATATACACCTTCAAATTTCATGTGTTTATCATTAATAATAAAATTTTATAGCATATTAAAGTTTCATCAATACTGCCTGTACAGGACATACACTGACAACCACTCTCTCTGCTCATTTTCTCACGAATAAACAATTACCTTTAAATCCCTACCAAATATGCATCAATATAACTCTTCTATCACCACCAAACTGAGAGAGGGGAAAATGTTCTAAAAATAGACTGGAACTACATTGGTTACTGAACTAAAAGTATTAATTGTGGTGTGATTCCATCTAATGCCAAGAAAAGAAAGGTACTGTTTCAGTTCAGACTGAAAATAAAATTGACCATGGCTGGAAATGAATGGGACAAAAAAATGAGATGCTTTGCAGATGGCGTGTAAAAATTCAGAATTGAACATGTGACACAGGTAGTATATGACACCAAGGTTTGAAGCAACACTAGCTGCAGTCTATGGTCTGGTTCTTTAATGGTTAGAATATTGTTATTAAAAAAATAAGACTGATTTCAATTTTAAGTGTTATGCGATAATATACAAACTAGTTAATTATTAATTATTTAACATGCTATTTCACTTCATGAATACTTGGAATTTGTGTTTTACACCATATTCAAAGGTGCACCCCCCCCCATGGCTACATCGCCCCCCTCCCCTTTTTTTTCTTCTTCAGATTCAGTTGGGCAAGAACCCGCATTTATCAGATCCTAGCTGCAACACAGCGCGGGTATGTAAAATCGCGTGGCATATACTCGTGAAAATACGGTATATGAATGATGTCCGCGCATTTATTGGAGAAAAGTAGCTCGCAATTAAATTTGTTGGGTAAACGAAGGTAGTTTTGAAATGCTCAAGAAAACAAAAGTTGCAAATAACAAATTGTTATATGAAATTGTTTTTCTCCTGATGTATTATCTCTTCCAATTACTCCTTGATTTGTACAAGACTTTGGGGTTTCCACATGGTGGCTAACATAAACCCATGACCATACAAAATATGAATTTGTTTATGTAGTTTTATTGCATACTTTGCGAAGTGGGAGGAAAACATTATCTTGGTAAACGCACCACATTTTCTCGTGTAAATGAATGGACACGTGTTCAGTTTGTTTAACATCTTACAGTATCTGGAATCTTTCCAAAAACGCACATAATTATAAAGTTAAGAACGAGCTGCATTAGTCATCCGTCCCCTATGAATCGAAAAGATTTACCCTGAATAATAATAATAGAAGACGATGACTTTGTTTGACCTGGGGATTGAGAGCACCTCATAAAAGGGGAAAGAGAAGAATCGTCCCCAATAAAAAGAATGTACTCTAGTATCATCAATATTCGTGAGGGACCGGTTTTCATTGTTGCCACGAATTTAAATCCCCAATAAAAAATGAGTCTCTTAGGATGATGACAACCACAGCCCGTTTTCTTTGTTTCATTCCAAGAGATTATTACAGCTATGTGAATTTAATAAATCAAGGTCAATACTGTAATTTGGTAATCTAATCAAATACTCTTTTACATGTGCTTATTTCTTGTAAACCTTTTGATGCAAGAATTATAAATCATTTTATATTGTTTCTTTGCACACGTTTGATAAGGTATCGTATCCCAAAGCTTTTTTTAAAATACTCACTGCCTTAAATCGGTATGTGAAGTACTAATGGAGAGAAAATATAGAAAAAGTATAAGGCATTCAAACAATAGTAATAGTAAAAATGAAGAGAAAAAAGCAATAATACAAAGTAACATTATATAAAAATTAAATTTAATACTTATTCAAGTGGATCCTTCATTCGAGTACAACTGTTACTTAAACAACAGGGGTTTTACTGCGTCATTTGCTTCCTGGTAAGCAAACGCCTGCGCCGGATTCGCAGCTTCTGATGGGTTCGGAAGTTTAGGAACCGAGAGGAATTTAAGCTTAATATCTTTATTGGTCTGGTTTTGTTGGCTGCATCGGCTTTCTTTGATGTTGAACTCTCAAACGAAAATATGGCTTTTTTGTAATAACTAAATAATGAAAATTGAGCCCAACGATAATAAATTATACTACAATATTTCCTTGAACAAGGGCAGTATCACTTGTTATGTGCTATAGTCGCCAAGCCTAGCATTAAATGCTCCTCCACCGGAAAGAAAAACTACAGTAGGTATGTGCTGCATTCTCTTGAGCATGAGAAGCAGCTTGCCCCGTTGTCACGGTTGTCTGTAAAGAGCAGAGACAGTTCATAAATAATGCTTGTGTCCGCTATTTTGGTGGAGGATCAACATTTCGAGGCACACAATAACTTAATTTAGCATTCATGCAAGCTCCCAAAAGACTATACGGCATTCTAGCACTCTTTGTTCATAGGATGTTTCCTCCCACAATTGTTAGTCACCATCAGGTTTAGGTGGTAGGTCACTATTGTACACCGGTCACTGGTCAGACTGCACCCGATATAATGTAC
This sequence comes from Unio pictorum, assembly GCA_030141615.1. Taxonomy (NCBI): domain Eukaryota; kingdom Metazoa; phylum Mollusca; class Bivalvia; order Unionida; family Unionidae; genus Unio; species Unio pictorum. The sequence goes on from JARLTB010000291.1 coordinate 11,078,434, forward strand.
CAGTCATCAGCGGTGTTATTGCATCCACCTGGCTAAGGGCGCCAGTCTCTGGTAAGTTAGCAGCATTATGTTTCCGCTGTCCAAAGTATGCCAAATATATGTACGGAGTCAGTAATTGGTTCAATCCAACCCCTTTTCGACATTATCAAATTATTCAGACACAAGGATGGTATGTATTTATGCATTTCTTTGGGAAACATTTTGACTCGCATCGCCCCTTTCTAGTGTTCCCATCCAATCCCTGAAAGATGTGGTGTTTTCCGTTTGAAAACGAGGAATCTGTCAGCGTCATATCTGGCCTTTGAATGCACCCTTCGCACAGGCAGCATGGGTGCTGGGGGATAAACCCGTAACCATTCAGCTCAGAAGAGATAATCTCGGGAGAAGACGGATGAGAACCTATTTTTGCCCTTTAGGAAAGATAATCACATGTGACCCATATGTTTGAAAAAGAAGCTAAATTGTCGTATGACAAGACAGTAACGGAAGTTTATCGCATTCTTCTTCCTGCTGATGGGCTGTGAATAACCAATATCCTTTCCCGCGTGTGGATGCATCAGAACAAGATCCGCTTTGCTTACTAAGTGTAGTATGGTACACTTGCACAAATGTTTATTAAAATTAGTAAAACATTGGGAATGGTCCATCCTCTCTGCAAATACAATATGTGTGCTATCAGCTTCTAGTTATAAAGTTCAATTCACCGTCTGACCATTAACTGTTTCATTGTTGCATACATCTGGATGCTGAAAGTTTGCAAGTTAGCATTGATTGCAAAGGAAGGTTTATGTCTACATGTCACAGAACTCCCTCTTCTCTCAATGACCTTCCATCATGTTTTAATAGTCACATTTAACCAACAGACATGAAAACGCACGCCAGCCATCTAATCAGATATTTCTGGCACCCCATAAAGGTGGGAAACTGACAATCATTATAGATCTAATAACAGTCACTGTAACTTTAATGTCAGCGCACTGACATGGAGGAAACCTTGTTACTATGGGTCTGAAACACTGGACTATTGAACATTTCTTTATATAAGAAATTCTTAGAGAGAGGGAAAACTTTTTTGTAACTAAATTTACTTGAAGTGACTTCCTGCATTTAAATGGCTGACTGCTGAATTTTTATGGACAGACACTGCATGTCATGCAAAGTTATTGTAAGCGATGAATTAGTTCTAGTCATTTTTCAAAATTGTGGTTTAAAATTTAAAAAAAAACACAACAGAAACACCCCACTCCATCATCCAAGAATAAACTAGATGACATTTGTCTCTAAATTGCTACCTGATTGATCCCCATCAACTAGAGAGAATCACATTTGTGTTTTGTGTCATAGCTGAAGATTCTTAGGATTTTTAACGTAGCTTTCACAATTTTTCAGTCATATCGCTGCAATGTCTGCAGTGAGGCAGTTGATAGTAATGTCTAGCACTGGGGCATCATACCGCAGACACGTAGCATGGTGTCCCACCCATTCACATTATCCTGACACCAGGCCGACCAGTCCTAACACTAACCTCTTAATGCTGAGCATCAATCAAGGCAGCTGTTAGTACCATTTTTTAAAAAAGTCTTAGGTATGACCCGGCCGTGGATCGAACCCACGACTTCCCGCTTCAGCGGCGGACGCTCTAACCACTAGGTCACCGGAGCGGTTAGTTTTTATTGGTAAAAATCGGCCAATCCGAGATGCTTTTAAAACAATAGTCACCAACGTATGTGGATTACTATCATAACCAGTTTGCTAAGTAATCTCATCGCTTTATCATAATCACTAAAGGGCAGGGGACTCAAAACGGCCGCATGAGGGCATTTTTGATGGCCCAAGGGCCGCACTACATTTTCTTTTATATCGTTCATGACAACCTGTCGTAGGTTTTTTCTACACATCAGCCTGTAAGAATGCGACAGCTGCATGCAGTGGCTTTCGCTCAGAAACCCGAATCCGCTCTGACAGGAAAACCAGTCTAAACCAGACAGTCTTTGGGGAAGCAGAAGGTCACTTTCATATTGTGCCCAATGCATTGCTGATCACAGCAATAAACCCCACATAAAAACATGTCAGAATTAACAAACTGTGATGCAGAATGAAAACCAAAAGAACGAAGAAGCATTTATTACAGAAAGAAGGAAATGTATAACCACCAGTAGTAAACATATCTAATTTAGAAGTTAAGAGACACAAACTAATACTCCAACTGAGATCATGCAGATTTCGGAGCACAAAAATGGAGAGTATAACATTTCAAACATCAATGATCATGATGAAGTTGAGTTATAGTGCTCTATCGCCCATTAGGGGTATGTAGCACTGTTATAAGTTTCCAGAAAAGCTGATATTTAATTACTCCTGGGAGGTGGATGAATGGTGCCCCTTCTCCCAGGAGAACTATTTAATTTGGTCTTCAGGTCGGGGTTGCTATTAAGTAACCATCGACCTGAATGGAGGACTCTGGGTGAGTGGGAATAGACCCAGCACACACTCAACCTTTTTTTTTAGATGTCTTAATGGTGTGTAATGGCACAAGTGGAGGTATTGGAAATTAGTTTCGCATCTTCGCCATTTTGGAACTATCCTAGTTGTGGGAATAAAAGAGAGGTACCATTAAGTTCAAGGATGTCGTACAGCCCCAACATCGTGATTCCGTGGTTAATTCAAATCTAGTTCAATTATTACTAATGGACAGGAAAATACCAATAATGTGTGAGTCACCTATGCAATTGAATCAAAATCAATGAAGTCGTAAAGTTTGTATAACTATCTTAGCTTTCCAATATTTCTAGTACAAAGTGTTCATGCATTAAGTCACTAGCAAGTTTGAATACTAAGATGTCTATGCAACATAAATCAGTGACATAGAACGTGTTTGTTGTGTATTAGTTACCAATAAACCCAGAAGTTAATTATGATTGTAGGTTGTTTTGGTGCTATTTTGAGGTTTTGGCTGACATTGAAACCGTCGGAAAGTGGTCTATTGTTTCCATTGAGAGACAAGTACTCATGGGGTGTTTAATTTCGCTGCTTTTAGATTGGCGTTATCGACAAAGATTAGATACTCTTCCAAAGACGAATTTCTCATAATTTCTCACCAATTAATTGCTCTGAAATGGGTCTTATCATGGTTGAATGTTACGTTGGCAACTTAAATATTAAATGACTGTTTAACTCTTAATTAACGTTGTACCAAATTAATTATTTAAGATGGCGAATAGACAGGAACTTAAATGTTCATGAACGTTCCTAATTAGTTGTATTTTGCTACAAAATACTCAGACATATGTGATCATCTGCTTTAAATGATAGCCAGGATTTGAATTGACTTTTATAAATATTATTCTTTCTTGTTTCGTCTTCACTTTTATTTATTAGGACATAACTATATTTGATTACTTGTTCCGTTATGTACTTTTTTTCGATTAACTTGTTATCTCCATAATTCAATTTATCATTTACCTTTCAACAGAAAACAATTATGTTTCGGTAAGAACTATCCGTAATTATTTTCTAGCAAAAGTAAGGGAACAATCGAGAGTCAGGTCACTGTTTGTTGATTTATAAATATGGACATCAGTGTTGTTGTTGCTATTACAATATTGGTATTTACTGTTATACATCTTACTTTAAATAAGCGCACGACACACGCATAAATACACTAAGAATCTTTCACGAAGAAAATGTGCGATCAGACATATTTTCGAATTCATTCGAGTGTATGATGACCGTGTGTGTATATGTGCGTGTGTTTGTTGATGTGTGTGTGTGTGTGTGTGTGTGTGTGTGTGTGTGAGAGAGAGAGAGAGAGAGAGAGAGAGAGAGAGAGAGAGAGCTGTGATTTCGTAGCCTGCAGCAAAAAGAGAAAAGAAAAAGTAATTAACACGTTACTGGAACAATCTATGAGGTCTGGTATATTTATGAGGCTATATAAATGAGTTAGGAGCACAATAAATAACACCCAAATCAAAAAGAAATGTTAAACAGGATACAAAATTTTTATGTCACCGTATTGCATTTTAAAAATGAGGAATATTTAGATAGAGAACATTTACACCGATAACGGCTTAAATATGTCCTTGCGAAAATTGTTTGCCTTCTGCTTCATAATGTTGTCCCTGTGAAATGTTTCAGTTTTTAAATCACTTATTTTGGAGAGGACTTAATGGTTTAGGAAGTACAGCGAACCGGTTTAGGGAAGTACAGCGAACCGACGCACGGAAATAAAGCGAACCGTTTGACGGAATTATAGATATCCGATTTTAGGTAAGTACAGTGAACAGACTTACGGAAGTACAGCGAACCGATTAACTTAAGTACAGAGAACAGTTATGTGCATATATATTTTCTCCTTGCTAATATGTTTCAAACTAACTGGCTCAGTCTATCCTAATTGGGTAAAAGTCAGCATTTTTAAAGTTCGCAAATTTTCAATTTAAAAAATAAGGATACATTCTTTATTGATATTTCAGCTTCTTAGTTGTTTTATTATACTTTCTGAATGATTTCCAATTTGTAACGAAACACGTTGCTCTCACATGCATTATTTGCGTCATTCAAGCTTTAAACGTTTTTGCTAGTAATTCAACAAGTCATAACTGCGGTTTTTCTATCGCATATGCTATGAGAGAAAACTTAATAGTGATGAAAATAAACATGAAGTCATTTCTATGTTTTGGAATAGTTAACTATTTCATATTATTCTTTATGCTTATCAAATATCAAATTGATGTCTGCAGGTCCGTGTAACTGATGAAAACATACTAACTTCTTCACTTATTAATGTTATTACTAAATTAACTTACTAACTTCATTAATAATTCGCTGATTAAATTAATTACTAAATTCGCTTACATATCTTATTAATATCTTACATTATATATTAATTAACTTACGCTTTGCTTTTTGGCTTACTAATCTACTGTAGTGTGCATCCATTTCAACATTACATACAGTTAAAACCATCAGGTTACGATAATTCGCATCAGTCTTTAAGTGTACCAGGTGATAACTATCGTTATTAAATACTCATTAATATAATATGATTGATATGTTTTTCACTAGATCTGTTACCATATCTTACTTATTTATAATTAGTACATTACATATTGAATTTCATGAATATATAAAGAGATTATGTTATGAAAGTTAAACAATGTTGTATCACGTACCAAATAAAACTAACCGATCGCATTCTGTTCCTGGCAGATGCATTTAAGGATACAAAATGAGTAACGACTGCGTTGATAAATAAATCTCCAGACAATTCATACTATTTCCAACGATTTGTAAAATCTCCCCGTTATGTATGTATGTATGTATGTATGTATGTATGTATGTATGTATGTATGTATGTATGTATGTATGTATGTATGTATGTATGTATGTATGTATGTATGTATGTATACTGAATTGATCCATTAAAATCGACGTAAATGAATTGACCTTATGAGAATAACCTAGGTTATATTTAGAAAAAGTAACATTAGTAGCTAGTCAGATTAATTGGAGACCAAACAAATAATTATAATGACAGCTGAGCCAATCTCGATTTGCACAAACTGAACATCATTTAAACTCCTGATTCCAATATGCACCGCCACAAATTAAACTCATTCTGATATGGAGGTATCAAGGACATTTGATGTGACATTTTGTATATGTCATACTAGATGCTTGTGCTATAAACAGATTCTGTAGTAGATTACTGTTGTTCGTGCCAGAGCGCGCTCGCAGAATATTTCCTTGTGGCTGCTACATAGCGAACGCCAGAAGTTTTTCTGCCAAGCGCAGAATTCTGGGCAAGGTAAAATTGTAGTAACTTACACATAATTGAATGTTGAGAGAGAGAGAGAGAGAGAGAGAGAGAGAGAGAGAGAGAGAGAGAGAGAGAGAGAGAGGGAGAGAGAGAGAGAGAGAGAGAGAGAGAGAGAGAGAGAGAGAGAGAGAGATGGTTATCAATACAATATAAGACAAACTTTAAAAACATTAGAAGGAAATGGGGAGAGGGATAAAGGAAAATGAGCATGACAATTGTATACAATTTACTGGATCCATTTTATATACTTATGTCCAAAATAATTGTTACTTTAATATAAAATTTATACATATCACGGTCCAACAAATCATGTTTGCTGGGTTTGGGTTACCTTATGTTGATTTCAGTTAAAATAGTGAGTTAGTCCTGTACAAGTGATGGCTGGAGTTTTGTTAGTGCGGCATAAATTTGGAAAACATCTGATGCTGTTAAATGGAAACAAATTTGCATCACCTCATTATGGATTTTAACACCTTTAATTTTTTATATCTCCCTTTCCAGATGTATCCTCAGATTTGTGTTCCGTCGTGTCTCCTCAACCTGCCTCCATGTAAACTGTTTCATGTTTTACTGGAAATGAGGAATGACGAGAGCAATATCTTTTGGAGTTGTCAGGTCACTTATTATTAAACCCTTATCAACCATTATTGAATCACCTGGCTCACAGATCCAACACACCAGAAAGCTTTGTAATTTTCTTGTCCGAAATACTTCCTGCATAGCAGTCAGATACAAGTTTATTCATATTTAGTGGTCGTCATTACTTATGTCAACAAAATGGGGGGGGGGGGTATGAATAATTTTGACAACTGTTGACATGACAGGGGGAGGTGGAGATTTCAAGATAAATTGACTTCAAGAATGCTATTTGTTTTACAACAAATTTAATAAATCAATAAATAGGAAATTAATTGATGCGTTGGTATGGCACACACTCGCTTGTCCATCAGCAGCCCATCAGTTTAAGCAAAAATTAACGAATCAGCCACTATTCCCATTATAACAATTGAGGAATTTGGCTTCCCCATGGGAAGATGATACAAGCTAGAAAATAAAGTCTCGATTTTTTAATGAATTCAGAGTGTTATAGTCAATTTGAAATCTGTTAAGCTAGTATAAACAAAATGTATTAAAATTTATTTGTAGTCATTTTAGTTTCCATAATTCTTTTTTGAGCATAAGAGCCAGCCGTAAAATATATTGTTAGTTTGGGGGGGGGGGTAGGGAGGTAAAACATTTTGACATAATTTTATGGGGGGGGGGTCACTGAAAGTTTGACAGTTGTTGACAAGGAGGGTGGGTGGGTAAATAATAGCCTGAAACTTACTAACATTTTTAATGGACGTCCCCATATTAAACATGCTACTTATCCTTGAAATTGGTCCTGTGTAATTATGCATGTGCACATTAACGTTTAGGGGACGTCTATTAATTAGTGAAGATGAATCTTGACGAAAAGGTTTGAATGATGTGCACATATTTAACTGATTATGCCAAACAAAAAAATACTACATAGCCTATTTGCTTCATAGATTCCAATACATACTTTTGTACACTTTTACTTTTTATATTCTACATAGTCCATTGAGTACTTCATAATTGTATTTCTTTAACATCTATGCTGAATTACTAGGCATATCTTTGTTACATAATGTAAGCAATAAGAAAACAATTATTTTGTAATGGTATGTCACCTGACAAAAGTGTTACGACATTTTATAGAACTGAGGCACTGATCATTTAATTTTGGAAGGAGGATGGTGGGGCTGATATATATTTTGAGGAAGGAGTCTTGATTTGGGTGAAGGACAATTTTTTTTATGTTGGCTAATATGGTGCGAAATTCTGAACTATCGGAACTGGAAATCTTTCGTGGGTATGCGTATTGGAGCTAATGGAGGTAATCTTAACCACTACGATCAGTAACTCCGTTGCAACCTTGAAATCCCATATAATAGGCTTGTCAGCGTCGACTTGTTCCGGTTTCCGAGGGTCACGTTACAAGCTCCGTACGTTCACAATCACAATTAGATATCTCGACCACAAGGATTTACCAAATCACAAATCGAAGTTCGCTTTACTCACCTTTGTTATTTGTTTCAGCTAAATTTCACGACATAGGCGGAAGGTAGAAGCTAAAGAAACCGGTTGGTTTTCTAGCCTGCAGTCAAGAATAATTCTCAATTTTCACTAAATAAGCAAATGTAGGCATTAGAGAACTTGGCTGATTTTGTAGCTTTTGCAAAAATTTAAAAAAAAATCAATCAAAAATATACCATCACCGGCATTTTAGTCTGAAAATTGGAAGGGAATATGATAGGTGTAGATAGTGGTTTGACTCCAGTAGGAATAGACCTAACTGACAAACTGACTCAAGACCAAGTTTTGAACATGAACCACGACTTAAATCAAGGAAACATGGTGCCACAGAATGCAATAAGATAAAAACTTAACAACTACTTCAGGACGACAATCCATGACAATATTATACTAGCCCCTCACCCTGATGGATGTCAGCCGATAGACTTCGGAGTTTATGGTAGTACACCACGCCAGGCAGAAGTGTTGGTCACACTACATGCAATGAATTTGGACATTGGAAAAATTGAAGCCGTACAATATTCGGGCGTCAATAGGTATAGGTTATACCCAAAGAAGAGGGATATACCTGTCCTGGATAAGACCACCATTAAGGTTAAGGGAATGTTGGCCATAGTAACCAAAGCACATCCATTCTCAAGGGAAGTCGGCCCAAAGATGGTAGAAGTCCATTTTAACGGTCTACCGCTAGAAATAGAAACAGATGACCTCATTGATAAGATACAGAAAAAACTCAGAGCGACTGAGAAATATCACAAAATGGCTACCATTTGGTGTTGTGCCCCAATCTCAACTGGTGCCCGCATCCTAACCATGACTGGAGATGACGCAAGGAAGCTCCCCACCTTTTTCTGGGTTATGGGATTCAAAGTAAAAAGCTGGTACCGGTCATGTGAGGACGATGGAATGTGCCCCAAGTGTGGTTTCACTGGAAACGGTCCTTGGGATCGTAGGGAAGGGAAAGCGCCTACCACCAACAAAAATCACACTAATACCTATGCAAGGGCTGTAGCAAAATCACCGCAATCAGGATTAGAGGAACGAGAAACGCAGCCATATCTCAACCAAACCGTAAGGGAAGAGTCGAGAAATATTCTAAGCCCAAATAAGACTATGCCAAAGACCCTGGATCCCATCAAGACGTAAAACCGCTACCAAATCTTATGTGAGGATAGAAAGGAAAAGGGGAAATAGACTATAGAAACAGGACCAGAAGGCCTAGAGATAGCAAGACTGATGACAATCACAACTTCTACCCTAATGGATGGAAAAAAAAAATAAAAAAGGAAGGCGAGCAAACATGGGCAATAAGGGAATGGAACGGGATGATGAACAAAAAAAGCAGGAACAAAAGGAACTAAAGAAAAGAAGGGACACTCAAACAAGCGCACACAGATTAACAAATAAAAGTGAAGGGGAAACGGAATATGATAGTCCCTCAGACGGCACAAAAGTGACGGGAAAAAAGACGTAACAGGAAACACTCTACACATCTCAGCCCACAGGTGACTTTTACATGTCGCGAAGTAGCAACAATACTATAGGGGCGATCCTGCGTCCCCAGGACAAAATGCAATAATATATACACACAAAAGAAGCTCAGATAAACATTATAAACTAAAACAAAACAACCATACTAACCTGATACAAACAAAGCGACAACCTGGAAAAGGCACAGAAATGGAGGAACAAAACTTCCGTTTACTGTCCATAAATGCAAATGGATTAAATAAAGATAAATTAGAGACATTAAAAATGATAGTAAACTTTGACATGTTATTCGTACAAGAGACTCACAGCGTAATTATTACAAACGATTACACGTGGAAGGATACAAAGGGAGGAGTGCCAGTCGTTATTAAAAAAATAAGAAAGGGGTTATATAGGAAATGTTAGAGGTAGGACACTTTTAAGGTTTGATTAATCCATATTGAAATGGGAGGGGTAAATTTCTTAAACGTGTATATTCCAACTAATAGGTATAAGAAACAAGAATTTATCGATGAATTGGCAAAATATTTAGAAAGTTCTCAATGGGGAATCTGATATTAGGTGTGGATTTTAACTGGGTAGGTGGTAGCATAGGCAGAACTGGAAAACTGACAACACATGACAAACGATTTAAGCACGACATGGAATATATACAGTGGCGTAGCTAGGATATTTGGCGCAAAGGGCAAAACACCTAAATTTGTGCCACCGGCTGCGCCTGCCCCTCGATTGTTGATACCTAGGGCCGATTTGGGCACTCATTTGTCGTTCCTAGCCACCGACGCCGGGGCGACAGCTGCCCCCCCCCCCGTCCCCCTCGCTACGCCACTGAATATATAATAAGAACACAAAGACTAGGTGACATATATGGAAGACTAAGGGTGGATTACGCTGTTGAATATAAAAGGGATAGGGGGAGCAGGATAGATTCATTTTGGGGCACATGAAGGGGAACAAACAAATATATAAATGCAGGAATTATTAACTACAAACGTCCGGACTATAAATTAATGTACTTAGAATTTAAAAAAAAAAATAGAACAAAATGTGGCAGAGGACAATAGTGGACAAACAATAAAGTAGTAAAGGAACATCAATTTTTGGAGGGAAATAAGAGAAGAAATAGAAAAATGTAAAACCGAGGGGAATTTGGACATAATCAGGGAATGGGATAAACTAAAAGGGAGATTCAAAAGCATACTAACTCATTACTCGAAACTCAGGATAGGGAAAATTAAATTAGAAAAGGAAGCAATAGGAATTCTAATAAAAATACGTGAAACATAGAGCATAAAAACAAACACTTGAGGAAAATAAAATAAAGATGGAGGAAAATAAAGGGAGGGAAATTAAAGCGGGAAAATTTACTAAATTATACACAAATCCAGAAGGGTTATATAAAAGGGAAGAATTAATAAGAGGTGGGGACAAAACATTAGAATCATTGAATATTGAAGGGGTGGGGACAATAAAGCACAAATATAAAATACTAAAATACATACGTGACTATTATGGAGAACTTTACACATCTCAGGACATAGACAACATACAAATTGATAAATACTTACAAGAGACAGAATGCGAGATGATATCCATAGAACATAAAAACTTTGGTGATGATGTCATCACACAAGAAGAAATAGTAGAAATAATAGGGAAACTGAAAGAAAGAAAAAAATCACCAGGTAGAGATGAACGTTCCGCAGAATTCTATATAAAACATAGTAGTATCGAGAATATAAATGTCGGTACATGTATGAGGTATGCAGAGAACTCGCCCCATGGAGAACTCGCCCTGGGAGAACTCGCCCCATGGAGAACTCGCCCTGGGAGAACTCGCCCCAACGTATCTGGAGAAGTCGCCCCTGAGTGGTTGGAAAAGTCGCCCCACTTCGTCTGGAGAAGTTCCCCCCTAAACCCAGATAACCTTTTTATAGCAGAATTAAAACATCTTTTACATGGTTCATTTTTAGATTTTTATTTATACGCGATCACAAAAGAGATATTAACTGTAATCATAAAAAACAATATCATATTATATAATCTAATGAATGACGACAGAATAGTGATTACAAAGGATGATTAAGCAAACACTATCATTATTATGAATCAAGAAGATTATTTTAAATACGTTGAACGTCAATTAAATGACAAAAAATATTACAGACATATTGGCGAAGATCCGTCAATAGAAATTAAATAAAAAAATTTAAACATGCATTAATGAGATGTTTACAAAATAAAAATTCCGTATATGAGGAACTTGATACTTTTCCTCTAGGATGCGTACATCTCAATTCTACATATTAACCAAAACACATAATGAAATCATATATTAAAGATACAACAACTTTTATTAAAAAGTTGAAGTCTATTCCATAACTATCTGTTAATTTCAATCCTGGTATTATTAGATGTAACATCACTATATACCAACTTTCCTCATGCAGTTGGTATTGAAGCGTGTACAAATGATCTTGATTACAATCCTAATAATAGCCCTCTATCTTGTGAAGATATTTGTATAATATTAAAACTTATCTTGGAAAATAATTGTTTTCAATGTAATAATACATAATTGGTACGGCAATGTGTATTAATATGGCTCCTTCATACGCTTTCCTTTCATGGGTAAATTTGAAAAGGACTTTCTTCAAAACGAAAAGTTTAATTCATCCCTTTGGTTCAGATTTGTCGATGACATATGTATATCTGAAATCAGTCAACTGAAGAACTGTAAAATTGTATTGATCGCCTAAATCAGTTTCACCAGACAATTAAATTTACTTCTACTGCATCTAGTACGCATGTTTCATTTTCAGATGTAAATGTGATATAAAATATTGATAACACTATCTCTGCAAACATTCATATCAAGGAAACTAATATCCACCAATAAGTTGAATAATCTTATGTCACCCCATGTCATGTAAAAACGGTATACCACATAGCCAGTCGAATAGATACCTACGTATTATTTCAGATGATTGTCAATTACAAAATTCGTTGAATAAATTCCAATTATATTTACAAAACAGAACTTATCCTACACATATCATTGATTCTGCGCTGAACAAAGCCTGTATGATTACTCAACATTGGACTTTAAACAAAGCAGTATGTACAATATAGAGAGATGTAAATCCTTTCAGAATACAATCGAACCCTTCATTATCTAATCTACGTCGTATAATTAATAAATTTTAATCTCCCAAATTTATCAAATAAATTTATCTATTTACCAGTGTAAAAACACTGTACAAAAATAAATCAATTATCGCTTTAAAAAGACCCAAGAATTTGCAAGATTTATTTTATTAGTACTAAACAGACAAAAGAAAAAGAAAAAGAAAAAAAGAAAATTTTCGTCATCTAAATGTAGCATACACCGGTGCTCTTGATGTGCAAATATACGAGAAACTACTATGAATAATCATCGCTTTCATATATAAAATTATAGAGATCCGAAGTTTTCATCTAGTATTTCGACACAGTTTAACACCAATAATAACTCTCTAAGCGAATTGTCTTTCATGCCGATATTTTATAACCAATGAATATCACAACATATGTCACTTTAAAAAATGGTATGCATCAACAATAACCATTTATTTGGTTGTATTATTGATAATAAAACGTACATGTCAATTTTGAGCACCTTTTATACTCACAAAACCCCTTGTTTTACAAAAAAAATCGCCGTGCATAAAAAGTGTTACCTATGTATTATGACCTTTTTGGAATGATAGACGTATATTGATATAGCAAAAATGTATGCATTAAGGAAAGAAACGTATATAATGAGTTAACGTGTAAGCGACAATGATTTGTGCCTCATTAGTTAATTTGGGTCTAGGACGCGTGATCACGGTGTTATTATATATTAATAAATAACGTAATCTTGTTTATTTTACATCGGTAATTTAGTAGTGAAATATTTTTTCAAACTTCTCTTTTAACTTAAAACGCATCTAATGATTTGAAGAGCAGAGCGAAAGGGACAGATAACACTTATTTTTCGTTTAGTACAGAATCGGAGTTGATCAAATGGAAAAGTTGAAGAAAAAAATGCAAATTTTATAGATTTAATAAGTTACTAAGTTGAAGAATAAGAACAATAAATGAAGCCTTGACAACCATGTGGCGAAATCTCAGAATTATTATATATTATCCTTGGGGCGACTTCTCCAGGCAAAGTGGGGTGACTTCTCCGACCACTATGGGACGACTTCTCCTAACACCTGGGATGAGTTCTTCCGAGGCGAGTTCTCCATGGGGCGAGTTCTCCGTTATTCCATGTATGATGACTGGAAACAATGAGCTGCTCAAAGATTGAGGCATGGTAAAGATTTCAAGGTGTCTAGGTGATAATAGTTAATAATATAACGGGTTTGATATCTTTGACATGTGTGTTCGGAAATAAAAGGTAGCCATCTGGATTTCATTAAAAGAGCACACAACGTACCGATCATTTAGCACCCACGATAAATTATTATCGTCTACAAAGTGGTTTATTACCTGTAGAACAATGACTATGTTTTAACCTTGACATATAATGCCTCTGGGATCAGGGGCTTGTCCTGTTGCACAACGCCAATGAATTTTACTAATCCAAACAGACTCTCTGATGCATTGTTTATTTATATTAAGCAGGGATCTGTTTTCTAATTAAAGCCATAACTGTCACACCTGTTTGAAGTGGTTTCGTGTGTAACGATTTAGTAGTGGGCCACTGATGCATAACGGGTGGTCCTACTCCTAAATATAGACTGGAGCTGTAATTGAGACAATCGTACTGCTGACGATATATGATATTTTGATAGTGTTGGCGAGTCTGGCGACAATTTAGTTTTTGTGAACGGGTACCCGCGATTAATTTTTAATACCCGGGTATTTCACTACGGTCGGATACCCGAGAACCCGGGTACCCGTTGACAGCCCTAAATATTACACTAATATATAAAGGGAAAGGGGATAGGGAGGAAATAAAAAACTGGAGGCCCACCTCCCTCCTTAACATAGAATATTAAATCATTAGCAAAATCTTAGCAGAGATTAGACAGGATAACAAACATCAACCAGTCAAGTTGGGTAAATGGTAGGACCGTACAAAATAATATCTTAAGCATTAGAACGATGACAAAACACATTTATATCACTGGACAGATTAGGGCTATGGTACTAAGCAATCCAGAGAAATTTTTCGACAGATTAGAACAAAACTAACTATACAAAACATTAGAAAAATTCATAGTTGGATTGTTTTTTTTACAAAATTGGACTTAAATCCTGTAGAGAGACATTATCACGTATGTACAGTTAAATAGAAATATAACAGAAAAAAATTGAGATTAAAAGATCAGTGCGACAGGGATGTCAACTATACATGCTAATATACGTAATAGCGATAGAAATAATTAATATAAAAATAAAACTCAACAAGAAAATAAAGGGGATCAAAGTTCCAAATATAAGAGATGAGGTTAAAATGCTACTACTGTTGATTGCACCAACTTTGTACAAAGAAAAATTTCATATGCGATACTTAAACAAGAATTTGAAAAATTTCGAAAAGTATCTGGGTAAAAAATCAATCCCGAGAAAACGGAAAAATTACTAACAGGAGACTGAATAGGTATACACCATGGTTTACCAATCCCTTTAATCAAAGAAAAAGTCAAGGCACGGGTGGGGTGGGGTGGGGAGTGCTTCTTTGGGAAAGACGAGGAAAGAGAAAATCTATTTAAAAAAATCAGAAACGTATATATATATATATATATATATATATATATATATATATATATATATATATATATATATATATATATATTTCATTAGGTACAACGGCGTTGAGAGCCCAGATCTTCACATTTACATTGATTTTTTTACTCTGATTATATATATATATATGTGTGTGTGTGTGTGTGTGTGTGTATGTGTGTGTCTATATTCCTCTCTCTGAGAGAGAGAGAGAGAGAGAGAGAGAGAGAGAGAGAGAGCGAGCGAGAGAGAGTCTCAACTATCATCAAAGGTATATATTGATTTAGAGTAGACTCTACTGATTGATATGCAGGTGGGTGGATGATGTAATTTTAAAGTATTACCCATTCCCGAAATTCACATATAATACCTTAACCCAATCTGTCAGCTCCAAAGGACGTAGCCACCGCCATTTTCTCGATAATATGGATCACTCACACGTGATAAGAGAATATAAAAATCTTTGATCTCGCCTGTGTTACCTGACCCACAACCAGTTTGAATTGACAATAATGAAAACTTCTCTGCAAAGTGTTTCATGTATTGTTTCTCCATAGACACCCACACACCCTCATTCCCCTCCACATATACAAACACACAAACACATATATGTTGTTGCATTTTGATCATATATAATGAACATTTTTTAAATGGTTTTCCTAATCAACAACACTATGTGGAACCTATACATACCTGTGAACGTGCAAACATTAGTTGTAGTTGGAAAAGTACGGCAACCAGTCTGTTGTACTCATCAAACGGTTATCAGAAGGTTGTTTACACGTACGGTTTAGTTACGTCGGAAGCGTTGTCTATAACTAACATAAAACTCTAAAGAGAATATGAATCAATAATGACAACTACGAGTGAAGATTTAATTGCATCCGACTCAGCCGAGGGCATAGAACCTAATGTATCAGATGATTTGAACTGTACACTTTGCCTGAAAGTTTTTAGGTCTCCTAGATCGCTGCCGTGCTCACATTCGTTTTGTCACGACTGTCTACAGTCTCATATATCACACAGTTCTTCCGTGAATTACACCTTAAAGGAATTCTCTTGCCCAATATGTGAAACCGGTGTTCGTTTAAGAGAGGACATTGCACTGGACAAATGGGTGTATTCATTTCCTCTTAATACACTCCTTCTTTCCGTGCTGATTAAATTGAAAGTGAAAGTAGACATCGTTTGTGACGTTTGTCAGGTACTTGATATAACATATCCTGCTAAAAACATATGTATTGTTTGTGAGCAAGCTTTGTGCGAAAATTGTTCTAAAGTACATAAATATTTGCGATATTCAAACACGCATGATTTTTTGAAAGTAGACGAATTGCCAAGCAGGCAAGATATTGTTCTTAAACATAATTCAATGTTTAAGTGTGTGGACCATGCACATAAACCTTTAGATCTTTATTGTAAAACTCATGATGTTCAGCTTTGCTCGAAATGTTTTACATCCAAACACAAAAGTTGTTCTGAAGTGTTTGATGTGATTAATGAAACACCAAATATTTCAGATATTCTCAACGATGTCAAAGTGCAGATCAAGGAACTTGAAGATCAGTACAAAAGGTTTACCGATATTAATGTGTCAAACCTGAGAGAGCTTGATTCGCAGGTAAATAATCTAATGGAAGAAATATCAACATTGAAAAAAAGAATAAATACTGCATTAGATGACATGGAAACAAGAGTGAAAACTGAATGCCAGAAAATCTATTATGATGAAAAAAACAAATTAGAAAAATTAAACTTAAGATTTAAATCTCAGATAATGTCCATTAGAAATTCAAACTATATTATTAATTCTGTGTGCGAATTAGCAACTCAATCCCAAACGTTTATACTAGCCAAACGAATACTGAGCCAACTTTCTTTATCCCAGTCGCAAGTTGACAAAGAATACAAGGATAATGCCATATTGAAATTGGACTTAGAGATAAATCCTCAACTCAAGTCTATCGTTTCAATTCCAAGGGGGGAAATGGCAAAGGTGAAAGGATACTTCGTACTAACCATGCCACAGGCTGCCCAACGAGGTTTCTTTACACCACAGACAATGCCGGAGATGAGAGATGGACCAAGCTGGCCTACAGTTAGACGCAGCCAACCTGTAGCCCAGAGTAAGACTTTAAGCCAGTTATTTTTTATCATTTTACTTGGGTTTCTTTAGCCTTCGGGTGACACAGTTAAATTGTGAAATAAAACATGTCAAATATCCGTTGTTTTTGACAACAATAATAAGATGCTATACTCTGTTTTTTATCATCCAGACTACTACGAACTTTGCTTTGAGTTTTGTACAGTAGGCACCCTAGTCTGCTCAGATATCATAATGCTGGTCACAAGCAATTGTGCAATGTACGAAATTTCATAGTCTCCTGCATATTTATTTTGAGATGTATTGACTTCTAGTAGTGGTGTCAGTTTTTAAACTGTATATAACATAATTGCAGGAAAACCTGCTTCAGATTCATTAAATGATAAAATTAACAGCATATCAATCTATACTGTTGAAGATAAAGTGGCCATACAAGAGAAACAGTCTTTAATGGTGAAACTTGTGGATGTTATATGACTGAAAATGTTGTAGCTGGTATATCTGTTCAAACATTTCTGATTTAAAAAATAGGAAAAAGAAATTACATTGTTTTGAAAGTATGCAAGTAATGCAATCCAGCACTCGGACAGATTATGTCTGTCATACATAGTGCAGGATTCACATGTTAATGATCTTTCAGCAAATAATATACATGTGGATTAGTTGAAGTGAGTGCTGAATACAAATAATAATCAATCTGTTTTGATTCTGGTTCTAACCGGTTGTTGGCCAAAATAATTATACCTTTTTCATGCTATGCACTTGGTAAAATTGTTTTAGTTTTGGAATTTAAAGTCAAATGTTGGCTGCCATGGTGTGAAATGAAACTCTTCACTGTGAAAAGCAACCGTTTTTGTTAAAGTTCCTCTTTCTTTCTTTATAAAGATGAGAATTTAGCAATGTTGCCTTCTTTCCAAAGCAGGTGGATTCCAGAACATGCCAGCTGGACCACAAGTAAGACCAGCTCGCCGAACTCGAACAGCACACACCAACATGCGCCGAAGTGTTAATGTGCGTGCAATTACTAGCCAGAACACTACCCAACCTTGAGCCACTATGCCAGTTACACAGAGGAATGTGCCAAGTCGCCCTGCTCCAGCCAATGTGCCTACCCAACAACAACAACAACGCCCATACAAGCGACCACAGCAGCAGCGAATGCGCAATGTACCACAGGTAGGGCAAATCTGAATGTTCTGCCATTGTTTTCTTCTTGCTAGGCATGCGGGAAAAGCTGATGCTGAACTACTTAACATTTATGGCTGGTCATTTGTAAGATAGGGTAAACAAGGTTTGGAAAGGCATACTGATTTTTTTTAAAAATTTAAAATTTCATTAAAAAGCTGTACATTACATGAAATAGTTCCCATAAAAGTTTGAAATTGGGGTTGAAATTTGATTACCTAATACTGTATGTATAATTAAATTGTTTGATCTATCTTGTTGGGCTCGTTATTTGCATTGTAAAGTTACCACTCAGTATTTTAATGTTTTCCTAAGTTAATCGTAACATTTTGGGATGGAAGTGGCACTGAAGTCGATAAAGTGAACATTCTAAATGAAACAGATGAACCTTGAGATAATAATCTTGAAAATGTTCAGGGGCAGTAACTTCTGTCCAAAACCATTAGTATTCTCGAATTCTGATATGCAACATACTGAGACTGCACCTGTGGCCTAGTGGTTACAGTATCTACCTCAGATGCAGGAGGTCGTGGATTCCATCCCTGGCAGATTCATACCAACGAGTTTAGTGTTGGGACTTGACTGTGTTGACATCATGCTGCATGTTTATGGCATGATGCCCCAATGCTAGACATCACTATATACTGCCACTGTAAACATTTTTGCGATTATGACTGAATTTTTTAAAAAGCCTCATGAAAAGTTCAAATCACACCGACATCCACAAGATGTTAAATGTTGTATAGAAGAATAGTCTGACACCAATAAAGGGCAGATTTCAAGATCTGATTGGTAACGCATATGTCATAAATATTGAAATAGTTTTAGAATTTTATTTTCTGAACATTTCATTTCAATTGTAGCAAATGATTTGTTTTGCATCACAATGCTTTTCTTTTAAAACTTAATTTATAAATCCTTTAAACTTGTAATTTTCACCTGATCATCCATCATGCATTTTCAATTTATTGTACAGCTACTTGTAAGTTTATCAAAAAATGGCTTGACAGTTTAATACCAAATAGGAACACAGTATATTGGCCGGCACCCCGTCAAAAGAGCGCACGACAAAAGAGCGCCGACAAAAGAGCGCCGACATAAGAGCGCAGACATAAGAGCGCAGACATAAGAGCGCACTAATTTGCCGACAAAAGAGCGTCGACATAAGAGCGCAAACTAAAGATCGGAAACAAATATTTACAAAAATAGAAACAAGAAAATTAACTCAGATCAGACGGCATCGTTTGATGGTAACTCTTTTTATGCTTTATTAAAAACAAGTATTGGCGAAAAAAATTAATTGTTCAGTTCCTTTAATTAAAAAACTGATATAGTCGTATAGGTAAACACAAATAGATGTGATATCGTTTGATCGTACCTCCGATTGTTTCAATCTAAACAAGTATTAGCCTTAGCGATCACAAATTAAAGTTCCTTTCTAACCCTGCCATATTCGTTTATCGTACCTCAAGTATTTGTTTAAGTGCCCAATTGTCTGCGCTTATTTGTCGGCGCTCTTTTGTCTGCGCTCTTATGTCGGCGCTCTTATGTCTGCGCTCTTTTGTCTGCGCTCTTTTTTCGTGCGCTCTTTTGACGGGTCATCCTTTACACAGCTCATCCTAAAATGACTAACACAATTTGACCAAATTTTCTAGACCAATTCAATACTAAACATGTTGGCCATGAAATACGGATGTCATTGCTGGAAGTGCAATTTCTTTATACTTGTCTATTTTTAGAAATAGAATTGTAGACTTTGTTCTAGTATGAAGTACTTAATACAGAGGAAGCCATTCAACCTTTCAATATGGCTGCGATTATTAAATTTAAAGTATAAAGCGGGGTGAGGGTGTAATCATGACTTGAATGTATTTAAAGATTTATAAGTTTCCAGTCAACTGGCAGAATTGGCTACTATTGCTAAAAACGTGACCATTTTTGCACTGCTGAATAGAAA
This sequence comes from Unio pictorum, assembly GCA_030141615.1. Lineage (NCBI taxonomy): Eukaryota > Metazoa > Mollusca > Bivalvia > Unionida > Unionidae > Unio > Unio pictorum. The sequence continues at coordinate 11,098,849 of JARLTB010000291.1, forward strand.
CAGATATGGATGAAGATAGATAATATGGTGAAACCCTGATAAAGTTGTTTTCATAACCTGTGCAGTTGACAGCATGGGAGAATTTCATAAAGGTTTAGATTGTTTTACATGTGTCCTCCAGAAAGATATCAGATCCATTTTTGCTTCTTGCATTTTTTATATCTTGCCTTTTTTTAAAATCAAAATGTTATCTTTTTGTTAATTCATTGTCAGGCCCAGCAACAACAGACCCCACCTCAGGCTGTGGTGGTCCAAGGTCAGGAGCCTTTGACTTCTCATATGCTGGCCCCCGTTCCTCCACAGGAGCTGAAACAGATGTTCGGTGAGCGTCTCTTCCCACTGATTTAGCGTATGTACCCCGAACTAGCTGGAAAGATAACTGGAATGTTGTTGGAAATAGACAACTCTGAACTGCTGCACATGCTAGAGTCTTCAGAGTCTTTGAACGCTAAGGTAAGTCATGCACATTACTTTTGTTATTTATAAATCATAATTATCGAATTGCAACGGTTTGCAGTAAAATCTGGAACCATTGTAAATGATTCTATTTTTATATATTTAGTACACCATTCAAACAAGTATTTGCAGTGATACATAAATGATTTTTGAAATGATACAAACAAAAAAATGTTAATTGTGGGTAAAGTCATGCTGAATATATGTCTGGCATTCCTTGTAGCTTGTTTTAATCTCACTGAATCATTTTCATTTTTTGTACATTTTTACCTTTACAGATTGATGAAGTCGTGGCCGTACTTCAGGCTCACCAAGCAAAGGAGGCTGCCACCCAACAGACAGCTGGAAAGGGTCGCCGAGATTCAATATAACTCACGGCTGTGACGAACTTCCCAATAGGGCTTAATATTTCCATTTTATTGATTACGTATTACAACTGTCGGACAGTTTCTCGAAACATGGAAAATATTCATATCAACCTATACTAAGCGAGATTCTTTTTAACGGTAACTGATATTCTTCCATGGAATGTCAAACCCATTTGTCATCATTTGTTAAAGCTCAAGATGAATTGTTTATTTCTACAGGCACCAATTGATACATGTATTTGTTGCCTTCAAATCCTTTGAGTGCAAAATTGTCTTGATAAGTCGTTGAAAAATTGTTAGTGGATTCCAAATTTTAATGTAGTTGCCTGTTGGGAAGTTGTTGGAAACTCTCACACCCATTATGAAAAAGGATGAAAATACCCCCTGTCATACAATTTCTTGTGTAATTTGGAGAAGTACTAAAGGTACCTTTGTAGGTTCTGTGTACATTTCTTTGTTAATACACAATGAGAAGAAAATCAAGCAGTATTCTCTGGTCAGAAAAATTCCTAATTTAAACATTACACCTGATATTTAAAATATGAGAAAAGTAAAAATCACAAAAAATAGCAAAATCATAAAAAAATATTTTTTTACTGTTTATTTAGCTCCTGTTGTGTAGATATGTTCACAAGCGTCTGAAGGCTGTTTGAAGAAAGAAAATTGAGAAGAAGGATAATTCACTTGTGTTAATTGAGCTTAAAATTACCATTTGTACATGACGGGGTTCTGTTTAATGCAAGATTATTCTCGGCCTTCTCCTTCACCTTCATTTTATTTGAAATAAAAATTTAATTAAAATTTTGCATTTTCTTTCTTTTTTTCAAACGTGACTTGATTATGATAAGGTAAAGTTTGTCTAAGCTTTTCGTGTCCTCTGGTTAAGTGTTTGAAAATTTCTATTTTGGCATACCCACAAATAAGCGCAACAGTTTCATTGATACACGGAAAAGATGAAAAAACTAGAATGAAAACTGTTGCTTACTGAAACTCGTGCCATTGCGAAATTGCATTTATATTTCAAATGTGAGAAATGATGCAAGATATGAACCCATTCTTGATGCAGCTGTTTTAGCCTTCTCTAACGATTAAGATTGGTTTTATTCTATTTCAATGTCAGGAACTGTTCAAATGTCAGGCTAATTCTTGTTTTTAGCTACAGAGTATCTTATAATTATAAAGTATCTCATTTGAAATGATCATCATTGTTTCTTTTCTTTAGATTTAGTTGCACTTTGATATTTAGTGAAGCCAGATTATAATGTAGGGACAGTTGTAGTTACCATTTTTTGTGTACTGGAAAATGGCCCCAGAAATGGCTCCAATTTGTTGAACTATAAGTTAGAAGACCTGACAATCCTGCCTAAGACCTAACAGTCAAGGTCATGTGTCAGAATCATTAAAGTTTAAAACTGTTATAAATATTGTGTATTTAATATAATTAACCCCTGGATGTTTTCGCTGGTTTCAAGTGAAATGCGAGTAGGAAGCACATTTTGAGGACTGTCTGAATACATCTTAATACATAGACTTCCAAGCAATATTCCATTAGATCTATGCCTAGTTGTGCTAAAAGAACAGGTTTTCCATTGGATAGTTTGCTGGTGTATGAGCAGGTGAAAAGTTGGGAGTTCTTTTATTGTTGTTGAATAATTTTAGTATGGAGATGACTATTCAAAACGTCCACCTTATCCTACTTTTTGTGAGCATCAGGCTGGTTTGCCCTGGATTCCTAAAGTCTAATATCGAGACACAAATTGGATTCTGACCATGGGCGAAATTTGGGCCTAAAAAAAGTTTTCCCTCTGTATAATGTAGTGCAACTAGAATGTCATGATTATTTGGTATCATTGTAGAGCTAAATCTGTCTACCTTTCTATATATAATACCACCCACTTTAGTGTATCATGCATGACCTTGACGCCACATACCTTGGAAGTAGGCTACTGCCTCCTGCCCCCTAAACTCTGTACATAGGGGATTGAAGTAGTGTACTGGTGCGCATTAAAAGCTGTCAGGAATGGTGAAACCTATACTGAAGCAAGGCACATGGAATGTTCTCAAATTTGACTAGATTGAGAAAAAACTGGTATATTTTGGAAATCTTTTGAGATTGGTACCAAGTTAAATACTTTACACAAAAGAGAATATGCTTCAACATGAGAAGCCAGATATTAAGTTTCTAGAAATGCTATAAACAAAAAATGGCTCTTCAGTCCGTATCTCAATTTAATTTAATAGACTTTCATGATGTACTTGTACTAAAAACTTGCTGACGCTCTCCCATAATTGTTCTGAGAACATCTATGATAGTAACCTAGAGTAAACCAGATTCATCAAGGGAAGAGCATGTCGAAGAAGTAATTTGATGCCAAGAAAAGCATTAGACAAAATTCTCCACGCTTGATAAATCTTTTCTCCAGGCTGTTCCAAACGTGAAAAGTTTCTCATAGTTATATGAATCAATAGCTGATAATTAAGTGTGCATTCGTGATGTAAGATCTGAAATTTAGTGTATAATTAGTTAATTGATTTTATGAGAGCTTTGAACTTGTGAAGTGCTGAACCTTGGTTGCGAGAGATGTATGGTCATGACTAGATATGCAGATGTTCAGGTCAAATTTCATGTTTTTTTTTTCTCTCATTTGTCAGCAGATTAAAGAATTGCAATTTTTTAAAAAAATTTTTTAAAGAAAACTAGTGTTGGTATCAGTCACAAAGGAATGGCTTGATACTTGTCAATTACGTTTGCTAGACCCGCTAGTAATACATTACTCTTTTACGTCACTGCATGTGGAAAATTTCCACTTTTAGTGCATTTGGCTTGGACACAGTCAAAATGCAAAATTTTAGCTACAAGGGTCAGAGTAAACTCTTCATTAGTTAAATAGCAGTGAAGAAGACTAGGTACACTTATTAATTAAATATCATCGATATAATTAATGTTCTTGCATATCACAAATAAAATTATTTTAAAAACGTATAAATTATTTTTTTTTTATTACGGACGTGTAAAGAAAAACTATGCAGTATGCCCACACAAGATGTCCCAAAGGTGGGGGTACAGGGTTCATAATTACACGTAGGACACGATCCTGATAATCCCCTCCGCCTTTCAAGTCTTCTCCAGCGAATATATTGTTCTTGTAACATTTATGTGTCTCGTATGCTCAGTTCAGATTGGTTAATCAGAAAGGTCAGAAGAGCACGTTTGATGCAGAGGCTGATAACTCGGGGTGCCGAAGTTTGTCAATAGGCGAAAGGACTGCGAACAAAACACTTAATCGGCTAATCACATATCGGACGATGCTAGTGATGTGCTTGTCGGCAAGGAAAGTAATGGTCCACCTAATGCCAAGAAAAGAAAGGAACCGTTCAGTTCAGACTGAAAACAAAATTGACCATTGCTGGAACTTAATGGGACAAAATAAGGAGATGCTTTGCAGATGGAGTGTAAAAATTCAGAATTGAGCATGTGACACGGGTAGTACGTGACACCAATATTTGAAGATTGGCCAGTGGAGTGACACTATCTGCAGTCTATGGTCTGATTCTTTAATGGTTAGAATACTGTTATTAAAAAACAAGACGGATTTCAATTTTAAGTGTTATGCGATAATATACAGAATATATAATATGCGTTTCTTGCACCTTATTATACATGCTATTACACTTCATGAATACTTAGAATTTGTGTTTTAAACCATACTCAAAGGTGCACCCACCCCCTATGGCTACGTAGCTCCCATCCTTTTTTTTTTCTTCTTCATATTTAGTTTCGACAAGAACCCGCATTTATCAGATCCTAGATGCAACACAGCGAGATTATGTAAAATCGTGTATAACTCGTGGCATATACTCGTGAAAATACGGTATATGAATGATGTCCGCGCATTTATTAGAGAAAAGTAGCTCGCAATTAAATTTGTTGGGTAACGAAGGTAGTTTGCTAGTTCAAATGCTCAAGAAAACAAAAGTTGCAAATAACAAATTGTTATATGAAATTGTTTTTCTCCTGATGTATTATCTCTTCCAGTTACTCCTTGATTTGTACAAGACTTTGGGGTTTCCACATGGTGGCTAACATAATCCCATGACCATACAAAATATGAATTATTTTATATAAAGTTTTATTGCATACTTTGCGAAGTGGGAGAACAACATTCTCTTCGTAAACGCACCACATGTTCTCGTGTAAATGAATGGACACGTGTTCAGTTTGTTTAACATCTTACAGTATCTGGAATTTTTTCAAAAACGCACATAATTATAAAGTTAAGAACGAACTGTATTATTCATCCGGCCCCTATGAATCTAAGTTATTTACCCTGAATAATAATATTAGGAGACGATGACTTTGTTTGACTTGGGGATTGAGAGTACCTCATAAAAGGGAGAGGAGCAGAATCGTCCCCAATAAAAAGAATGTACTCTAGTATCATAAATATTCGTGATGGACCGGTTTTCATTGTTAGGATGATGACAACCTCAGCAATTTTTCTTTGTTTCATTCCAAGAGATTATTACAGCTACGTGTATTTTATAAATCAAGGTCAATACTGTAATTTGGTAATCTAATCAAATAATCTTTTACTTGTGTTTATTTTTTTAAACTTTTTGGTGCAAGAATTATAAATCATTTTATATTGTTTCAGTGCACACGTTTGATAAGGTATCGTATCCCATAGCTTTTTTAATACTCACTGACTTAAATCGATATGTGAGGTAAGTAATAATGGAGAGAAAACAGAAAAAGTATAAGGTATTCAAACAATAGTAATAGTAAAAATGAAGAGAGAATAGCAATAATACAAAGTAACATTATATAAAAATTAAATTTAATACTTATTCAAGTGGATCCTTCATTCGAGTACAACTGTTACTTAAACAGCAGGGATTTTACTGCGTCATTTGCTTCCTGGTAAGCAAACGCCTGCGCCGGATTCGCAGCTTCTGATGGGTTCGAAAGTTTAGGAACCGAGGGGAATTTAAGCTTAATATCTTTATTGGTCTGGTTTTGTTGGCTGCATCGGTTTTCTTTGATGTTGAACTATCAAACGAAAATATGACTATTTTCTTAATAACTAAATAACGAAAATTGAGCCCAACGATAATAAATTATACTACAATATTTCCTTGAACGACGGCAATAGCACTTGTTATGTGCTATAGTCGCCAAGCTTAGGATTGAATTCTCCTCCACCGGAAAGAAAAACTACAGTAGATATGTGCAGCATGCTCTTGAGCATGAGAAGCAGCTTGCCCCGTTGTCAAGGTTGTCTGTAGAGAGCAGCGACCGTTCATAAATAATGGCTGTGTCCGCTTTTTGGTGGAGGGTCAACATTTCCAGGCACACAATAACTTAATTTAGGATTCATGCAAGCCCCCAAAAGACTATACGGCATTCTAGCACTCTTTGTTCATAGGATGTTTCCTCCCACAAATGTTAGTCACAATCAGGTTTAGGTGGTTGGTCACTATTGTACACCGGTCACTGGTCAGAATGCACCCGATATAATGTACTCATTATAATGTAATCAGCGGTGTTATTGCATCCACCTGGCTGTGATGTGGTGTTTTCCGTTTCAAAACGAGGAATCTTTCATCGTCATATCTGGCCTTTGAATGCGCCCTTCCCACAGGCAGCATGGATGCTGGGGGATAAACCCCCAACCATTCTGCTCAGAAGAGAAATCTCGGGAGGAGACGGATGAGAATCTATTTTTGCCCTTTAGGAAAGATAATCACAAGGGACAGTCCAGTCACACACCTTGCGTAGTCGTGGGACATCAATGACACCAACTCCCAGATATATACAAATGAAGATCTTTCTGGTTCAAATAGTCCTGCATACTCTAGAAGTAAGCATTATTACCATAATGTATTGTCTCATGGTACATTTTACTAAATTTGATCAGGATGAAGGGTTCATCCTCTCGTTATTATACCTCGTACTCCTTCCCTGCATGTGACCTATATGTTTGAAAAAGAAGATAAATGGTCGTATGACAAGACGTAACTGAAGCTTAACGCCTACTTCTTCCTGCTGATGGGCTGTGAATAACCAATATCCTTTCCCGAGTGTGGATGCATCAGAACAAGATCCGCTTTGCTCACAATTAGTAAAACATTGAGGATGGTCCATCCTCTCTGCAAATACAAGATGATTGCTATCAGCTTCTAGTTATAAAGTTTTATTCACCGTCTGACCATTAACTGTTTCTTAGTTGCATACATCTGGATGCTGAAACTTTACAAGTTGGCATTTTTAAAGAGAAAATGAGGACGTTTGAGGCTTTGGTCGATAATGACTATAACTTGCCTGCTGCTTTCAAAGACTTTCTTTGGTTATTGGAAGCGGTAAGCACGCCACCGTGTCTGTCGCCATGGCAATATCAGCGTAGGTGTTCTAACTCAGTAGAGATGTCGATGGAAAGGGTTTGTCCCATGGAATCAGAAACCTTATTCTTTGGTGTAATACATTTATGGGTCCATATGTTCGTGGGGTTTAATAAGCTTGTCTTTACATCTCCATTTTGTCTGCGTCAGTTCGAGTCTCGGCTTGATCAACACGACTATGTAAAAAACGTTGCCAGGACCTTCAAGTGTGTTAGCCATTCATCCGTTCTTCCTCTCCTTTCTATTATGTTTTAATAGTCGCATTTAACCAACAGAAATGAAAACGCACGCCAGCCATCTAATCAGATTTTTCTGGGACCCCATAAAGGTGGGAAACTGAGAATAACTATAGATCTAATAACAGTCAGTGTTACTTTAATGTCAGCGCACTGATACGGAGGAAACCTTGTTACTATAGGTCTGAAACGCTGGACTATAGAACATTTCTGTATATAAGAAATTCTTAGACAGAGGGAAAACATTTTTGTAACTAAACTTACTTTAAGTGACTTCCTGCATTTAAATGGCTGACTGCTGAATTCTTATGGACAGACACTGCATGTCATGCAAAGTTATTGTAAGCGATGAATTAGTTCTAGTCATTGGTCAAAACGGTGGTTTAAAATAAAAAACACAACAGAAACACCCCACTCCATCATCCAAGAATAAACTAGATGACATTTGTCTCTAAATTGCTACCTGATTGATCCCCATCAACTAGAGAGAATCACATTTGTGTTTTGTGTCATAGCTGAAGATTCTTAGGATTTTTAACGTAGCTTTAACAATTTTTCAGTCATATCGCTGCAATGTCTGCAGTGAGGCAGTTGATAGTAATGTCTAGCACTGGGGCATCATACCGCAGACATGTAGCATGGTGTCCCACCCATTCACATTATCCTGACACCAGGCCGACCAGTCCTAACACTAACCTCTTAATGCTGAGCATCAATCGAGGCAGCTGTTAGTACCATTTGTTTTAAAATGTCTTAGGTATGACCCGGCCGGGGATCGAACCCACGACTTCCCGTTCAAGCGGCGGACGCTCTAACCACTAGGTCACCGGAGCGGTTAGTTTGTATTGGTAAAAATCGGCCAAACCGAGATGCTTTTAAAACAATAGTCACCAACGTATGTGGACTACTATCATAACCAGTTTGCTAAGTAATCTCATCGCTTTATCATAATCACTACAGGGTAGGGGACTAAAAAAAGCCGCATGAGGGCATTTATTACAGAAAGAAGGAAATGTATAACCACCAGTAGTAAACATATCTAATTTAGAAGTTAAGAGACACAAACTATTCCTCCAACTGATATGATGCAGATTTCGGACACAAAAATGGAGAGTATAACATTTCAAACATCAGTGATCATGGCGAAGTTGAATTATAGTGCTGTATCGCCCATTAAGGGTAAGTAGCACTGTTATAGTTTCCAGAAAAGCTAATATTTAATTACTTCTGGGAGGTGGATGAATGCTGCCCCTTCTCCCAGGAGAACTATTTAATTTGGTCTTCAGGTCGAGGTTGCTATTAAGTAACCATCGACCTGAATGGAGGACTCTGGGTGAGTGGGAATAAACCCAGCACACACTCAACATTTTTTTTTTAGATGTCTTAATGGTGTGTAATGGCACAAGTGGAGGTATTGGAAATTAGTTTCGCATCTTCGCCATTTTGGAACTATCCGAGTTGTGGCAATAAAAGAGAGGTACCATTAAGTTCAAGGATGTCGTATAGCCCCAACATCGTGATTCCATGCTTAATTCAAACCTGGTTCAGTTATTACTAATGGACAGGGAAATACCAATAATGTGTGAGTCACCTATGCAATTGAATCAAATCAATGAAGTCGTAAAGTTTGTATAACTATCTTAGCTTTCCAATATTTCTAGTACAAAGAGTATATGCATTAATTCACTAACACGTTTGAATACTACGATATCTATGCAACATAAATTAGTGACATAGAACGTGTTTGTTGTGTATTAGTTACCAATACACCCAGAAGTTAATTATGCTTGTAGGTTGTTTTGGTGCTATTTTGAGGTTTTGGCTGACATTGAAACCGTCGGAAAGTGGTCTATTGTTTCCATTGAAAGACCAGTACTCATGGGGTGTTTAATTTCGCTTCTTTTAGATTGGCGTTATCGACGAAGATTAGATACTCTTCCAAAGATGAATTTCTCATAATTTCTCCCCCAATTAATTGCTCTGAAATGGGTCCGATGTTTGAATGTTACCTTGGCAACTTAAATATTAAATGACTGTCTAACTCTTAATTAACGTTGTGCCAAATTAATTATTTAAGATGGCGAATAGACAGGGATTTAAATGTTCATGAACGTTCCTAATTAGTTGTATTTCGCTACAAAATACTCAGAAATATGTGCTCATCTGCTTTAAATAGTAGCCAGGATTTGAATTGACTTTTATAAATATTATTCTTTGTTGTTTCGTCTTCACTTGTATTTCTTAGGGCATAACTATGTTTTATTACTTGTTCCGTTATGTACTTTTTCGATTAACGTGTTATCTCCATAAGTCAATTTAGCATTTACCTTTCAACAGAAAACAATTATGTTTCGGTAAGAACTGGCCGTAATTGTTTTCTAGCAAAAGTAAGGGAATAATCGAGAGTCAGGTCACTGTTTGTTGATTTATAAATATAGACATCAGTGTTGTTGTTGCTATTACAATATTGGTATTTACTGTTATACATCTTACTTTAAATAAGCGCACCACACACGCATATATACACTAAGAATCTTTCACGAAGAAAATGTGCGATGAGACATATTTTAGAATTCATTCAAGATTATTCGGAGTATGCTGACCGTGTGTGTATATGTGCGTGTTTGTATGTGTGTGTGTGTGTGTGTGTGTGTGTGTGTGTGTGTGTGTGTGTGTGAGAGAGAGAGAGAGACAGAGAGACAGAGAGAGAGAGACAGAGAGAGAGGGAGCTGTAGAGAGCTGTAGAGAGCTGTGATTTCGTAGCCTTGATCAAAAAGAGAAAAGAAAAAGTAATTAACACGTTACTGGAACAATCTATGAGGTCTAGTATATTTATGAGGCTATATAAATGAATTAGGAGCACAATAAGTAACACCGAAATAAAAAAGAAATGTTAAACAGGAGACAAAATTTTTATGTCACCGTATTGCATTTTAAAAATGAGGAATATTTAGATAGGGACCATTTACACCGATGACGGCTTAAATATGTCCTTGCGAAAATTGTTTGCCTTCTGCTTCATAATGTTGTCCCTGTGAAATGTTTCAGTTTTTAAATCACTTATTTTGGAGAGGACTTAATGATTTAGGAAGTACAGCGAACCGGTTTAGGGAAGTACAGCGAACCGACGCACGGAAATAAAGCGAACCGTTTGACGGAAGTATAGATATCCGATTTAGGGAAGTACAGTGAACAGACTTACGGAAGTACAGCGAACCGATTAACTTAAGTACAGAGAACAGTTATGTGCATATATATTTGTTCCTCGCTAACATGTTTCAAACTGACTGGCTCAGTCTATCCTAATTTTGTAAAAGTCAGCATTTTTAAAGTTCGCAAATTTTCAATTTAAAAAATAAGGATACATTCTTTATCGATATTTCAGCTTCTTAGTTGTGTTATTATAGTTTCTGAATGATTTCCAATTTGTAACGAAACACGTTGCTCTCACATGCATTATTTGCGTCATTCAAGCTTTAAACGTTTTTGCTAGTAATTCAACAAGTCATAATTGAGGTTTTTCTATCGCATATGCTATGAGAGAAAACTTAATAGTGATGAAAATAAACATGAAGTCATTTCTATATTTTGGAATATTTAACTTTTTCATTTTATTCTTTATGCTTATCAAATATCAAATAGATGTCTGCAGGTCCGTGTAACTGATGAAAACATATACTAACTTCTTCACTTATTAATGTTATTACTAAATTAACTTACTAACTTCATTAATAATTCGCTGATTAAATTAATTACTAAATTCGCTTACATATCTTATTAATATCTTACATTATATATTAATTAACTTACGCTTTGCTTTTTGGCTTACTAATCTACTGTAGTGTGCATCCATTTCAACATTATATACGGTTAAAACCATCAGGTTACGATAATTTGCATCAGTCTTTAAGTGTACCAGGTGATAACTATCGTTATTAAATACTGATTAATATAATGATTGATATGGCTTTCACTACATCTGTTACCATATCTTACTTATTTATAATTAGTACATTACATATTGAATTTCATGAATATATAAAGAGATTATGTTATGAAAGTCAAACAATTTTGTATCACGTACCAAATAAAACTACCCGATCTCAATCACAATCTGTTCCTGGCAGATGCATTTAAGGATACAAAATGAGTAACGACTGCGTTGATAAATAAATCTCCAGACAATTCATAATATTTCCAACGAATTGTAAAATCTCCCCGTTATGTATGTATGTATGTATGTATGTATGTATGTATGTATGTATGTATGTATGTATGTATGTATGTATGTATGTATGTATACTGAATTGATCCATTAAAATCGACGTAAATGAATTGACCTTTATGAGAACAGCCTAGGTTAGTTTTAAAAAAAGTAACATTAAAATGGTCCAAAGCATAGCTAGTCAGATTAATGGTCCAAAGCATAGCTAGTCAGATTAATGGTCCAAAGCATAGCTAGTCAGATTAATGGCCCAAAGCATAGCTAGTCAGATTAATGGTCCAAAGCATAGCTAGTCAGATTAATGGTCCAAAGCATAGCTAGTCAGATTAATGGTCCAAAGCATAGCTAGTCAGATTAATTAATGGTCCAAAGCATAGCTAGTCCGATTAATGAGATGGAGACCAAACAAATAATTATAATGACAGCTGAGCCAATCTAGATTTGCACAAAGTGAACATCATTTAAACTCCTGATTCCAATATGCACCGCCACAAATTAAACTCATTCTGATATGGCGGTATCAAGGACATTTGATGTGACATATTTTATATCATACTAGATGCTTGTGCTACGAACAGATTATGTAGTAGATTACGGTTGTCCCTGCCAGCGCGCGCTCGCAGACTATTTCCTTGTGGCTGCTACATAGCGAATGCCAGACGTTTTCTGCCAAGCGCAGAATTCTGGGCAAGATAAAATTATAGTAACTTACACAGAATGTTACATATAAAGAAGAACTATCTATCATCACCACACATATATTACATTAAGTTGAATGTTGAGAGAGAGAGAGAGAGAGAGAGAGAGACAGAGAGACAGACAGACAGATGGCCATCAAGGATAGAGGGAGAGGGATAAAGGAAAATGAGCATGACAATTGTATACAATGTGCTGGATCCATTTTATATACTTATGTCCAAAATAATTGTTACTTTAATATAAAATTTACAAATAGCACGGTCCAACAAATCATGTTGGCTGGGTTTGGGTTACCTTCTGTTGATTTGAGGTAAAATAGTGAGTTAGTCCTGTACAAGTGATGTCTGGAGTGTTGTTAGTGCAGCACAAAATTTGAAATCATATGATGCTGTTAAATGGAAACAAATTTGCATCACCTGATTATGGATTTTAACACCTTTAATTAGTTGTATCTACCTTTCCACATGTATCCTCAGATTTGTGTTCCGTCGTATCTCCTCATCCTGCCTCCATGTAAACTGTTTCATGTTTTACTGGAAATGAGGAATGACAAGAGCAATTTCTTTTGGAGTTGTCAGGTCACTTATTATTAAACCCTTATCAAACATTATTGAATCACCTGGCTCACAGATCCAACACACCAGAAAGCTTTGTAATTTTCTTGTCCGAAATACTTCCTGCATAGCAGTCAGATACAAGTTTATTCACATTTAGTGGTCGTCCATTAATTATGTCAACAAAATGGGGGGAGGGGTTTTGAATAATTTTGACAATTGTTGACATGACATGGAGAGGTGGGGATTTCAAGATTAATTGGCGTCAACAATGTTATTTATTTTACAACAAATTTAATAAATCAAAATGTAGAAAATTAGTCGGTGCGTTGGTATGGCACACACGCGCTTGCCCATCAGCAGCCCACCAGTTTAAACAAAAATTAATGAAACAGCCAATATGCCCATTATAACAATTGAGGAATTTGGCTTCTCCATGGGACGATGATACAAGCTAGAAAATAAAGTCTCGATTTTTTTTAATGAATTCAGAGTGTTATAGTCAATTTGAAATCTGTTAAACTAGTATAAACAAAATGTATTAAACTTTATCTGTAGGCCCTTTAGTTTCTAAAATTCTTTTTTTTAGCATAAAAGCCAGCCGTAAAATATATTGTTAGGTTTTTTTTGGGGGGGGGAGAGGGAGGTAAAACATTTTGACATAATTTTATGGGGGGGGGGGTCACTGAAAGTTTGACAGTTGTTGACAAGGAGGGTGGGTGGGTATACAATTGCTTGAAACTTACTAACATAATTAATGGACGACCCCATGCTACTTATCCTTGAAACTGGTCCTATGTCATCATGCATTTGCACAGAAACGTTTAGGGGACATCTACTAATTAGTGAAGATGAATCATGACGAAATAGTTTGAACGATGTGCGCATATTTAACTGATTATGTCAAATAAAAAAAAATATACTACATAACCTATTTGTTTCATAGATTCCAATATATAATATTGTACACATTTAGTTTTTATATTCTACATAGTCCATTGAGTACTTCATAATTGTATTGATATGTTTCTTTAACATCTATACTGAATTAATAAGCATATCTTTGCTACATAATGTAATCAATAAGATAAGAATTATTTTGTAATGGTATGTCACCTGACAAAAGTTTTACAACATTTTATAGAACTGAGGCACTGATCATTTAATTTTGAGGAGGGAATCTTGATTTGGGTGAAGGACAGTTTTTTATGTTGGCTAATATGGTGCGAAATTCTGAACTATCCGGAACAGTAAATCTTTATTGGGCATGCTCATTGGAGCTAAGGGAGATAATCTTAACCACTACGATCAGTAACTCCGTTGCAACCTTGAAACCCCTTATGATAGGCTTGTCAGCGTCGACCTGTTCCGGTTTCCGTAGGTCACGTTACGAGCTCCGTACGTTCACAATCACAATTGGATATCTCGACCACAAGGATTTACCAAATCACAAATCGAAGTTAGCTTCACTCACCTTTGTTTTTTGTTTCAGCTAAATTTCACGAGATGGGCGGAACGTACAAGCTAATGAAACCGGCTGGTTTTCTAGCCTGCAGTCAAGAAGAATTATCAATTTGTAGTAAATAAGCAAATGTAGGCATTAGAAAACTTGGCTGACTTTGTAGCTTTTGCAAACATTAACCAAAAAAATGAATCAAAAGTATACCATCACCTTCATTTTAGTCCGTAAAATGGAAAGCAATATAACTGAAGGTGTAGATAGTGGTGTGACACCTGTAGGAATAGACCGAACTGACAAACTGACTCAAGACCAAGTTTTGAACATGAACCACGACTTAAATCAAGGAAACATGGTGCAACAGAAGGCAATGAGATAAAAACTTAACAACTACTTCAGGACGACAATCCATGACAATATTATACTGGACCATCACCCTGATAGATGTCAGCTGATATACTTCGGAGTTTATGGTAGAGCACCACGCCAGACAGAAGTGTTGGTCACACTACATGCAATGAATTTGGACATTGGAAAAATTGAAGCCCTACAATATTCGGGCGTCAATAGGTATAGGTTATACCCAAAGAAGAGGGATATACCTGTCCTGGATAAGACCACCATTGAGGTTAAGAGAATGTTGGCCACAGTAACCAGATCACATCCATTCTCAAGGGAAGTCGGCCCAAAGATGGTTGAAGTCCATATTAACGGTCTACCACTAGAAATAGAAACAAACGACCTCATTGAAAAGGTACAGAACAAACTCAGAGCGACTGAGAAATATCACAAAATGGCTACCATTTGGGGTTGTTCCAATCTCATCTGGTGCCCGCATCCTAACCATGATTGGAGATGACGCAAGGAAGCTCCCCACCTTTTTCTGAGTTATGGGATTCAAAGTGAAAAGCTGGTACAGGCCATGTGAGGACGATGGAAAGTGCCCCAAGTGTGGTTTCACTGGAAACGATCCTTGGGATCGTAGGGAAGGGACAGCGACTAACACCAACAACAATCACACTAATACCTATGCAGGGGCTGTAGCAAAATCACCGCAAGCAGCATTAGAAGAACCAGAAACGCAGCCAGATCCCAACCAAACTGTAAGGGAAGAGTCAAAAAATATTCTAAGCCCAAATAAGACTATGCCAAAGACCCTGGAGCCCATCAAGACGTAAAACCGCTACCAAGTCTTATATGAGGATGGAAAGGAAAAGGGGAAATAGACTATAGAAACAGGACCAGAAGGCCTAGAGATATCAAGACTGATGCTAATTACAACTTCTACCCCAATGGATGGAAAAAAAATATAAAAAGGAAGGCAAGCAACCTGTCCACATCGCCACAAGATATATCGCAAAACGCAAACATGGACAATAAGGGAATGGAACGGGATGATGAACATAAAAAGCAGGAACAAAAGGAACTAAAGAAAAGAAGGGGCACTCAAACAAGCGCACACAGATTAACAAATAAGAGTGAAGGGGAAACGGAATACGATATGATAGTCCCTCAGACGGCACAAAAGTGACAGAAAAAAAGACGGAGCAGGAAACACTCTGCACATTTCAACCCACAAGTGACTTTAACATGTCGCGAAGTAGCAACAATACTATAGGGGCGATCCTGCGTCCCCATGACAAAATGCAGTAATATATACACACAAAAAGAAACTCAGATAAACATTAAAAACTAAAACAAAACAACCATAATAACCTGATACAAACAAAGCGACAATCTGGAAAAGGCACAGAAATGGAGGAACAAAACTTCCGTTTACTGTCCATAAATGGAAATTAATTAAATAAAGAAATATTAGAGAAATTAAAAATGATAGGAAACTTTGACATGCTATTCGTACAAGAGACTCACTGCGTAATTAATACAAACGATTACACGGGGAAGGATACAAAGGGAGGAGTGGCAGTCGTTATTAAAAAATAAATAAGAAACGGGTTATATAGGAAATGTTAGAGGTAGAACACTTTTTTTAAGGCTTGATTAATCCATATTGAAATGGGAGGGGTACATTTCTTAAACGTGCATATTCCAACTAATAGGTATAAGAAACAAGAATTTATCGACGAATTGGCAAAATATTTAGAAAGTTCTCAATGGGGAATCTGATATTAGGTGTGGATTTTAACTGGGTATGTGATAGCATAGGCAGAACTGGAAAACTGACAACAGATGGCAAACGATTTAAACACGACATGGAATATATACAGTGACGTAGCTAGGATATTTGGCGCCCAGGGCAAAACACCCAAATTTGCGCCCCCGGCTGCCCCTGCCCCTCCATTGTTAATCCTATTTGCCGATTTGGGCGCTCATTTGTTCCTCCTAGCCATCGGCGCCCGGGGCGACTGCACCCCCCCCCCTCGCTACGCCACTGAATATATAATGAGAACACAAAGACTAGGTGACATATAGGGAAGACTAAGGGTGGATTACACTTTTGAATATAAAAGGGATAGGAGGAGCAGGATAGATTCACTTTGGGGCACATTAAGGGAAACAAAGAAATATATAAATGCAGGAATTATTAACTTCAAACGTCCGGACTATAAATTAATGTACTTAGAATTAAATAAAGTAAATAGAACAAAATGTGGCAGAGGACAATGGAGGACAAACAATAAAGTAGTAAAAGAACATCAATTTTGGGAGGGATATAAGAGATGAAATAGAAAAATTTTAAAACGAGGGGAATTTGGACATAATCAGAGAATGGGATAAACTAAAAGGGAGATTCAAAAGCATAGTAACACATTACTCGAAATTTAGGATAGGGAAAATTAGATTAGAAGAGGAAGCAATAGGAATTCTAATAAAAACACGTGAAACACAGAGCATAAAAACAAACACTTGAGGAAAATTAAAAAAAGATGGAGGAAAATAAAGGAAGGGAAATTAAAGCGGGAAAATTTACTAAATTATACACAAATCCAGAAGGGTTATATAAAAGGGAAGAATTAATAAGAGGTGGGGACAAAACATTAGAATCATTGAATATTGAAGGGGTGGGGACAATAAAGGACAAATATAAAATACTAAAATACATACGTGACTATTATGGAGAATTTTACACATCTCAGGACATAGACAACAGACAAATTGATAAATACTTACAAGAGACGGAATGCGAGATTATATCTATAGAATATAAAAACTTAGGTGATGATGTCATCACGCAAGAAGAAATAATAGAAACAATAGGGAAAATGAAAGAAAGAAAAAATTCACCAGGTAGACATGAACGTTCCGCAGAATTCTATTTAAAAAAATTCTGTGGAGAGCTGTCGCGAGTATTAGAATGGTTGTGTCCTAATATCGCACTATGGAATAATAAAATGTCACAAAGCATGTTGAAAGGGATTATTACACTAATATATAAAGGGAAAGGGGATAGGGAGGAAATAAAAAACTGGAGGCCCATCTCCATCCTTAACATAGAATATTAAATCATTAGCAAAATCTAAACAGAGATTAGACAGGATAATAAACATTAACCAGTCAAGTGGGGCAAATGGTAGGACCGTACAAAATAATATCTTAAACATTAGAACGATGATAGAACACATTGATATCACTGGACAGAGAAGTGCTATGATATTAATCGATCCAGAGAAATTTTTCGACAGATTAGAACAAAACTATCTATACAAAACATTAGAAAAAGTCGTATTTGGAATTTATTGGAGATTATCTCGTATGTACAGGAAAATGGGATAGAACAGAAAAAATTGAGATTAAAAGATCAGTGCGACAGGGATGTCAACTATATATGCTATTATACGTAATAGCGATAGAAATAATTAGCATAACAATAAAACTCAACAAGAAAATCAAGGGGATCAAAGTTCCAAATATAAGAGAAGAGATTAAAATGCTAATAAAGATGATTATACCATCTTTGTACAAAGAAAAAATTCATATGTGAAACTTATAGAGGAATTTGAAAAATTTCGAAAAGTATCGGGGTAAAACAACAATCCCGAGAAAACGGTAAAATTACTAAAAGGAGACTGGATAGGTATACACCATGGTTTAACAATCTCTTTAATCAAAGAAAAAGTCAAGGCACGGGAAGGGGGGGGGGGGCAGCTTTATTTGGGAAAGATGAGGAAAGAGAAAATGTATTAAAATAAATCGGGAAGAAAAACCCCAATGAAAATGTGAAAATCTGGGCACTTACGCCATTGTGCCTGATGGAACGGACACAAGAAGCTAAAAACTATATGTATGTGCACTTTAACTTCATTATAAAAGCATTAGACATTGAAAACGATTCTTTAAAAATACTAAAAAAGGAAATTATTAAATACCTATGGAGATAAAAAAACACTACATAAACAAATAAACATTATAAAGAGGGATATATATATATATATATATATATATATATATATATATATATATATATATATATATATATATATATATATACATGTGTATCTCTCTATATTCCTCTGTGTGTGTGTGAGAGAGAGAGAGAGAGAGAGAGAGAGAGAGAGAGAGAGAGAGAGATTGTGTGTGTGTGTGTGTGTGTGTCTCCACTATCATCAAAGGTATATATTGATTTAGAGTAGACTCTACTGATTGATACGCAGGTGGGTGGGTGCTGTAATTGTCAATTACACTATTATAATTCATACAAAGTTTTACCCATTCCCGAAATTCACATATAATACCTTAACCTAATCGGTCAACTCAAAAGGACGTAACCACCGCCATTTTCTTGATAATATGGATCACTCACACGTGATAAGAGAATATAAAAATCTTTGATCTAGCCTGTGTTACTGACCCACAGCCAGTTTGATTTGACAATAATGAGAAAATTCAGCATGAAGTGTTTCATGTATTCATGTATTGTTTCCCCATAGAAACCCACCCCTCCCCCCACCCCCCATTATACAAACACACAAACATATGGATTGTTGCCTTTTGATCATATATAATGAACATCATTGAAATGATTTTTCTAGTCAGCACCACTATGCGAAACATGTACATACCCGTGTACGTGGAAAAAGTAGACGTAGTTGGATAAAGTACGGCAACCAGTCTGTTGTACTCGCCAGAAGGTTATTACAAGGTTATTACACGTACGGTTTAGTTACGTCGGAAGCGTTGTATATAACTAACATATAAATCTGAAGAGAATATGAATCGATAATGGCAACTTCGAGTGAAGATTTAATTGCATCGGACTCAGCCGAGGGCATCGAACCTAATGTATCAGATGATTTGAACTGTACACTTTGCCTAAAAGATTTTAGATCTCCTAGATCGCTGCCGTGCTCACATTCGTTTTGTCACGACTGTCTACAGTCTCATATATCACACAGTGCATCCGTGAAGGACACCTTAAAGGAATTCTCTTGCCCAATATGTGAAACCGGTGTTCGTTTAGGAGAAGACATTGCACTGGACAAATGGGTGTATTTATTTCCTCTTAATACACTCCTACTTTCCGTGCTGATTAAATTGAAAGTGAAAGTAGACCTCGTTTGTGACGTTTGTCAGGTACTTGATATAACATATCCTGCTAAAAACATATGTATTGTTTGTGAACAAGCTTTGTGCGAAAATTGTTCTAAAGTACACAAATATTCGCGATTGTCAAACACGCATGATATTTTGAAAGTAGACGAATTGCCAAGCAGGCAAGATATTGTTCTTAAACATAATTCAATGTTTATGTGTGTGGACCATGCACATAATCCTTTAGTTCTTTATTGTAAAACTCATGAAGTTCAGCTTTGCTCGATATGTTTTACATCCAAACACAAAAGTTGTTCTGAAGTATTTGATGTGATTAATGAAACACCAGATATCTCAGATATTCTCAACGATGTCAAAGTGCAGATCAAGGAGCTTGAAGATCAGTACAAAAGATTTACCGATATTAATGTGTCAAACCTGAAACAGCTTGATTCGCAGGTGAATAATCTACTGAAAGAAATATCAGCATTGAAAAAAAGAATAAATACTGCATTAGATGAAATGGAAACAAGAATGAAAACTGAATGCCAGAAAATCTATAATGATGAAAAAAAGAGATTAGAGAAATTTCACTTAAGATTGAAATCTCAGATAATGTCCTTTAGAAATTCAAACTATATTATTAATTCTGTGTGCGAATTAGCAACTCAATCCCAAACGTTTCTACTAACCAAACGAATATTGAGCCAACTTTCTTTATCCCAGTCGCAAGTTGTCGAAAAATACAAGGAGAATGCGGTCTTGAAATTGGAATTAGAGATAAATTCTCAACTCAAGTCTATCGTGTCAATTCCACGGGGGGAAATGGCAAAGATGAAAGTGACAAGAAATGACGAAAATACAGTCATAACACATGGATTCAAATCGCTGAAAGGCTGCATGATAGAGGCTGTGGGTGTTAGAGAGATTAATGTTCCTGGTGATTATGGTCCGCGTTATACAGATGTAATATATGTATCCCATGATCATGTTATACTCACGGATAATGTAAACGAAGTGTGTCACCTTCTTGACACTTTATTTAACTCTGTCTGTGTCTACAGATTGCCAGGATATCCAGGGCAGGTTAGTGTTGTTTGTCAGAATGAGATAGCGGTTTCAATGCCTGGAAACCAAACGATTCAATTCTTATTGGTCAAAGACAACACCATTACACATACAAAAGAGGTAATAACGCCACATATATGTTATGGTGTTGCTGTTGTCAGCGAGGAAGAGATGATAGTATCTGGACCATGTGGTAAGGACTCTCTTTACTATTGGAGTCTTGTCACTCTGGATGGAAAGGAGAAATCCTACCATGAGTTTGATGGGGAAGGTGAGAGCGTCACCTATGTCGCTCTAAATACATTCAAAACCCGTATTTACATATCTGTGTATCAGGATAACTCTATTCATTGCTTCGGATTTGATGGGCAGAAACACTTTACCTTCAAACATCAGGATCTCGATGGAACACTGAACATCGCCATTGATAGGAACGATAATGTTTACGTTTTAGGGAGTAACTCCCACAATATATTTCAACTCTCCCCAGATGGAATTCTTATTGAGATTATCACAAATGTAGTCGCTAAGGATCCAATGGCAATGTGTTTCAATGAAGAAGGCGACAGATTTCTTTTGACATGTGACAACAGCAAGGATCTCTATGAATTCAAGTTTGCCCTGACATAACACTTGGGTTTGACGGGGAAGGTGAGAGCGACACCTATGTCGCTCTAAGTACGTTCAAAATCCGTATTTACATATCTATGTAAGAGTATAACTCTATTCATTGCTTTGGATTATGGCCAGAAAACATCAGGATCTCGATGGAACACAGTACGTCGCCATTGACAGGGACGATAATATTTACGTTGTAGGGAGTGACCCCCACAATATATTTCAACTGTATCCACCATCTAGTAATCACTTCAACTCGTATTCAGAATTCAATAACTTAAAATATATAGGTAGTAATGATGAGACCTATATTTCTTTATGCACAATTATCCTTGGTCCAAGCTTCTGTGTGGAGAACATCATATGAACCGCGGCATTTAAAAAAAATCTACATGTGCATGAAACACGTTATTGATTCTGCACCAAATGAATCTTGTGCTACTTTAATTATTGAGTACTCCCAAGTCAAACATGTGAAAATACTAAAATTGCATCAATAGAATATTGTCTATATTTTTTAAAATTACAGATATGATAAGCACTTAAAAGATTTTAACTAAAAAAATTCTTTTCACTATTAACCAATAATGGACCACCAATCCCGTACATGCTCTAGGATTTGTTCACCCATTTCTAGACTGGTCCATAGTTCTTCCATATAATTAGTACCGTGTGTCCTCTACGCACCTACTGAAGGTATAAACACAAAAATCATGACCTCAAAAAGTGCAATGACTATTTCTAGTAGCCCAGCCTCCTACGACAAAACCACATACTAACACGGTTATTACGAATTATAATACTTTGCTATTTATATTCGTTTTAAATCAAATGTACTTCATTTAGTATGCTTTACGTAGAAAGACAGTAGCTTCAGATTCAGCCAGATTCGCAAGGATTTTTTAGTGTATTGTCAATAGAATTATATTGACCTATTCGCTATATATATATATATATATATATATATATATATATATATATATATATATATATATATATACACGGAATGTGTGCTGGATAAAAAAAAAAATTATACTAGGTAAGTTGCAAGAATATGTTGGTCGTAACAATACATGTGCACTTTCCTTGGTTTGTATCTACAGTGTTTATAAATCATAATGTTTCAAAAAATATATATAGGAATATACAGTAAAGTACTAGATTAGTGGTACACATACTGTGATGTATTGAACGTTTTCTACGATGGTCCAGAAAAGAGAGAGAGAGAGAGAGAGAGAGAGAGAGAGAGAGAGAGAGAGAGTTTATTTTTGTATTTATTGAATATCTTTTCTCCTAAATGTATCCTCATATGATCCGCCAAATGTCCATTTTGAATAAACCTTTTATCGCAAATTTTGCATTTGTATAGTTTTTGTCCAGTGTGGATCCATAATCTGGGTTCTCTTGTGCAGTGCGGGAGTACTGTAAAAATATCTTGTATCAATTTTATTCTCTCTTTCTTTCTCCCGTCGCATTGTGTTATAGTGTGGCATTTCGTAAAGGGGGCTTTCTTTCGTGCATAGCGGACAATACACTTGGGCCCGTATCATGTGTCTTCGTATAGCAACTTCTGTTAACCAAGCGTTATGTAGATATTTGAATAGTAAATTTTGTATTTTTGTTGATAGTATTTTCGACCAGTGCCTTCAAACTATGTCCCAGTTAACTGCGAAAAACTCCTCCTCTACTTTATTCCTTATGTTATTTGTTTTGGTAACGTTCTCTCTGATCCAGTGGTCCCTATATTTATATAACAGTTTTTTTTTAATGTTCCTATGTCACGTTTCGAACTAAAATTGTTATTGTTTGTGTTCAGGTCTCGCAGAGAATTGTTTTTTCTCTTTCCATTTATTGTTCGAATAGTGTCCCAAACTTTCATTATTGTAGTACGAGAGTGTAAAGAAGAAATATATTTCTTCCATGATGCGTGTTTACTTTCTTTTATTGTGCATCGAGTGTTAGTCCGGATAATACAATATTTGTTTAAATTTTCGGGTGATGGACAATTGTTGAATGCTTTTAATGCTATTCGGCGTTGTCTAATGGCTTCTTTACATTCCTTAGTAACCCAAGGTGTTTCTTTGTTTTTACTGTAAAGTGAGGACTTTGGAGTAGATTCTTCTACAATATCGATTAGAATTGAAATCAATTGATGTATATTATTAACAGCGTTGAATACTGTATCATCATTTAGTCTAGTTTTACAGAATATTTCAGTCGGCCTTCTTTATATTCTATCGTGGATTTGCGTCATCAGCTTTAGAGTTGATATTTTCAAGGTTGATTGGAAAGGGATCACTGTTGTGAAAGTCATCAGCGACCTTCCATTCATAGTCCAAAAGCAGCTAAGGAGAGCGATTTGTCAAATCTATACACGTGTATGTTCTCGTTCCTGGGTGTAAATATGTTGGTGATTTATTGTTATTTAGACACAGATCGTGTCTAGAAATGAAATCGTCTACTTTGAGGCCTCTGTCGTTTATGTGATTTGATCTACATAGAATGTTATGTAAATCAAAATCACCGAGTAAAACAAAGGGCGCGGAAAGTTGTTGAATAAGATTGTCTAATTCGTTAGGTACTAGGTTGGTGTTTGGTGGTGCGTAAATAGAGCGATATGTAATCACTCGATGAGGGGCTATTGTTGACAACAGAAGAAACTCCTCCTGACGCCCTGTCAGCGTTTTGAAAGTATGTGTTAAACTGGGAATATATAGTTTTTAAATGTAATTTTATCCGTCTCTTTCATGAATGTTTCCTGTAAACATAGTACTGCAGGATTGTGTTTATTTTAAAGAAGAATAACATCAGTGTAGTTAGCTTTAAGTCCTCGATTCTTCATTATAAGGTTAAGCTGGAGATTGTGGAGTTAGGTTAGACCATTTCAGTGGTGGGGTATAATTGAAATCTGTTTATGTATATGCTGTGTTTTTTGTGATTGGTAATGGGCTTTATTAGTACTTGATGTTGAATCGGATACGTCTGTCTGTGTTTGAGCATCCTTCGTGGTTTTGGGATTTTGTTTCAAAACAGTGGAGAAGGATGGGTCAGGAAGGAATGGTTCTGTCTGCACAAGATTTATGACTTCTGGATAGGGAATGATTGTTGATTGTTGTGTAATTTACCCTCTGATTCTCCTTATCCTGTTTCGAAGTATCACAATCCTTGAACTGGCGTGATGTTCCTTTCCGCAGTTGACACAATGCTCAGTTGCTCTACAATCAGTTTCCTGATGAGGATGGTCTCCGCATCGGCCACATATTATGACATTTTGACATCGTTCTTCTTGATGGCCATATTTGTTACACTTATAGCATCGAACGGGGTTTGGAATGTAGATCTCCACCTTCACTAGTAAAACCCCAACTTTGACCACTTGGGTAATGTTGGTTTGTTGAAGGTGAGTACACATGTGCTGGTGTCCTGCAGATTGTTTTACGTTTAATACGTATTCTACGCACTGCCGTGACACCTTCATATTTCATCTCTTCGATGATATCTGTGTCGTTGACTTCAGCCAAGTCACGACAGAGCTTCACGCCTTTGGACGTATTGAGTGTAGTGTGAGCGTATGAAGTCACTGGAATATCAAAGAATGTTTTCATTTTCGTTATATTGTCTGTTTGACCTTTTCGCTCACACTCAACAAGACGGCAACCCAATTTTAATTTATTGACACTTTTGAGTGTGTCAGTAGATTCCGTAATGTTTTTTTCAATAACAAACGGAGATATTGCAGCAAGGGATTTTTAATCATCCAGCAGCAAGAAGGGTGAACAGAAAACAAATTTTAAAACAAAATTAAGGCCTCTACGGCGACCAAAACTATTTCAGACAAACTAAAAAAAAGACAGTTTTTGTTTTGATAGATATCTACAAAAAAAACCGAAGATGCTTTTAGGTAAAAGTCTTAAGATGGAAATCGTTTACGATGAAGATCCTTTTGGATTTTACATACCGACTAATTTGTAAAGTCTCTTCTCCTAAGTCAATCAAATTATTGGACTTGTCAGTGAGTTTAAAATTAATTCTCGTTAATGAATCATTATGACATCGCATATACACTGGATTTGTTGTATCTTCAATTATTAGAAATCCAGGTGGAGCCGTTATTGCAAAGGAATATAATATATATATCCCTGCTGGGTTTTTCGAGATTTATTTGGTAACTTCCATCAATAGCATCACATACTAGATTTATTTCAATCACCGAGGATATATTCACATTAGCAGGAGCAATATGTCACCCACCATCGTCTGGATCATTATTATGTTTGAGGATGATTGTTTGTGGTTGTGTTTTTTTTTCCATGCGGCGAGTATTTGTGGGAAATACTCCTCTATGACACCACTGACGGATTTTTTTAATTGGTCTAGATTATACTCAGGAAGCTTAAATGCTGGTATATCTTCTACACGTATATTATATGCTTTTGCAAATTATATTCTTGTTTCAGGATGTGTATCATTTAAGACCGTTTGAATAATCCGTAAGTTAGATACTTCCATGTCAGCGATAATTTGATTACATACTTCTATGTATTTGATGATTTCATCTCGCGGAGATTCTTAGGAAAATTTGTCTCTTAGTATCTGTCTATATTTTTCAAATTCATTATTTATTTTTTATGAAATGTTCAGTAATTCTACTTGGAATTACTTGAGACCACCCACCGCCTGGTTCTATCCACCTACGAAAAAATCCAGAGCTCGAAAATTTCCATCGTACGATATTATTGCATCATGATATGATTCTTTATCCGAAGTATAATCAGACTTTTTAGGTTCGGGTAGATTTTGATAAAATGGTGCCTGAGGCGGTATTACAGGCCATCCTAGCACGGTTCTTATAGAACTCTGATAGATATCTACAGCATACCCGGGTGAGTTTATCTCAATCGCGGATGATAGTGTTGGTTCATAAACTGTTATAACGATTTTGGATTCTTTTCCCGTAATGGATTTTATTCTGCGTTGTAATTCATTATTGATCTGTTCGATTTGGTAAGACCCAGAAGGTATGAAAATTATAATCCAATCTGGAGTCCCGTCTTGTTTATTTTTACTCGCAAACACCAAGGAATTATTCGGTTGCTGACCACCTAATGGTTTTGATCCAATACTCGGCCGACTGTGGCATACTCGTAATTTTGAAAGCGCTATCTCCTTAACCGGACTCGCAGCAGGAAAATTCACACTGAATTCAGGGTTGGTTCAGGTTATTGAGATCATGGTTGTCTTTTGCGGCGTTATGTTTGTCGCTATTTGTTGAAGTAATTCCGTTGCTGACATTAACATTGTCATTGTTGTTATTATTGTGCTGTTTTTCTAATTTTGATATTGCACTTTAGTAGATGTTCATCATCGCTGAGAATTCGTTATCTGATATTGTTGTGTCATCGAGACTGGATGATATCAGCGACGACAATTGGGAATACGCGGTTGATGCAGTATGTAACTTAATTATATACTCGTGTAGTTTATTCTGACTGCATATGGATATTTGTTTTGTGATGATGCTAAGAACCTCTGTAATTATTGTCGCCGAAGACACACAAATTGTGACAACTACAGGTGCCAGTTCAGTTATCACTGATAACAATATACCAGTTCCAGCAATTACACTTGAAACCGAATACACAATAATGTCGACGCTGGTAATTCGCCTGCGGTGTTGTTTTTTATCTTCGCGGTATACTCGTCAGTAAGAGTTTTTAGTTTAGTTTGAAACTCACGGACTTGATCATATCGATATTATTGCACATTCATTATACTATTTACATAAATCAATTACAAATTCTACGTAGTATGTCATTGATGCCCGAGCTAAATTATCACTGACAGAGGTTATTGTAAATTATATCTATTATTGCACTTGCAGTATTAATTCCCGTATGAGTGTACGATAACACATTAAACTGTACTGCTGAAAGCAGTGCCAATCTATAGATACCATTGATTTCAGCGGTAATATTAATAATATTATTTTAAGGTGTCCAAGCGAAAGATGCTTGATGCGTCGAGTACACGGTATTAATATTTTGTTTATGTGCTATTTTAATTTTATCAAGCCGTGTCGCGATAGCAGGAAAATCACTAACGATATCGTCATGTGTGTTTTCAATCAGAAAGTTTCATTGGGACAGTTATCGGAGTACCAAGAAATTATCTGCGGTTTCATCAATTTTTCTAACATTCTTACGGAGATTTCCAAACATGCCTACGTGAACATCATATTCAGCAGCATTGTAAGTTATCATCTGTGGTTTTATGTTCGTCTTGCAGCGTTGTTATTTTATTGTCTACCACATTGACATATTTGTTTGTCACATCATCATTATCCAGTGTTGGTTATTTTATTTTAGTTCATGTCAAGGGAACCTGTCATTGAGTCACCAGATTTTTTTTTCGATTGTTGATACTATCTATCACAGTTGGTAAAATAACTCCTGGTTTAATCTTACCAGTGGAATCGAACACCGCTAAGGAATTTTCAGTTACTCCATTTATTTTAACAAGAATATAATTCAGGGAAACATTACTCGTTTTCAATTTCCCTTGTTTGTCTTGAAATACGACTATTTCGTTTGGATCCACATATGCGAGAGTTAATATCTCGGATATTTCATCTTTGATTATTTTGTTTACATCATTAGTTACAGATATTTCCGCGGTGGGTTTTTTCAGGCTTCAGAGAGATCTTCCCGAAATATCAATCATTATATTTTATGATCGCTCAAAAGAGTAATTGCTCGTTTATTCGTGTACGGTTTTATGAGGTGGTTTAGTTGATGATGATATAGCGCTAAGTACATTTAAAACTTCTAGGCTGCATATTGGTGGGTCGGTCATTTTCTGTGTTGGTAGTGTGGAGTATCAGCGAGGAAGTTTTAATTGATATGTACAGCGCATACATTTTTAGGTTGCACTAACCCATATGAATCAAAATAAACAATTATACGCGAATCAATCGCTCATGCAACCCAGTGAGTTCCAGGTCCGGTGCTGTTATCGAGATTAATGATACCGGTTTCAAAGCTGTTTGGTTGTTGTGGTAATTGATCTCCCATAAAAACACCTCTAAAGTTTTTGATCGCTAATTTTTTAGCAGCATCGAGTAAATCAAAATTTGACAGCGGAGTTAGTAAACTGTTCCTGGTAGTCTCAGACCGTTTCCACTGTACCATGAATACGGGGTTCCCGGTAGTCTTAGACCTTTTCCTGCTACTGATCGTCTCTTTTTTATATCCCTTTCCAGTCACTGTCTTTAGTGCCATCCCAGCGGCGTTACCAACAGCTCCGAGAGCGGCCGCTTTCGCGACCGCGGGGGCGGCGGCTGCAATTAGTCCTGAAATCGCAGCGAGAAGTGGAAATATACCACCTGATTTTATCATGTCTTTGATCGCCGCCACACACACACACACAGAGAGAGAGAGAGAGAGAGAGAGAGAGAGAGAGAGAGAGAGTAAACCGAACACCCCTTTTATCTTTGTTAGCATCATTGAAATGCTTAATCTGACGAGCTGTCAGTGATAGTTTATTCTGACCACCAGACATCTGATTGTGTTTTAACGATATCGTAGTTCCACATTTTTTAGCTGAATCCGATTGCAAGTTTTTCATTTGACCACGAGTCAAAGTAACATTAACATGACTACATGACATTTTATTTAATTGATTGATCAAATTGTCTACATACTTTTGGAAAACATTCACATGTTTTTGGAAAATATTACATAGTTTCCAATGGTGCATCAACGTCCCTCATTCGTCAACCAACACCTTTGAGTAGCATTGATTTGTCACTGAGAATGACAGCAAGTGCTCTGTAATTCGTGCTAAGTGGAGCTGGAGCAACCAGGAGAGTTACACGAGCTCGGAAATGTGTGTCAACGATGGACTGTCTCGTTAAATTAAGATGTTCCAACGAAAAGTAATAAATCGGATATCGATTTCTAAAATCTAATTGTGATATTTGCAGACCAGTTTCTACATTATTATCACATCCCATAAATGTCAGCAGGCGATGATACGCGCGTTCTATTTGGTTTTGTCCGTAATTAAGTAAAATATCCTCAGATCGTTCATGTTGGCCGTTTATCCTCAACGAGACTTCAGAAACACCAAGTTGATCAAATATCATATGGCTGCGTGTTTGTGAATTTAATCGCGTCTTATCCTGTAACGCAACAAATATATGCCGTGGCGCAGAAACACCCTCTTTTGATGCCATGTGCCATGTAAACATACAACTAACAGAAGTCTCCATAATATCTGTTATTGTTGTTAGCCATGATAGCAATGACTTACCACCTATATCCATAAATGATAGTAATTTTTCCTCTGCGGTGATTGATAAAGTCATTACTGGCATCCACAGTGAGAGTTTTGTTATATTTACCTTACCATCAGCAACACCAGCACCATGCCAAATTGCATCATTATTGTCGCCTTTTCGCACGAGGACTCCCGCATGTTTTGCACCAAAGATAACCTTTCTAACATTTCTGCAAAATCAGAAAATATGAGATAGTGGAATCGCGCATGAAAATAATCTTTGCTGTCCTTGTAGCATTGATAGGCGTGTTGCAAGCCCTAGGTTGTAATTAGGATTGGTATCTTTTATAACATCAAAGGCATCATCTGGTCTAGCTTCATGTTCAAAGTCATCTGGTTGTGGATCAGATGCAGTAGCTACTGGTTTCCGAAATTTAACATACTGAATGTGTTCAGCGTCATCAGTAATATCCTTAGCGAACATCATAGATGGTCCAACAGATCTTGTATAATTATCAGAATATCTTGCTAAGCCCACTATTGTTGTTGCAACACCAACATCATGCTCTATGGATTCAATCTCTCTTACATCAATCTTATCTCTCGCGCTACTAAATAATGCCGTGATACCATTATTGACAAAACCAACTCGGACATTTGCGTCATATGCCGTGTTAGCATCAACAATTGTTACAAGTTCTCCTTCTACTTCGATAAATGTTTTGGCGGGTAGAAAGTATTTGCTTGTATCTTGAGCCTAAAGTTCGATTCTTGATCGACTATTTGGTTGTTTTGCATTATAGGAATAAAAATGATAATCGCGTAGAGAATCATTTTTGAGAACTGGGGAATTTAAATCAAATGCCGATTCGGGTGAGGATTTGAACATTTTATCCCGCTATCATTTTTGCAATAATATTCCTCTGAGCATCAAATCCTTCATTTATCCGCGATGCTATTTTTTGATCCACTGCGTAGTTTATTATTTTGCTAATATTCGCAGACATAATCTCCGTAGATGGAAGTTTTCCGGTGATTTTATCACTGGTGATTTTATCACTGCTGGGTTTTTCGTCGTCGAATTAGTGTTATTAGTTTTTCTTTAGCCGCGGCAAATGCTTTACTGACATCACCAACAGTGCTAATACTCTTATCAGGAATGGCATCAATAGCTTTCATTGATAATTGTTTTGCGATTGGTGCCAGTTTTGGAGCCATCCTTGCAAATAACCCTTGAACAACATCACCGAGAACATCTCCATAATATACCCTATAAATAGGCAATCGTGAATTTACTACGTAACTCATAGCTGGTTTATAGTGATTGTACTGTATTATCATTTTATTTAAATGTTATTTATCTAATCAGTGAATCAATCACCTGTGACAAAGTCACCAATGACAAAGTCACCAATGACAATTAGTCACTATGATAATCATCAACTAGTTCATCAACAAATTCTCGATATACACCAATATCCATGATACCACCCTCAAATAGTCGTCTGCAGCTATCAGCGACTTCATTAATTATTTCTGATGAGTTATTTTCAGCTCGTTTTCCCCCGATAAGAACCTCCAATCATGATATGTCTCCGAGAACATTATTAGGACAAAGAACAAGACCACTGCTATGGGTTCCAGATGGAATTACACTTTGATAAAATCTACTTCCAGTTGCACCTTGTGCATCATCATCTTCTTCTCGGTCAGATGGGATATAATACTATTGTTGTTTGTGTTTCTGTTTTTTTGTCTCCGTGTTTGTTTCCGTGTTGGTGATTGACGTTTCTTCTCTTGTGTTTATTCGTTTTGTCTTTGTCGTTCTTCGTCTTATCGTATATCATAATCACTAATTCCATCTCGATAATTTATATACCCCAATTCTCTTGTATTTATACGACCAATCCCCCTGTTCCATTTATATAACCAATCAATCCATTCATCGCGCTTTATTCTATTTCTCTTATATTCTCCTTTTAAAAAAAAATCACTTCTTGAATGATAGCTTTAAGCAGCAAAATCACCAAAAGTGTGATAATTGTTAGGTTTTAATATTTGCCTATAAATTTATCCATAAAAGAGAAAACACCCTTTTGAGTTTTTACCAACAGCACCTTCTTGTTTTTCAACATGTGGTTTAGCTCCAGCTATCTGTTTTAACAACGGGAGAATACCCTTTTTTCTATCTTCATCGTCAACAATATCTCCCAATATAGCCTACTCAGTGGTCAATGCAACTTTTTCAGCAGCTGTAGTTACCGGTTTAAATTATTGTTTAGTATCAGTTGCAAAATCCAGTTTGAAATTCTTGTTGCGCTTGCAATTTTTGTCTGACAGATTCCCATGTGGGTATAAATCTCTTTATTGCTTCTAATCACTCGCTCGCTAGTCTAGTAGTTAATGATTCTTCTACCACGTTTGTTAAATATATATATATATATATATATATATATATATATATATATATATATATATATATCATTTAATTGTAACAGTTAAAAACCCAGGCAATTTCTGTATCTAAAAACACTTTTACTTCCGTGTTCAGTGATAAAATCACTGGTGATCAAATCACTGGTGTAACAATTAAATAAAAAATAACACATCTAGTTACATTAATATTCCTGGAAAGGTATTTAACTTCCTTACAGTGATATAGAATTTCAAACGCATACAAATTGTCAAAAGGACATCGTTCCATGCTAGTAATCAATGACAATGAGCGTTACGTGTATTTGACTAAATTTAGAAATGAAAGAAACATGTCTCATTTCAAACTTGTTGTTTCAAAAACACGTAAGTGTTTTCATGGCAGTGTATTGTTCTGCTTAATCAGTCTCTTAATTATTTTTATTGTTGAATTTATAGTACGTTTAACCCCGTATTGTTGGCCGAGTTCCCCTCTAACTTTTTCGACTGCGGTAAATAACGGAATGAATTTATTTACGTCGCTGTTATATCCTAATGAGTTGTTAACGGCTTGTTGTGTCCGTTTAATAAAGGCATATTGGAATGGGAGGACGTATTTATTATTTTGAGCGTTATCATCGTGATCTTTAAAATCAAAGATAATCTGATTAAAATCTCATTTATCTGATAATTTCTTTTTTATTTTTTTAAATCTGAAATTGCGTTTATTATGTCATTTATATTTTCGAAATTCATTATATGATATTTATATATATCTAATATATAAAATATACAAAAAATGGAGGTCAATTTTGACCCGTTTTCTTTCAAGCGTATATACAATTATATACGACGACGACACGTTTTAAAATGCCTTCGCATCTTGTCACACCTAGAGATAAACATGTAATTTTAATTAAGGTATATATGAAAGACCTCATGTGAACTCCTAAAATGCCTTCAAGTCCAGAGGTCACACATATAAGACAACACAACCCCATGTGGTCCCCAAAGGTACCTTCACATCTGAGCAGGCCCAGGGGGCAACACCAAACACAATCCCCGTGTGAGGATCTAACCCGCCAAATAACGGTCTAGAACCTCAGATGGTGTGTTTAGTGTATGACGTCACAACATATATATCTTAATTAAGGTATATATGATATATTTTATATAACGACGGTACAATCTCCATTCGTTTTGAAACGCCTTCACATCTTATCACGCCTAAAGGTGCACATATATATGTATTTACAAATATTTACAAGTTATATTTACATACGGGAGCCATTATCTCAATTCAAGATATGTTTTAGCACACTCTCCCTCAATGAAATTAATTCCCGGGGGTACAAAAACAGTCTTCCCAATAACTGCATTGGTAGGATGTGCATTTTTTCTGTTGAACTTTTTGAGCTGGGGAGGGGGCGCACTGTATATAAAACCCTCAGACCGGTACCGTCGACAATAATGCCTGCCACGAGATTCGAACGCTGGGTCTCGGGATGAGATCCAACCGCGTACGGATCACGCTAAGTGTTCTAATCTACAAGCATATATTTTGAAATTAATATATAGTTATAGAGACATACACCTATAGCTAAAAATCGTAGATTTTCAAAATAAACCCGCAGGAATATATTTGTAGTTAAAAATCGTAGATTTTAAAATAACCCACAGGAATATATTTCCAAATCAACATAGAGAAAAATTTATCAGACCGTGAATCACGTCTATTTATATTTATCAAAAAATCCCATCCAAGGACAGTAACTCTATTGCACACACATACACATTCCTGGAGAAATTATCTCTCTTTGGT
This sequence comes from Unio pictorum, assembly GCA_030141615.1. Classification (NCBI taxonomy): domain Eukaryota; kingdom Metazoa; phylum Mollusca; class Bivalvia; order Unionida; family Unionidae; genus Unio; species Unio pictorum. The sequence goes on from JARLTB010000291.1 coordinate 11,132,932, forward strand.
GATAGGATGTCATTGTAAATATTCAAACAGAATTCTGTTTTTAAAACTCTTTGAAAAAGAAGAATTTTGTATTCTCTCTGCAGCACGTCGAACCGAATGCTCGCAAATATCAAAATACTTGCCGGCGATATTCATTCATTGAAATATTCTTTCTTCGTTAGTTTCTACGTTGAGACATTTGACAGGTCTCCTTGCAACTGTTTTAGAAGTACCGGTTTTCCCAAATGCAGTATTTTGACTCTGAGTGATAGCTCGTAAATTCTCTAAAGAATTATTCCTAGGATTTGAATCAATATGGGCAATCACAAAACTATCTCTGATCAATCCGTGGAAACACTCATATGTGAATCTAGACAAATAATATTTTCCCCCCAGCAGTAAGTCTAAGATACCCCAGGCCATTGTCCACTCCTTATGGTTTTTTCAATCTGCGGTGTCTAACTTCACGATCACGAGACGCTTCATAATCGATGATCATGGGATGTGGTTGAAATTCTTGGCTCATTTATATATACACACACACACACACACACAGATATATATATATATATATATATATATATATATATATATATATATATATATATATTATTTGTCTAATTAATTATTTGGTTTAATTATTACTTATTGAGAATCGATCAATGTAGTCTTGAGGTGTTCTATGATTTTGTCCTTGACAGAGTCATGGTCAGGGTTAGAGTCTTTGATTCGTTTATCATAATAGCGCTTAAGTTCCCTGTATCGCTTGCCACCACAACTGAGACACAGCTGCGATTTTCCTCACACCCCAACCCCACATCGTATGCAGGGTAACGGACCTATGCTTCCTCGTCAGACACTCTGTGAATGATATCCACATAATTCATTTCTGCATGATTTGTTACAAACGGTTACTGGTCCTATCATAAGCCATATTCAATTTCGATAGAGTATCCGTAGATGCACCAAATAAGGCTCTAATAAGTGATAGAAACATGATAGGTACAATCCATTAGGGGTTGAACGAATTTAAGCGAGATGGTGCATCTCACTGTTGGTCAACATTGAGAATCGCTAGTAGTGTTGATACTACCATGAACGACAAAAACAGCAGCGATTATATCACATCTTGACCATAAAAAGTATTTTTTTAGAGTGAAATTCATTATCCATTCAGAAACAGGAAATTGAATAATACGCGACAAGTTTGAACCTGTTATGAAAAACTAAAGAACTGTCACTGTGAGTGGATTCCTAACCAGGAACGCTGACTGGAATTGATAAACCGTATTACGAAAGAGCTTATACTGTGACAGAAGTTGTTTAAGGGATATATCCGATAAATGACAAACCGTATGTTGAAAAATTAAAACCCATGAAACAGTCGTCGTTGAATTGTGTAGCCTAACGAAAAATATAACATTTTACAAATGCGTTGCGTGGGAACAAGTTGACGGATCTAAGAGGCAAAAGAATAATTGAATGGGCGTTTGCAGTGCGGGATAGCGGGTCAACAATTTAAAATGTAGCTGAGCTAGAAAAGATATTAAGATTTCCAATAACCGTGGCGACAATAACAGAAGTGTTATATGAATCGAAATATAAATCAAGAGGATCTCCAATAAAAATTATTGACCATAATGCACATGCCTGGACCTCCGCAGTAACAATATTTCCACAGGTTAGAACCATAAAATATCTACCCGTGGAGTTCTCCCGGGAGGAGGATTTGTTTGATTTTATTCACACGGAAAGAGCAAACGATCCTGTGTCAGTGTGGTTATTTCAGAGTTTTGAAGACTAAGAGTGTAAATTCAATCAATTTGTAAGACCTAACTGCGAAATATACCGTACTGAATCTCTTCACGACGAGATGAAAAAACTAGTTCGTGGTTTTTCAACGGATAACGACAAACAATTACTAACAAACTGCTTTACAATCCGGTCAGTTGCAGCTCATTTCGCGGGAAAGAAAAATCTGTGGAAACCAACAAGAGCTGAATTTCTCTCAGATGTCCATGCAAACTGTGCAGCCTTTGGCTATTGTGGATTATGGAATACCAAATATGTTCCCAAAAGTGTTTTTTCGGTTGATATGGCTGCGTGTTATACAGGGAGTTTTCTCGGGAACGGAGAATGCTCTGAGTATTTTAAAAGATTTGGACATCCTACACACAAGATGACCCGTGTTGCTATTCATGGGCCGCTACCCGATTTTTGATCTAACCGGATTCGCTCGCGTAGTATCATTCGAATTCGCTAAAGGACTTCATCCGTGTTGTTAAGTTTGGTTTGGTAGACATATATCTGAAAAACACTGGGTGCCAATAGTGTTATTACGGTATATGATTGATTGTAAAATGCTGATATCGCTGATTGTCAGTGAAGCAATTATATCATATCGGAAACAAACTGAAGTTTGGTTACCACAACCTGATAGCGTAGATAGTATAATTAGCTATAACAAGAAAATATTCCATTCGTTCGACGAAGAATATATCGTTAAATGGTTCAAGGAGATTTTTGAAGTCAGAAATAAACACGCAAAAGATCTCAGTAAAAGAATAATTGGTAAATTCACCCAAGGTGGATCATATGATCACAAGCGACATTATTCACGATTAATTCTAGATGATGCTGAATACGATTTTATAATCGCAGATGCAACATCTAGAGCTATATATGTCAATCGTAAAGACGCCTTCTTATCCGATGGAACAATATTCGGTACAATTGTTACTTACGAAGATGGAGATAATCACAATACACACATTTAAGGGCGTCTATGCTGGCTTATGCTTCTATCAATTTACTTTTGATGATAAATAGATTTCCTGAATCCGCGGTTAGAGTCGCTACTGATTCATTTTATACAGATGTAAAACATAGCGAAGCAGTGGCTGAATTTACAAATTCCGTTGAGTGTTGAGGATCATGGAGAATATAAAAAGAAATGTTGCACGATTATTCTAAATCACCAGATGTTACAATTGAAAAATATTACATAAAAAAAAGATCAAATATCAGAACTATCGAAAGACCTTTCGTTATCCGATCCAATATGTAGATATAAAACCAGTTACTTAAACGGTTGTGGTGAGTCAGGGAAGACGACTCGTGCAATCGAATTATTTCGAGGCAAATCAAACATGATTGTGCTAACACCATCACACAGACTTGCACGAGAGATGAAACAGCGAGGAGTTAATGCTTGCACTTATCACAGTTTCTTTCGATGGAAAGGTGACGCATAGATTCCTGATCGAATAGGCGAGAAATATATTCCTGAAATTATTATTTGGGATGAGATATGCACCGTGTCGTTAGAGATATTTATAATGTTTCTTGACTGGCTATTGTTAAAGAATACAGCTGTAATAATGTTCATGGTCAACCACCACCATTTGTCGGTTTGCCTCCGCATGATTGGCTGAAGAATTTTGTAGATTATTATGACGAAATTAATGCTGATCACAGATCATTTGATCCAGAATTGATTTTAAGAAATTAATTAGATTAGAACCGGATAAAATCCAGTGTGAAATAGCGCGTGAAATAATTTCAGAAATCCCATTAAATGATTTTTGGGAAGCGTGGAGACCAAACGATTTGATAGTTGCAAGTAGAAAGATAGTCAGAGATACACTTTAGATGAAGTTATTTAAAACGCACAAATAAAAATTCGCAACACTTCCAATGCCATTGTGTTATAGACCTACGGATACACGAAGACAGAATGTCGAAGTTGATATTCCAGACCTGACAGAGAAACAGATTCTTTTGTTAAATGATATTGTGTCGGTTGATGTCAGTGTTGTCAAAGATGCATTGCGCGCTGATAAATCTCCATGGACGCTAGGGTACGCAATGACGATACATTCTTCGCAGGAATTGACTATATCCGCTAAAATTGTTTTGATAGTAGTTGATCGCATCGAGTGGTCAAATTTAGTTTATCTTGCAGTGTCCAGAGTACGAAGAATAAATCAACTTCGAAGAATTGTTTTAGATGATAATGACACCAGCAATAATGATATTGTCAGCGATGACATAATCAGACATAATCAGAAAAAAACTCTCTGGTTATAAACAACAGGACAAAAAGAATAACAGAAAATTTGAGATTGATGCTGAATTTATAATTACGCTGAAACAACAGCAGAATAATCACTGCGCGAGTTGTAATTTTATAATGCGTTGGCAGTATTTGATTAAAGATCCTCGTCAATTTACCGCAGACAGAAAGGATAATAGTCGTGGTCATACCAGAGATAACGTGAAGTTGACCTGTCTTGAGTGTAACAGACGCGGAGGTGCTAGTTAAGACCACGCGGCGGTAATTAAGTATCCTTGGATATCACTTGTAATTGTTCAGGTGTAAATCCGCGCTGAGGAGCAGTTTAATCTAATCTATAGATTACGGGTCTACCCGTGGATCTTGTTATGTTAGATATTTAATGTGTGGTGACACTCCAAATAGGATCAGTAGCTCTTTTTTTACCGCCTTCAAGTTTACTCGGCTCGTTCAAATATCTCACAGTGACATTGCCAAATATTCGTTGTTTTGAAAAATCATTTTGTGTTTTTTTACACGTATATACTTTTTTGATAAGCGTAATAGGTTTCATATTGATTGCTCGAGTAATTTCATTATTTAGCGCGGTAATTACACCTGGTAATCTCGCGACCCATTCACGAGATCATGTATCCTGGATAAACTCATCTGCGTATTGATATCCAAACCACTCAACCACTCAGCAAGTGTCCGATTAAATTGTTCAACAATTGCCTGATCCCGATGTAGTGCAGTATGTCCTCGTCGTATCGTGGTATTATGATGCTTGATTGTTGATAGCACTACTCCCTGGAGTTCCTTGCCAGTATCAACCTGCAATAGATTTGGCCACTGCAGAGGACTTCGTCGATAAATTCTTTCAAACGCAGAAGCTACTTGAGTTGATGACTTCGTCGAGAGCCACTCTGCTTGTTTGTATCTACTCGCAATATCAACTACGGTTAGCGCATACTTGTATGTGTGTTTCTTAACAGTATCATGCGGCAGAAATAATATATCAGCCTGATGAACTTCATTAGGGACACTGACATCAATACGTGCAAAGATAATTTGTTTAGATGGAGGTAGATAAATCTGCCATATCGCCTGTTTGGATAACCAATCAGCCACGGTGGTATTTTTTATTTTTGCGGCGTTGGCGAGTTTATCGATTGCTGATTTACCCCTCCAGCATCCTCTTGGGGAATAATAAATAGATTCCATGCTGTTTGTAATTACCAGCACCCAGCATTAATTTACTTTCCATCGCCGATTTTATCAACCACGAAGCTAATTTTTCTTTGAAGGAATTATCAATGATAAAATTTAACGCATGAATTAAATTCACATCTGCGATATGTCTATGTTGCAGATTGCTGCTTTTATAAGCAGCATCATGAGCATGACACGCCTTATCAATAGCGTTTATTGGATATTCGCCTGGTCGGGGTTGGTCATGGCCATTAAGTCTGATGTCGAGTCTGGTTCCAGGGCCACAATAACTATATCCTGGAAGGTGTTTTTCACCTAAATATTTATCCCATGGAGTCCCGGGAAGTTTTGTCAATTTTGTTGCAATATCACCTCCTTGTTTTCATTTTTAAATCCAAAGAAACAAATCTAATTTTTTTGTACCACATTGTACACACCTACCATCATATGCTGATGTATTATTGCTTGTTGTAACTGTTTTCAAGTGACGTTTGTGCTAGTACGTGTCTTGCATTTCAAACAATATAGATCCATAATTTATTTATATAACATGAATGTAATTGATTATTCGGCGACAAAAACACGAGAACCCGTTAATCATCATGCAGCGCTACCAAATTCTATTCGCATGATTATTATTGGACCATCTGTAAGTGTCAAGACGTAGTTGTTACTTAATTTGATAACAAGATGGATGAAATGGGATAAACTATATTTGGTAGCCCCGAGCATAGACGATCAGCGATGTTACGAAGTGTTAAAGGATTTTAACGAAAATTCAAAATCAGAAATCGATGAGGATATGATTGAATTTATAACCGATATCGAAGAAGCACCGACTGTTGATGTTATTGATTCAAGTATTAACAATTTAGTCGTATATGATGATGTGATGATGGATAAACAAGCAAACCCTGCCAGGATATTTTCCAGAGGTAGGCATAAAAATACTGATGTGATATATGTTACTCAGAGATATACACAACTACCAAAAGTGATCAGGGATAACTGTAATATTCTTGCCGTATTTAATGGAGTTGACACTCATACACTACGAAATATTCATCAGACCTGGCGCAGTGGAGATATGGATTATAATCTCTTTAGAAATTTCTTTAGTCACGCTAAGTCGGTCCCACATGGATTTATAGCGATAAATTTACATGACTCTAGATCAAGATATCGTATCGGACTTGATCAAATATTCGGTTAAAACCATAAAATAGTTTCGGTCTCCGTACAGGTTTGAAAACTTGATCTGTTCACCCTTTTTTAGTTTTGTCTGAAATAGTTTCGGTCTCCGTAGAGGCCATATTTTTGTTTGAAAACTTGGTCTGTTCACCCTTCTTGCTGCTCATCCTTAGATTGAATACCAATAAAGCGTTGAAATGAATCCACACCACTGTTGCATATTGTATTCCTACCTAATGTTTGGAATTGTTATACCTTTTATGTTGTTGTTATTCCTAATTTGTATACTTAGAATTTTGATTTCTTTTGCGTATAATAGCTTTGATAGTGGTGGTCAACCTTGCCTACCCGATCTTTGTATTTCAAATCTTTTCGTGATCTCTTTCTTTATCTGTACTCTTGCGGTTATTTCGCAATACATAATCGTTGTCTAGTTAAGAATGTTTAATCCAAAGCCGAATTATTCCAGTACTTTTGTGTATAATTATGTAATCTGTCGAAAGCATTTTCTTGGTCGAGAAGTACCATAACATATTTCGCTACTTTTCCATTTAAGATTGTGATTGTTCCTATATTTAACATGTCGTCTTGAATGTTGCTCACCCCCCCCCCTTTTTGAGATTTACATTCACTATGTTATTTAAACTTTTTTCTAAACCCCTATTTGATAAACTCCTACTTAATATTTTATAGTCCGTGTTTAAGAGGGAGATGGGCCTCCAATTATTTAAATTCTTTTCTATCACCTTTTCCTTTGTAAATAATTGTAATTATTTGCTCCCTCACTGAGTCGGTCATCTTGTCATTTGTTAGTAATATGTTGTTATATGAATTTTCAATAATGGGCGTCACCTCATTTGGACTTTTTGATTGAATTCCGCATTGAGACCATCTCTACCAAATGATTTTCCTTTGGCCAATTCTTTCATTGTAGATGTTATTTCTTCTAGTGAAATGAAATCGTCACACGTTTTCCTGTGTTCTGGCGTTATAATTTCACATTTTATTTCCTCTAAGTAGTTTGTTCTTATTTGTGTATCTGTTTTGTGATGTGTATAGTTCGATGTAATAGGTTTTAATTTCCCTCATTAATGCTTCTTTATGCATAAATTCTTTTCCATTTATATTAATTTTCTCTATAGTCCCCCCTTTTCTTAATAACTTTTTTTCGAAAACTCGCTCGGCTTTTTTGTATATATGACTGAATTTACCTGCCCTTATTTCATTGCCCTTCCTTTCTCCCACTGCTACTTTTTCCAATTGTTTTAGGTATTTGTCTCTGTCCCCTTTAGTTATTGGTTTATTATTTATTCTTATTTTTATTTCCTCTTCTTCCGTATGTTCAATTTTCCTACGTTTCTTTGAATGGTATGTTGCTAAACGTTTTATTTCCCAATCAGATATTATATTAAATTTGTCTTTCATTTATTTTAGTAGGTGTGCATCCGTTAATAGTTGAGCTTTTTTAGTTTCCCCTTTACCCATTTATTCCCAGTTTTTGTAATCATTTCCATTTATATTAGTTTGTGGTCCGAAATTTTTACTTCTAGATTTTCCTCTGATTTGTATATTTTATGATCAAATATTGTGCCATAGAATTTATCCAATATGCTTGCTTTATTATTCTTGTATTTATTAGTGTATTCGGTTTTCAGTACATTTTCTCTTTGTCTCTCTGTCTCTGTCTCTGTCTCTCTCTCTCTCTCTCTCTCTCTCTCTCTCTCTATATATATATATATATATATATATATATATATATATATATATATATATATATATACTAGGTTGGGGATAGTTTAATATTTTCCCCAATATTCCACTTAGCCTTAAATCGTTTGTTGTGAGTTTTCCTATTCTATCTATATCCTCCCCCGCCCAATTAAAATCTCCACCCAGCATTAAGTGTTGTGTAGAGTAGTTGTTTATGTGTTTACTTAGGTTTTCGATGAATTCAGATTTTTGTTATACCTATTTGCTGGGAAGTATGTGCTTAAAATGTGTAGTTTATTTAGTACTATATGCGTTACCTTCCCTTTCAATTTGTCCCCTTCATTTGTTCCTAGTTAATGCTATTTTTATTTTTAATTTTAATAATTGTGGCTATTTCTGCTTGAATATTGTCCCCCCATAGTTGCTTATAATTACTATTGCATTCATATTATCTTCTACTCTACTAATCATTTCTTTGCTCATGTGATTGTGTGTTTCTTGTATTAAGATTATGTCACATTGTTTAAGTGTAAGTATTTATATTATTTTATCAGTCTATTCCATTAGTATTGATAGATGCAATGCGGAGTTTTGTCACTCTATTTTTGGATATGTCCCTCCAGGTGGCTCTTATAAATGTAGTTTTGTCTTTAATAGTGAGTTTAAGTTATGAGTTTGTTAGTTTGTTTATAATTCTGTTTGCGTGTCCATGTTCGTCTCATTGTCCATTGAGTTTAAACCTTTTATTTATTTGTTCCCAAACTTCACTTTTGTCATTAGTTTCCTCATTCTCTTGGTCGTTGGCGTCATTTCCAGTTTCAGTTTTATTTGTGTCAACGTCCTGTTCATTATCCGTTTTCTCGTCATTTGTTTGTATATTCGTATCACACAATTTCTTTTCCTTCTTTTGTGTTTGTTTTTGGAGACGTTCCCTGTAACCTCTTTAACACGGTTTTGTGTCTCCTCTGTTGGTGTGGCGTCACTCGATGATGAGTTTGATAGAGATTTCCCTATTTTCCTATTTCTTAGTGAGTATACCGGTGTGGATGTCAGGGGCAGCAAACTGCTAAGTTTCATTGCCCCCTGCTCCGTTTCTAGTTTATCATCCTCTTGCAGGATTTCAAACCTGTTGTGGCTCGACGTTTCCCTTCTAATTGGAGTGGACGTTTTGCGCTTTTATTTGGGTTAAGGAAATGGGACCAGTCTGGGGTCTTTTCTTGTTCCTCTGTCCCCTCTGCAATGTCTGACTAATTGAAGTCAGGCCGTGATTTTCGCTTTTCATTTCTAGACTCTGTTCTCTGATACTCTCACTGTGTCACTCAGCTTCAGTCCTGTCCATTCTGAGATTTTATCCTCCCATCTTTTCCTCTGTCTTCCTCTCCTTCGCGCTTCCTGCACAGTACCTGGCATGATTGTCTTAGCAAGCCCTGTTGATCGTGTGACATGTACATACCATTTCATTTTGTGCTTTTTCACAACGGTCAATAGCTCTTCATAGGGCCCAATGGCTTGCTTAATTCTGTTTCCCACTTCCTCATTCGTGATATGATCTCTATATGTAATGCCAAGCAACCTTCGAAAGCATCTCATTTCAACAGCTTGTATCCTCCTTTCGAGATTCGCTGTGAGGGTCAATGGCTCACAGGCATATATACAGATACAACCAAGGAGTGCATCAGTCTGATTTATGGGCTGACTGAGGTGTTTCTGTCTTTCCAAACTGTCTTCAACCTTGCCATTGCTGTTATTGTCAGCGCAATCCTGGACAATATTTCTGATTTCAATCCCTCGTCTGCCACGATGGCTCCTAAGTACTTGAATCTATTAACTGTTTCCAGTTTTTGGCCTCTAATCATGATGTTAGTGCTGATGCCACTGGTGTTGTTGGTCATCAATTTGGTATTTTCTGCAATGTTTTCCATACCAAAAGCAGTAGCTGTTCTGTCCAGTTTTTCCACCAACAGAGCTAGCTCCTCCTCATTTCCTGCAATGCCATCGATGTCATCAGCAAAGCGCAAATTCATTATTATTCTGTCTCCAATACTGACAGTTACTTCATGGTCTTCCAGTGCATCTGTCATGATTCTTTCAAGGAAGATCTTGAAGAGAGTAGGTGAAAGCATGCAGCCCTGTCTGACTCCCACAGTTGTCCTGAACCAATCTCCTATTTGACCGTTGAAGCATACTGCGCTGGTGGCCTTGCTGAAAAGGCTTTCTATGACTTTGATCAGGTTAGCGTTGATGTTGTACATCTTCATGGCGGACCAAAGGGCTGCATGCCATACCCTGTCCAACGCTTTCTTAAAATCTATAAAGACATGATAAAGGTCTTGTTGGTGCTGGAGGTATTTCTCACATAGTATTCTCAGGTTGAAAATCTGTTCAGTTGTGCTTAGCCGTGGTCTGAAGCCTGCCTGTTTTTGAGCTATGATTTCCGCTGCCCGCGGATTCAGTCTGTTTAATATAATAAAAAATAATAATAATAAAAAAATTATGATAAATTATGATATAATTTTTCATATTATGATATGTAGTTTTTCAGCCTCCCCAGTCTAATGTTATGCACCATTCCTAATGAAAGCCGCTAATTATTTGGTACCCTTCGCATATAGCTAATAAGGTATTTAAATAATTTTTCAATTCGGTCCACATTTGGCGTACTGCCATTTGTTCATTCTCAACAGTTTTGCCCCCAAACCTAGCCTGGTGATTGTTGCGCGACATGGCCTACTCAAACTCTAAATCGATCTGTGTATACCCATAGAGTAGTATTTACTGCTGTTTGTATTAATATTTGCTCATTTTGCTTTATATTCACTGCATTTTAGAACTTAGATGCCTTTTCATTGCAAAATCTGCATATATTAAGAGGCTGCAGTTTGATAAGAGTTATGTCTATTGTTATTGCACTCAATACGGCATAGACTAGTGACACTTATAAACCTACGTGTGTCCTTGTTTTTAAAATGTTTCATGAATTTCACCTTTCTCAAGGAAGATTCTATCAGTTTTTTTTTGAAATGGTAATAATTTGGATTGTATTCCCCTTTTTTCATTGTCAAAAAACACTATTAACAGAACAAAAATTCCCTGTTAAAATTTGTTGTATTATCAGATAATTTTTTTTAGTATCATATAGTCTTGGTATATTAAGCTATGACAGAAATATTTCAAACTAAATTAACAGCAGCTCAAGATTAATGATATATAAAAGAGCTTTAGCTCGACATACACAAGTCACATTTGGACAGGTTCATATGACTGATAAGGCTATGTAATAATTTATGTCACCTTTCGTGGGAAAAGAAAGATTGTTTTGGCTCACCGACTAAAGTTCTATGTCGAAACTATTTTAAACTCACTACCGTATCAGTGTGATGTATCACATATATACCATAAAAACATGATTATTTATTAATTGAACCAAAAATAGTAAAATGGCTAGAAAGTCATGTAAAGCCCATGGTGAATGTCATGGTCACAGAGGCTATGGAAGGTGTATACTGTGATTGTCAGGTACATTTAATAATTGAGACATGTGCTAATTTAAAGGATTTAAAGTGTATGAATGTTCATTGGATACAAAATTATTTATTGAATTAGCAAACATTGAATTTTGTACAAGTTTTCTATTTCATTTTTGTTTGTGTTTGTTATAACCTATATACTTGTACTGAAGACTAAATTTCCTCCCCCTATCTTTTACTGTTCTCTGATCTCATTCTACTAAGTGCTGGAATACTGTATCGGATTTCTGTACCATACACATATCTATGAAGGGTTGAATGACATAATGCATCAAAATTTCTGCTCCATACTGATGTCTTAGGTGCATAGGTAAAAATTCTGTTATGAAAGCTCTCGCACTTTTTTTTGTTTAGAAAGTGTGACATTTTACTTAGCATAACATCTAAGACAAAATTTCTTCGAACAGATTCAAGCTTTTCAATATAATAAGAAGAACGACTTAAATGTTTACCATATGGCAGAATAGGATGCTACATGGGAAAGTCATTGACTCCAACTTTGGTCTTGTAGCAAAAAAGTGCAACATCTCATTTAACTTTCCTGTAACTGGGCCTCACTTTCTATGTCCTTGGAACTTTTATGGAAAAGCAGCCTGTTCTACTTCCTGCAGTTTGCAGTTTGTACATTTAACTGTTAAAAAGGCACACAGTCCTTGAGTTCTGCTTTTATACATCTGGGGATCATATCGCCTGCAATTTCCAACTCAGTCATGCATTATTCGCAATGTTTCCAATATCATATTTAGTTTTATTATGTTGATCATTATATTTCAATTTACGTTGTCTACATGCTACCTCATGTGACCCAACAATAAGTTTTCTTAATATTTGTACTTCCCTTTTCAGGGCTAAGCTTGGATGGCACGTGATTTAGGACATATGAAGATGGTGATTCTTCATATTCATGAAAACTTGGGCGCTTTATTTGTGGAGATGCATAGCCAGATTGCAACCTGAATTGGTTGGTCTCGCTTGGATACTCGTAGTCCATAGTCCCATGGTCTGACTGTGTTGTATGAATTATTGTGAACACCTAGCTATTTACTTAGGTCTTCCTGCAACCATGCTTTTTTATATATAGAAACTAGCTAATGCAGGTTGATGTAGGATTAGTGACATCATGGTTACTATTTATTCCGGGTTGTGATGGATCTTAGACAGTTCGTGAAATCATAGTCAGCCTGGGGCTTGATGTTGTTAGGAAACATCCCCCTTCATATTCATAAAATTCTGCCTGTTTGGAGGTTTTTATTTATATGACCATATAATGCAGTCAACTTATTTCGTTTTCATTGTAATCAATTATCACCAATCACATTCCATGTCCATGGAATGGTCACATGAGGAGTTAATTCCCCTTGACTATTCATTTCAGTTGAAGCATACAAACATTAGTATGTATTCATATATATATATATATATATATATATATATATATATATATATATATATATATATATATATATATATATATATATATATATATATATATACAGAGAGAGAGAGAGGGAGAGAGAGAGAGAAAGAAAGAGTCTCAACCATCAACAATGGTATATATTGACTTAGAGTTGACTCTACTGATTGATACGCAGGTGGGTGGGTGATGTAATTGCCAATTACACTATTATAATTCATACAAAGTTTTATCCATTCCCGAAATTCACGTATAATACCTTAATCTAATCGGTCGACTCAAAAGGACGTAACCACCGCCATTTTCTCAATAATATGGATCACTCCCTACTCACATGTAATACAAGAGAATATAAAAATCTTTGATCTCGTCTGTGTTACCTGACACACAGCCAGTTTGAATTGACAATAATGACAACCTTCAGTGTAACGTGTTTCATGTATCGTTTCTCCATAGACACCCACCCACATACAAAGACGCCCTCTGCGCGTTCGGGGTTGTATAATTGGCCCGACGTGCCTCATTACGTACCGTAAAAGGCGACTAAGTAGAGGCAAACTGTTTGCCGTGGGCTGCTACCCGTGTCGGGGGATGAAAGGATCTTTGTAGTTGAGCAGAGGCTTTCTAATGCAATACTTTGGCTTCTACTTCTTCTAGACGGGTGGTCGGGACGGGCCCAGTCTCAAACATCCCTAGGAATACTATCTACCTCTTTTCCTTTCCCATACTCCCATAAGACTTTTAGACGGTGGTGGCTTAATGAGTCAATCGGGAGGTAGATTTACTTACCGAGTATGCTATATATGTAACCTTGACACTCAAAAAGTGTCCCCTAGTTGGACTCTGTGACGGGTGGGTTAACATAGTTATACAAGAAAACATAATGAAAAAAATCAACAAAAATCAAATGAACCGTTTAAACCTTTAATGGACTCAGATAATGAACCATGTAGCGTGTAATCATTTCCACGCTTGATGGTTATTCAATCAAAATACCATAGAAAACGAAATGCTACTCTTTCACCATTTGTAATCGAAAAGACTATACTTGCCCTATTTGGCACGACCAAACCTGTCAAAAAACTCAGATCGGGTAGCTTGCTCATTGAATGTGACCGATGAGTTCAGACCGAGAATATTAAGAAAATTCAGACGTCTTTGATATTTTGGTTTCTACGTTCGCTCATTCAACAGTTAACTCATCCAAAGGAGTCATTCGCTGCCGAGATCTCAAAGGCTCAGTGACAATGATATCGTCGAGGGAATGAGGACTCAATGTAATTAGTCGAATATGTATCAAACGCCGTACGCAATTGCAGGATACAAACACCATAATACTTACCTTTAACACACCAGAACTACCTAAGGTAGTAAAAGTTCGCTTATTACAGGTTAAAGTTGGGGTATATATTCGATACCCTCTACGTTGTTTTAAGTACCAGAAATACGGTCACCCCGAAGGTAGATGTTCCAGAAGCCTGTATGTGGTCGATGCGGTGAAACCAGGCATCGAAAAGCAGACTGCGGCGCGAATCCGCAGTGTGCCAATTGTGGCAAAAGTCACCATGCCAGTTCTACAGATTGTGAGACCTGGAAACAAGCGAACGAGGTCCAGGAGGTAAAATATACGTCAATCATCTCCTTCCCAGAGGCCAAAAAGATGGTTGAATCTCAAACCCATCTACATGGCTCAGCCTTCTAAACTGTTGTAAAAACCAGTCAAAAGACAACCAAGGAAGGTCAAACTGAAATTGATCTACCCGATACACAAGATCAACTACTAACATTCCACACCACCAGGCACAAAGAAACACAATCTCTACGCAGACAACATTCATTAGCTCTCCATTAAATAAATCTTTAAAAATGAAAAATAAACAGCCAAATGGGACTCAACAGGGGTCTGATAACCCGATTAAGCTACATAATTGGTTTGGCGATTTTTTTAAGTCATTGATGCAGTCGACACTGCATCTGGTCATCAGGGTGGCAAACCTGCAAACAAACAAACCCAGTATCTCCTCCAGACAGATAGCCACATTAATAGCAAATATTATTGCAGACAGTTTCTCTAGAAATTCCTCATCACCTAATTATTCAAGAGCCTTTCGAAGATTACAAAATCAACAAGAAAAGTCACGTTTAAAATTCACATCGAGCAACTCGGAAAAGTATAACCAACTGTTTTCACTATTGAAGCTTAGGGATGCTTTAGAAAAAGCCCATGACACGATTGCAGGGCCTGACGTAATACATTACCAGTTCTTGAAAGACCTCCCAGAAACGTCACTAACATCTCTTTTGAAAATCTTGAATGAACTATGGATTGCTGGTAACGCACTCGAGATTTGGAAAGAAGCAACAGTAATACCACTTCCCAAACCAGGCAAAGATAGCGAAGATCCTAATAACTATCGACCCATTGCACTGACAAGCTACGTTTACAAAACGGCTTTTTGTATGGTACTTGGAAATTAAGAATTGAATATCTCCTTTCCAATGTGGCTTCCGTTCTGTTCGTAGTAACAACGATCATCTGGTTAGACTGTAAACATTTATTCTGGATGCATGTATCAAGAAAGAAACATTTAGTAGCAGTTTTCTTCGATTTAGAAAATGCCTATGAAACAATATGAAAGTACGAGATGCTAAATGACCTGCACGATCTGGGTATAAAAGGCCGTGTGCCCTCTTTCATTTCAAATTTCTCTCCGACAGAGAACAGTGTCGAGTGGGCTCTACCCTCTCACGAGCAGGAGATGGGTGTGCCCCAGGGCAGTATTTTATCTGTGACGCTTTTTAATATCAAAATCAATAGCATCACCAAATGTGTAGCTCCCGGTGTGGATTGCTCATTATACCTTCATAATTTTCTAATATGTTATAGATAAAAAATATGCATATACTTGAAAGGCAACTGCAACAAAATATCAACCAGATCCAAATTGTGCCATTACTAACGGTTTGAAATTTTCAAAATCGAAAACAGCATGCATGCATTTTTGTCAGTTGCGAAATCATTATGATGACCATACACTCACGCTGGACGGAACACGTATTCACGTTGTTAAGGAAACAAAGGTTTTGGGTATAATCTTCGACAGAAAACTGACTTTTATTGCGCACATCAAGAATTTGAAAGCCAAATGCTTGAAATCGCTAGATCTACTCAAATTAGTTGCGCACACTGATTGGGGTGCTAATGAAAAGGTTATCCTCAATTTGTACAGAACGTTTATCCGTTCCAAATTAGACTATGGATGCGTTGTTTATGATTCAGCTAGGATGTCATATTTGAAAATGCTCGACCCAATTCATCATCAGGGAATAAGACTCGCTCTGAGAGCATTTAAGACATTTCCATGTGAAAGCCTTCTCGCGGCAGCGCACGAAGAACCATTATCACATCGCAGAGAAATGCTTGCTGCACAGTATGCTCTCAAATTAAGTTCTACCCCTTTAAACCCTGCATTTTCGGAATGTATTTCAACCAAAATATAAAACCTTATACAAGAACAAGCCAAATGACATATCTTCATTTTGGCATTAGAATATCATCCAGCACTGACAGTAACAAAATTACTCTTTCTACATGTTCAGAAAACGTTTGTTTATCCCGGAAACACCATCCGGGCTCCTTAAACAACCCACAGCGCTTTATACGTTAGAAGATGATAGAAGTCTGAATCAAAACCTTCCACCTTCCAAAACTTGTATCATTAACTCCATATAAAATTTAGAAACTACACTAAAATTTATGCAGACTTACCAAAGGATGGGGAAAAGGCTGCAACAGCCTTCGTTAGTGACAAACACATAACACAAGTTCGTGTGCCAAATGATGCGTCCATTTTTTCAGCCGAAATCAGAGTAATTGACCATGGTCTGATATTTATTGAAACGAAACGTAGTTTAAACAGCTATTATCTTCTGTGACTCATTATCTATTCTTCAGTCTGTCCAGAATACAAAACTGGAGAATCCATTATTAATCAATCTCCTCGTCAAACATAGTGAGCTTAGTACCTCCTGCAATATAGTGTACTGCTGGTACCTAGCTATATTGGTATTAAAGGTAATGAAGAAGCAGATCGCACTGCTAAAATGACTATATCCCCAAAACCATCTGATTTTAAAATACCGTTTACGTTATTTTTTAAACCCCTTATCGAAGAGTTCCTACGCCATAAGAGGCAGGATTCGTTGAATGATGCAATGAATAACAACAATCTTCCAGCCATTAAACCAACCCTAAGAGAATGGACTGCTAACTACAGGACCAGAAGTTGTCATTGCAAGAATCCGAATAGGTCATACGTACATAATAATAATAATAATAATGAGGACTTTGTATAGCGCCTAATCTTTCGAAGCTCTGAGCCCTTTACACCATCAATAATGATATGACTACACTACAGAAAAACAAATGACATAAACAATGAAATTGGAATACATGAAAACGTGCTGAAAACAAATACGCTACAAAACATTATTTGGTCTCTAAGTTTGTCCCTGCAGTCGAGACCACTGTGTCTTTGTGTCTGATTTCAATGGGCATTTCGTTTTATGTCGCCGGGCCATGGTATGCAAAAGAACGTGGTATGTTGGACTGGAGTCTGTCATTGAAACATAGCACAAAGAACAAATTTTGTGTTTGATTCTGTATCGAATTGATAGCCAGTGTAGGGTACAGAGCAGTGGTGAGGTGTGCTCATCAGTTAGTGAAGGCAATATTGGGTCTAAGCACTCAAGCAGCAGTGAAATGGATCAAGTTCACAGGACTTTGGTGCACACTTCATCACGATTATTCATCCTCAATCAATAGAAACAGGTTTAATGCTCCTAATGGTTGTCGTTGCAATTCTGTATCATAAATGTATGGTGACGAGTCAGTTGAAACTATGCTGTCAAGTGAATCTCTAACGGTCTGTACTTTGTCACGGAAGAAATTTGCAAATTGGTCTGGAAGGTCTACTGGAGAGAAGGTTGTTGGAAGTGGTGTACATTTGTTCCTTGACATTAGTTTGTTAGTTATCTCGAAGAGCTTTTTGCAGAAGGAACTCTCCGTAATCTTAGTATTGTAGTGGGATAATTTTGCTAAATGGACTATGTTTGTGACATTCTTCTTAGCGGCTTAATAGATTTGTTTATGAATAGTAAAATAGAGATTCAGTCGGCTTGTTATTTCTACTAGGAGGAGGGCTGTAGAGACAGAAACAATGGACTGACCTTTGTTACAGTGTGAACGTTGTTTGGTCTAGTTCAAACGATGTGTGGCAGAAATTGAAGATTGTGTTGTTGTTAAGGCATTTGATCATGGAATTCTTTGTAATGACAGCAATTCAACCTCCACGAGAGTTGCGGGGGAACGACTTGATGGAGTAATCGCTGGGTGTTAAATCCGCAAACTTAGGTTCATCGCCTGATTGATTGATTAATTGAATTTTAACGGCGCACCAGCACTTTTAGGCTATTCAGCCCCATACAAAAGGTTATATGTTTGAAAATAAGAAAGGTTTAACATCGACCAGCGACATAGAAAATCAAACAGCCCAAAGTAAAATGGTAAGATATTGGTATTTGCCGCACAATAAAGTATGTAATCTTTTAAAATTTATAAAAGGTCCTATATCGACCAGCGATATAAAAGAACAGATGTTTGAAATTAAAAACGGCAAGATGGTAACGGTGCAAAATAAAGCTTCCCGATCAAAGGGAAAGGTAAATGTTCTATGTTAATGAAAAAGGATGAAAAGGTATTGAAAAGGGACGGTATATATATATATATATATATATATATATATATATATATATATATATATATATATATATATATATATATATATATATATATAGCATAAAACTGCACAAGGTCATAGCATAAAAGTCAAATTTTAGAGTAAAGATTTACTGCTTTCAGGAACTCTATAATACGAGTGATGTTTATAGTATCAAAAAGTTCTTTCATATCATGCACAATGTAATAACCATCGCGCGTAGGTTGTAAGTCAAAGCACTCTATCATAAGGTGATTGACAGTGAATGGTTCATTGCAGTAAACGCACTCTGGTGGGTCTTCACCTTTTAGTATGTGTGTATGGGTGATATATGTATGACCAATTCGGATTCTTGCAATGACTACCTCCTCCTTACGTATGGTTCTGTAGGAAGGGGTCCATTCTCCTAGGGCTGGCTTGATTGCATGAAGTTTGTTATTTACAGCATCATTCCATGATGCCTGCCACTTCTGACGAAAGAAATTTCTGATACAAGGTTTAAAATCAGTATAAGGTATTTTAAAATCAGATGCTCCTAGAGTAAGTGCCTTTTTAGCAGCGCGATCTGCTTTTTCGTTACCTTTTATACCAATGTGGCTAGGTAACCAAAAGTATATTATGTTGTGGTTGACACTCAGCTCATTTTTTTTAATGAGTATGTTTTTCAATATTGGGTTCTCCAGGTTTCTATTGTGTAGTGACTGGAGTACTGAGTCGGAGAAGATGATACTGTTTAAAATATGTTTCTTTTCTATATGTTGCAGAGCAAGTTCTATTGCTCTGATTTCGGCTGTAAATATTTATGCTCCATTTGGTAAGCGAACTTGCATTGTGTGATTTCCACAAACAAAGGCTGCAGCAGCCTTTTCCTCATCCTTTGATCCATCAGTGTAAATTCTGGTGTAGTTTTTAAATTCGGTGAGGAGCTCATGGTAAGAGTTGTGGAAGACAGAAGGGTTTGTCTCAGATTTTTTTTCATTGTGTAGTGTAAAACGTACTTTTGGTTGTTTAATTAGCCAGGGTGGTGTTCCGGGGATAGACGTTTACTGAATTTTAGAAAGATCTATATTTGTAGTGTTAAGGCTGGATGATATTCTAATCCCTAAGGAAGGTATGGCGTTTGGTTTATTTTCGTATAAAGCTTTGTATTTGGGTTAAAAAACAGCCGAAAAAACATTTTCAGAAGGTTTCATTTTAATTTGAGAGCATACTGTGCGGAAAGCATGTCTCTACGATGTGATAATGGTGGTTCATTCGCCTCAGCTGGAAGGCTTCACACGGGGATGTTTTAAATGCTCCCAAAGCCAGTCTTATTCCCTGACGATGAATTGGATCAAGTATTTTCAAATAGGATTTTCTGGCTGAGCCATACACAACGCAACCATAGTCTAGTTTGGAGCGAATAAACGTTCTATATAAATTCAGGATGACTTTTCTATCAGCACCCCAGTCAGTGTGCGATACTAATTTAAGTAGATCAAGTGCTTTTGAGCATTTAGCTTTCAAGTTCTTTAGGTGTGGAATAAAAGTCAGTCTTCTGTCAAAGATAATACCTAAAAATTTTGTTTCTTTAACAACTGGAATAGGTGTTCCGTCCAGCGTGAGGTGAGGTTCATCGTGATGTCTTCGTAACTGACAGAAATGCATGCATACTGTTTTAGACTTCGAGAATTTGAAACTGTTTGCACTGGCCCAACATTGAATCTTGTTTATATTTTGCTGAAGTTGTCTTTCAATTGTATGCATGTGCTTCGATCTATAACATATTAGGAAATCATCAACATATAGCGAGCAATCCACATCAGGAGTCAGACACTTTGTGATGCTATTAATTTTGATATTGAAAAGTGTCACGGATAAAATACTGCCCTGGGGCACACCCATCTCTTGCTCGTGCAAATCTGAGAGAGTAGAGCCCACTCTTACCTTGAATTATCTGTCTGAGAGAAAGCTGGATATAAAAGAGGGCAGACGGCCTTTTAGACCTAGACCGTGCAGGTCATTTAGTATCCCGTACTTCCATGTCGTGTCATAGGCCCTTTCTAAATCAAAGAAAACCGATAATTTCTTGATAAATGCATCACGAATGAATGTTTCTAGTCTAGCCAGATGATCATTGGTGCTCCGTCCATAACGAAAGCCATTTTGGAAAGGAGATATTAAATTGTTAGTTTCCAGGTACCAGATAAGTCGAGAATTGATCATTCGTTCCATTGTTTTGCACACACAGCTTGTCAGTGCAATTGGTCGATAGCTGTTGGGGTGTTCGCTATCTTTACCGGGTTTGGGGACTGGTATTACATTTGCTTCTTTCCAGATTTTTGGTACATTACCAGTGATCCATAAATCAGTGAAGAGTTTCAAAAGAGATGTTAATGATGATTCTGGAAGGTGTTTCAAAAACTGGTAATGTATTTCGTCAGGCCCAGTGGATGTATCATGGGCGTTATATAAAACCTCCCTAAGCTACGATAATGAGAACAACTGATTATAACTTTCCGAGTTGTTGAATGTGAATTTTAAACGTGACTTTTCTTTTTGAGGTTTAAGTTTTTGGAAGGCTTCTGAATAATTAGATGATGATGAATTTTTGGAGAAACTGTCAGCAAGAGTATTTGCAATGTCACGTTTTGAATTAAAGTTGTTATTGTTTAGTTTCAGATGTCGGAGAGGGTTTTGTTTGCTCTTTCCGTTTATTTTGCGTATAGTATCCCAAACTTTCTTAACAGAGGAACGAGAGTTTGAAGAAGAAACTTATTTCTTCCATGATGCTCTTTTACTTTGATTGTGCGGCGAGCTTTAGCTCGGACAGTGCGATATATATTTAAGTTTTCGGGCGTCGGATGATTATTAAATTTTTTTAATGCTTTTCGGCGTAGTCTAATGGCTTCCTTACCTTCCTTAATGACCCAAGGTTTTAGGGTTCTTTTACAGTTTGTGGAGGATTTGGGGATAGATTCTTCTGCAATTTCTGTTAAAATAGATGTAAAAAGCTGAATGGGGTCGTTAACATTGAAAACTGTATCCTCATTCAGCCTAGTTTTACAGAGTGTTTTGAACTTGGCCCAGTCGGCCTTCTTTAAATTCTATTGTGGAATTACTTCATCAATTGTAGAGTTAAGATTTACAAGGGAGATTGGGAAGTGATCGCTGCTGTGAAGGTCATCAGCGACCTTCCATTCATAGTCCAAAAGCAGCGAGGGAGAACAAATTGTCAAATCGATGCATGTGTATGTACCCGTGCCTGGGTGTAGATATGTAGGTGTTTTGGTATTATAGAGACACATATCGTGTCTAGAAATAAAGCCTTCAACTTTGTGACCTCTGTCACTTATATGATATGATCCCCATAAAATATTATGGGCAATAAAATCCCCGAGTAAAACAAATGATGCGGGAAGTTGTTGAACAAGGGTATCTAATTCGTTTGGAACTAGGTTAGTGTTTGGTGGTAAGTAAATAGAGCAAAATGTAATCACTTGATGAAGACTGACGCTTACAGCAATGGCTTGTAAATTTGTGTTTAGAGGAATGACCCTATGAGGGGCTTTATTGTTCACAATAACAGAGACTCCTCCTGAAGCCCTGTCAACATTCTGAGAGTAGTTGTTAAAAAGCGAGTAGTTTTTAAGTGTGATGTTATCTGTATTTTTCAAAAATGTTTCCTGAAGACATGGTACTGCAGGATCATGTTCGTTTAAAAGCAGAATAATATCATGGTAGTTGGCTTTAAGTCCTCTACAGTTCCATTGTAAAATGATGTTCAACATTACAACTTTATATTAAAGATTCTTGAGCTAGGCTAGACCTTTCGCGGAAAAAAACTGTTTGGTTATTTATCTTGAGAAAGCACGGGGGTGCATTTTGTGTTGTTAGGTCTGGAGCTACCCTGAGGACATGAAGCAGATTCTTCTGCATCCATGTCCTCTAGGTCCCCAAACCTGTTGTGTAGCTTTATAGGGCCATCAGACCCTTTTTGCTGCCTATTTGTTTGTAACTTTTTCTTGCCATTTGGTGATTTTGGTGGTGGGGTATTGTTGAATGTTGTTTGCGTCCATGTCGTCATCGCCTGATTATTGTAACCATCTTTCTGTCAGAAGAAGACGTCGATATTTTGGTCGTTGATAAAATTAACTAATTCTGTGCGCTTTTTCGGTGATCCTATGAGTTAAATAATGCAATACATAACGCACACCCGCATAGTAAAAGGTGAAGATCCTCTAGAGTGCGTTACTTGAACCATTCACTGTTAAGCATTTCATGATAGAGTGTTTCGACTTGCAACCTATGTGTGATAAGTATGCGCATTGCATGAAGGAACCTGTTGATCACTTGTATTTTAGATTTTCTGAAGGAAGTAAATCTTTATTTTAAACTATAACTTGTATGCCATGACCTAGAGCATTTGTAGAATATTTTTATCTAATGCAAATAATAATGCAATCTATTTACAACATCTTATCATCAACATACACCATTTACATCTCCCGTTGATTGGGAAGCTTCCTATTTTCTTGTTACCAACATCTTACCATTTTATATTTAACTATTATGGGTTTTTTATATCGCTGGTAGATGTTAAACCTTTCTTATTTTCAAAGATCTAACCTATTGCATGGCGCTAAATAGCCTAAAACTGCTGATGCAAACAAACAAACAAACAAAGGCTGCTGCGGCCTTCGTTAGTGGGAAAGACATAGCAAAAGATCGTTTGTCAAATTATGCGTCCATTTTTTTCAGCAGAAATCAGAGCAATAGACCTTGCTTTAAACTTTATCGAACAGAAACGTGTTTTAAATAATATTATCGTCTATCAGTGCTTCAGTCGCTACATAATAGAAAACTGGATAATCCATTATTAGTCAATCTCCTCGTCAAAAACACGGAGCTTAGTACCTCCTACAATATAGTTAACTGTTGGTTACCTAGCCAGATTGGTATTAGAGGTAATGAAGAAGCAGACCGTGCTGCTAAGATGGCTCTATCCCAAGAACCATAGATTTTAAATTACCGTTTACTGATTTTAAACCTTGTATCAAAAGGTACCTACTTTAGAAGTAGCAGACGTCATGGGATGATGCAGTCAACGACAAACTTCATGCCATCAAACCAACCCAGGGTGTATTGACTCCTTCCTACAGAACTATCCGTAGGTAGGAGACTGGCATTGCAAGATTCAGAATCGGTCATTCATACATAACCCACTCCCACATACTAAAAGGTGAAGATCCACCAGAGTGCGTCTCTTGCAATGAACCATTCACTGTTAAACACTTAATGACCGAGTGTTCCGACCTGCAACCTACACGTGAAAATACTATAATTTACATGACATGAAGGAACTTTTTCATACTATATCTATCACTTGTATTTTAGATTTCCTGAAGGAAGTAAATCTTTTATTTAAACTTTAACTTGTATGTCATCACCTAGTGCATTTTTATCTAATGCAAATACCGCCCATTATTTTGCAACATCTTTCCATCAATATACACCATTTACATCTCCCGTTCATTGGGAAATTTCATATATTACTGTTACCAACAACTTATCATTTTATATTGAACTAGTTGGTTTTTTATATCACTGGTCAATATTAAACCTTTATTACTTTTAACAATGTTTAATACAACCTATTGTATGGCACTAAATAGCCTAAAAGTGCTGGTGCGCCGTTAAAAATCAATCAATCAATCTATTAAGATAATCAAATTAAAAAATGTGATTATGTGACGATATATGTTCTGAGATTTAAAAGCTCAAATGGACAAATAAACAATACAACGAACAGAATATTTAAGTTTGGTCATAATTTGAGAGATGAAATTATGTAACTTATCTGGTATCGCAAAATTACTTTTTTAAATTTTATCTCGTTTAGGGTAATGAATAGTTCCGTGCTATGCATTTGGGTGTGGAAAATAATTTAATACAAAATGCCATTGAATTTCTTTTATTTAACAACATGCTTCTGAAACACAAGTTACTACAATGTTGTTTCATAAACATGGCTGAATACATGCATTTAAGCATGATCAAATAAATGCCCATTCAAATTAATATACACCTGTAAACAGTGAAACTATCTCAATAAACATGTACATTTGCCCATGAAATACTGATGTTAGTGCCCTTAAACACTGAAAAAGATTATATATATATATATATATATATATATATATATATATATATATATATATATATATATATATATATAACCTAATATATAAGGTATACATATACATGGGAAACTTCATATTTTACTGTTACCAATATATATTACCATTTTTTTGGAGTACTTGGTTTCTGATATCGCTGGTCTATATTAAACCTTTTATTAGTTTTAAACATGTATACATACAATCGATTGAATGGCGCTAATTACCCTAAAAGTGCTGATGAGCCGTTAAAAAAGAAACGAACAATATATGCAGAACATGTACATACTAGTGAACGTGCAAACATTAGACG
Source organism: Unio pictorum (assembly GCA_030141615.1). Taxonomy (NCBI): domain Eukaryota; kingdom Metazoa; phylum Mollusca; class Bivalvia; order Unionida; family Unionidae; genus Unio; species Unio pictorum. The sequence goes on from JARLTB010000291.1 coordinate 11,158,267, forward strand.
TTGTTGGAAAAGTACGGCAACCAGTCTGTTGTAATAATCAGAAGGTTATCATAAGGTTATTACATGTATGATTTAGATAAATCCGACGCGATGCATATAACTAACACATACATCTAAAGAGAATATGTATTAATAATGGCAACTACGAGTGAAGATTTAATTGCATCGGATTCAGCCGAGGACATCGAACCTAATGTATCAGATGATTTGAACTGTACACTTTGCCTGAAAGTTTTTAGGTCTCCCAGATCGCTGCCGTGCTCACATTCGTTTTGTCACGACTGTCTACAGTCTCATATATCACATTGTGTCTCTGTGAAGGACACCTTAAAGGAATTCTCTTGCCCAATATGTGAAACCGGTGTTCTTTTAGGAGAGGACATTGCACTGGACAAATGGGTGTATTTATTTCCTCTTAATACACTACTTCTTTCCGTGCTGATTAAATTGAAAGTGAATTTAGACATCGTTTGTGACGTTTGTCACTTGCTTGATATAACATATCCTGCTAAAAACTTATGTATTGTTTGTGAACAAGCTTTGTGCGAAAATTGTTCTAAAGTACACAAATATTTGCGATTGTCAAACACGCATGGTATTTTGAAACTAGACGAACTGCCAAGCAGGCAAGATATTGTTCTTAAACATAATTCAGTGTTTAAATGTGTGGACCATGCACATAATCCTTTAGATCTTTATTGTAAAACTCATGAAGTTCAGCTTTGCTCGAAATGTTTTACATCCAAACACAAAAGTTGTTCTGAAGTATTTGATGTGATTAATGAAACACCAAATATCTCAGATATTTTCAACGATGTCCAAGTGCAGATCAAAGAGCTTGAAAATCAGTACAAAAAGTTTACCGATATTAATGTGTCAAACCTGAGACAGCTTGATTCGCAGGTAAATAATCTAATGAAAGAAATATCAGACTTGAAAAAAAGAATAAATACTGCATTAGATGACATGGAAACAAGAATGAAAACTGAATGCCAGAAAATCTATAATGATGAAAAAAAGAGATTAGAAAAATGTAACTTAAGATTGAAATCTCAGATAATGTCCATTAGAAATTCAAACTATATTATTAAGTCTGTGTGCGAATTAGCAACTCAATCCCAAACGTTTCTACTAACCAAACGAATATTGAGCCAACTTTCTTTATCCCAGTCGCAGGTTGACAAAACATACAAGGAGAATGCCATCATGAAATTGGAATTAGAGGTAAATCCTCAACTCAAGTCTGTCGTTTCAATCCCAATGAGGGATATGGCAAAGATGAAAGTCACAACAAATTATGAAAATACAGTCATAACACATGGATTCAAATCGCTTACAGGCTGCATGATAGAGGATGTGGGTGTTAGAGAGATCCAAGTTCATGGTGACGAAAGTCCGTGGTATACAGATGTAATGTATGTATCCCATGATCATGTTATACTCACGGATCATGCAAATGAAGTATGTCACCTTCTTGACACTTTATTCAACTCTGTCTGTGTCTACAGATTGCCAGGATGTCCAGGACAGGTTAGTGTTGTTTGTCAGAATGAGATAGCGGTGTCAATGCCTGGAAACCAAACGATTCAATTCTTATTGGTCAAAGACAACACCATTACACATACAAGAGAGGTAAAAATGCCACATATATGTTATGGTATCGCTATTGTCAGCCAGGAAGAGATGATAGTATCAGGACCAAGTGGTAAGGAGTCGCTTTACTATTGGAGTCTC
>JARLTB010000291.1:11165000-11267500 GCA_030141615.1 Unio pictorum
TAATGCTACTGTAAAACTTAGGTGTATGCACCTCAAAACCATATTTAGGGTTGTATCCAGTACACATGGAAGAATACTCATGCTTATATCAAGTATGTACGAATACATACTCATAGTTGTATCCAGCACATAAATACATATCCACGGTTGTATCCAGTACATATGGATACATATTGATGGTCAATCTCGGTCATGCTATTAAGCATACTTCACAGCAGTGCTTAAGGCGGAATTCAGATGTTAACGTATAATAGCAGCAGAGAGGGTGAACCCTACAACGTTTTTAGACAAAATTTGATTGAAATCCTAAAACGAGCCGTCCTATAATCTCATTTCAACCAAAAAAAGGGCGAATCCTACAACGTTTTCAGACAAAAAAAATTGATTGAATCCTTAAAACGATCCGTAGGATTTCGTTGAAATCTCCCTACGAAATCATTTTAACTAAAAAAATGAAAACGATTTTTTAATTAATTTTGGTCGCAACTTGTTGTCATCCACCCTCTCTGCTGCTTAGTGATTTCATCACTGGGTTAACAAAAAATAAGAAATGATTTGATCTAGTCTTTATAATGAAAGTTCTTAGGATGAAAATCCTTTGAAATTGCAAAGCAATTTAGGATTTCACAAACAGACTAATCGCTAACACCTCTTCTTGTAAATCAATCAGATTATTTGACTGGTCGGTGAGTTTGAAATTAATTCTGGTTAATGAATTATTATGGCATCGCATATAGACAGGATTAATTGGGTTTTCAATAATTAAAAATCCTGGAGGAGCTGTTGGTGCAAACGAATAAAGAATATATCCTTGCTGAGCTTGATTTGATCGTTCGAGATTAATTTGATAGCTTCCTTCGATAACATCACACACTAAATTGAGCGCAATCACTGAGGATATATTCACGTTGAACGGAGCGATATGCCTGCCGCCACCATCTGGGTCATTATTATGTTTGAGGATTTTTATTTCCGGTGATGCTGTTTTTTTCCATGCATCATGAATTATTTTAAAACCAACATCGATGGCATCACTGAGTAGTTTTTTTAGTTCCGGTACGTTGTATCCCGGTAGTTTGAATGTCGGGATATCTTCAACGCGGATATTATAGTCTGTTGCAAATTGTGTTCTCGATGTGGGGTTTTTATCATCGAGTATTACTTGAATAAGTTGTGAATTAAATACTTCCATATCGTCGATAATTTTGTTACATATTTCTACAACACTAATAAATTCATCTCGGGTGAGAGAGCCGGATTTAAGAGATATTAACAACAGTGAAAAATCATTATTCATTGCTGTGAAATTTTCAGTGATTTCAGGTTTGATAGCAAAATAATGTCCCCTTATTCCTTCCCCTGGCTTCTCTTTCCCAGTTGGGTGGTATGCGAGACCAAAAAAATCTATGGGTACCCTGTATTCTTTATAACACTTTATTGGATTATCCGGTTTTATCACGTCGGTGATATAATCAGTTTTTTGTGGTTCTGGTAAATCAACGGGTTTACTCTGGGGTGGTAATTCAGGCCATCCTAATACGGTTCTAATAGAACTCTGATAGATATCTACGACGTATTCTTCTGAGTTTATCTCAATTGCGGATGATAGCGTCGGCTCATGAACTGTTATAGCGATTTTTGACTCTACTCCAGTAATCGATTTTATTCTACGCGCGAATTCATCATTGATTTGTTCGATTTGGTATGACCCTGTTGGTATCGAAACGACGTTCCAGTCTGGGGTACCGTCGTCCTTATTCTTATTTGCAAACACTAAAGAATTATTGGGTTGTTGACCACCAAATGATTTTGATCTGATATTAGGCCAACTGTGGTATACTCGTAGTTTTGCTAGCGCTATCTCCTTCACTGGAACCGGAGAGGGGAAATTCACACTGAATTCTGGATTCGTTGATGTTATTGATATCATGCTTGTTTGTACTGGGTTCGTGTTCTCCACTATTCGTTGAAGTAATTCCTGCGGTGTCGTCATTGTTATTATACTCATGTTGTCGCTCTAATTTTGATACCGCGGAATCATAAATACTGACCATCACCGAGAACTCACAATCTGGTAATGTTGATATTATTGAGATCATTTTGTTTTTTGGGTTTGTTTTTTCTGATTCCATCTGTGTTGTCATTGTTATTATACTCATGTTGTTGCTCTAATTTCGATATTGCAGAATTAAAAATACTGACCATCTCTGAGAATTCACTATCTGATATAATTGTATTATCGAGTGACGATGATATCATCAGGGATAACTGCGAATATGCGGTTGATGCAATATGAAATTGAAGTAAGTAATTCTGCAGTTTGCGTTGGCTGCATGATGATATCCTTTTTGCTATCCCGGTTGATATACCCCCGATTGTAGCCACCGCAGAAATGCAAATTGGAACTACGACCGGGGCAATCATTGTAACCGATGCAAGTATTATTCCGGCGCCAGTGAGAACGCTTGACACCGAGTACATAATAACATCAATTGCGGTGATTCTTCGTCGGTATTTTTTCATTTTTATTTGATACTCCTCAGTGAGGGTTTTGAGTCTATTCTGAAATTCTCTGACCTGATCATAGCGACATTGCGTTGATGAAATCATTGTTATTTTAAAAAAGCTAGCGTTTTCAATTGTGAAATCCTTTCAATTTAGTTATTTACTTAAATCCGCTACGAATTCAACATACCAGGTTACTGAAACCCCAATCAAATTTTTATCAGTAGCTGTTATAGTGAACTTTTCAGTTGTATCCTTGTCGATGATCGTTGAAATCGTATTATTAACCCCGGATGAACTCGACGATGATATATTAAATTGAGTTAATGGTGTTACTAGTGTTAATCGATAAATACCCTTAACGGTTGCAGTGATATTTAATTTGTTGTTTGTAGGTGTCCACTCAAATGATCCGTGTTGGATTGTGTATACCACGTTGTTGGTTTTCTCATGAGGAATTTTTGTTTTTTCAATGATTGTTATCATCCTCGAAAAATCACCTTTGACGTCTTCGATGAAGTTTTTCGTCTCATCGATGGATTTTTTAATATCAGGGAGTTTTATTTCTATTTTATCCAACTGGGTTCCAATAAATTTATCAATGATATTTCTACGAAATGATATAAACTGTTTTCCGTTATCTTCAATTCTAGATTCAAGTGTTTTTAGTACAACCAGAGAATTGTTTAACTCATCGTTGATAGTTTTTAATCGATCTGTAATCGTCGAAACGATTACACCCGGTTTGAGTTTACCCTGATCGGAAAATAACGCAACGGTGTTCTCGATTGCGTTTTGTTGTTTAACCAAAATATCATCCAGAGAAATATTACTGGTTTTCAATTTACCCTGTTTGTCTTGAAATACAACTATTTCATTAGGATCAACATTTGTTAAGTTCAACGTCTCAGCTATTTCATCTTTGATTAGTTTTTTTACATCCTTGACAGAATCAGGTGGTGCAGTGCCATCGGGTTTGGGTTTCAAAGATCTCCCCCAAATATCAATCATGTTATTGTAAAACTCTTTCTCTCTCTAAAATCTTTGTTGACGACTTCGTTGAAAAATCTTCGATTTTCTCCAGCGATTACTAGTGTATTCATTAACGACAACATGTGGTGGTTTTCCGCTTGGGTTACTCAAGGAGTTAGAAATAGCATCAAGGACATTTAATACTTCGCTGCCACATATTGGTGGGTCAATCATCGTTTGTGTTGGTAGCGTAGAATACCAAGTCTTCATTGGAAGGGTTTTTATATAACGCAAAAACTCTTTTGGTGGGGCTAATCCATATGAATCGAAATAAACAATCCCACGTGGATCAATAGCGTATGCAACCCAGTGAGTTCCAGGTCCGGTGCTGTTATCGAGATTAATAATACCTGTTTCAATTTTGTTTGGTTGATGTGGTAATTGATCTTTCATAAAGACACCTCTGAAATTTTTAATCGCTAGTTTTTTAGCAGCATCCATTAAATCAAAATTGGACATGGGAACCATCGAAGATTTGGGAACCATAGGTTCGGAAATCGAAGATTTCTGAATTAATAAACCGGTCCTAGTCTTAGACCCTTTCCGCTGTACCACGAATACGGGGTTCCTGGTAGTCTTAGACCCTTTCCCTTTTTTTTATACCCTCGACCTTTCTTCGGTTCATATGATTCAGCAATGCTCTGTACCGCTTTTGCCCCCAAGCCTCCAGCTGCCCCCAATGCGACTGCTTTTGCAACTGCTGGGGCCGCTGCCGCAAACAACGCTGGTAACGCAGCAAACAATGGAAATATACCACCTGTTTTAATCATATTTTTGATAGCAGCCGCAGAGAGAGTAATCTGAACACCTTTTTTGGCTGCAAGTGCATCATTGAAATGTTTCACCTGACGAGTTGTCAGCGATAGTTTATTTGCACCACCAGTCATTTGGTTGGGTTTCAACGTGATTGTGGTTCCACATCGCTTAGCCGATTCTGATTGCAATTTTTTTAATTGACCGGGAGTTAACGTAACACTAATAACACTATATGACATTATACATAATAGATTGATTCTAATGGAAAAATCTTTTAAAGATTTTCTACTGGGGCATCTACCACTCTCATTCTTCCTCCAACACCTTCGAGTAGCATTGATTTATCACTGAGAATAACAGCAACCGCTCTATAATCAGCAATAGCACCACGAAGCACATTAGCTCTAAAGTGTATATCAACGACAGATTGTCTCATCAAATCGAGATGTTCCAGTGAGAAGTAATAGATCGGATACAGATTTTTAAAGTCGTATTGTGATATTTGCAAACCAGTATCCACATTTTGGTCGCGTGCCATAAATGACAACAGACGATGATAAACTCGTGCGATATGATTTTCTGTGTAATTAAGTTGTATATCCTCGGATGGTTCCTGCTGGCCGTTTATTCTCAGTGAGACGTCTTTAACACCTAACTGATCAAATATCATATGGCTGGAGAGTTGATTGCCAACTCGTGTGATATCCTGTAACGCAATAAATATATGACGTGGTGCAGCAGTGCCCTGTTTTGATGCTAGATTCCACGTAAACACATTATTAACATTTGATTGTTTCACATCTGTACTTACGGTTAGCCAACTTAACAACGACTTTCCTCCTTGGTCCATAAATGATAGTAATCGTTCTTCTGCGGTGATTGCTGGAGTCAACACTGGCATCCACAATGATATTTTTGTTAAATTGACTTTACCAGCATCAGCATTGGGATTTGCAGCATCTGCTGGAATCCTCCAAATCGCGTCATTATCATCACTCTTTCGTACAAGCGATACTGTATGCTTCGCTCCATAAATAACTTTTCTGACGTTTCTACAGAATCCAAATATGTGATGCAGTGGAATCGCGCATGAAAATGATTTACGCGCTCCTTGCAACATTAAAATACGTGTTGCAGCTCCTAGATTGAAATTAACATCGTTGTTTATAATCATATCCTCGGCATCAATATTAGCGGTGCCAGCATTGTTCTTTGGTCGTCTTACAACAAATTGATTTCCTCCAGCGGTATTTTTAACATCCTTTGCAAACATCATAGAGGGTCCTGCTGATCTTGTATAATCATCAGAATATCTCGCTAGTCCTATTATTGTTGTAGCCACATCAACATCACGATCTATGGACTCAATTTCTTTTCCATCAATGAGATATCTAGCACTCTCAAATAACGCCATAATACCATTATTGACAAAACCAACTTGAGTACCAGCTGGATACGGTGCTGGTACAGCAGTAGTATCAGCAGCTGTTACAATTTCTCCTTCTACTTCAATAAACGCTTCACAGGGCAAAAAGTATTTACTGGTATCATGGACTTGAAGATCAATTCTTGCTCGACTATTTGAGTCTATGGCATGATAGGCGTAATATTGATAATCGCGTACAGAATCATCCTTGCGAACTGGGGCATCTATATCAAACGCTGGATCAGGTGACTGTTTGAACATTTTATTCTATTTATCAGAGTCTAAATCGCGATTTTCCATTTCATCGTCGTAGTTTTTTAAAGCCACTTCCTGCTATCATATTTGCAATATTGCTTTGGTCGGGGGTTAAAGCCATCGACGCTAATTTTTCGTCTACTGCGTTATTTATAATTCTACTAACACTTGCAGGCATTTCCGCTGTAGAGGGTAACGGTTTTGAAAATCCTTTGGATTTCATCCGTGATTTCACTAATGATGTTATTTTATTCTTTGCGGCTGAAAACGCTTTTCCAGCGAAATCTCCAACAGCACTAATACCCTTATCACGAATAACATCAATGGCTTTCATTCCTAGTTGTTTAGCTAACGGCATCACTTTTGGAGCCATTCTCGCAAATAACCCTGCAATGGTATTGCCTAAACCATCTCCGTAGTATGCTCTATAAACCGGAAACCGTGAATTAACTACGTAGACGGGGGTTGGTTTATCATGATTGTAGTGTATGATCATTATTTGAAATCAGAAACAATTTTTCAATTGTTATTTATCTAATCGATTCAGTCACTATGATAACCATGGACGGTTTCACCGTCTACTAACTCGCCAATGAAATCTCGATATGTGCTGATATCCATGATACCACCCTGAAATAATCGTCTACAGATATCAGCTGCTTCATTAATTATTTCCGGTGAGTTATTTCCAGCTCGGAAACCTCCTACAAGAACTTCTAATCGTGATATATCATTGATAACACTACCAGGACATGTCGTGGTAGAGTCAAAGACATCATTTGGATTTCCAATCGAATATCCTTTTCCGCTTGTTTCCTTAGTTGTACCAGTTGCGCCTTCACTATCATCAAGTAATTGCCTTTGTCGGCCTCGTTCTTGTTGTTTTTGTATACCATAACTATCAACTCCTATTTTAAAAGTTCTGTACTCAACTGTATCCTTTTTCAAATTACCAGTAATCCCCTTATTCGTTTTATACAACCAATTAACCCAGTCGTCTCGGCTTATTCTACTGTTTTTATACTCGTCTTTTAAAAAGTCCTTTCTAGAATCAAAGCTTTTGGCGGCAAAATCACCAAATGTCGAATAATCCTTGGGTTTCTCCAATTGAGGTCGTTTGATTTCTGTTATAGCTGCTTCGGTGAGTTTGTCTATAAAGGGGATACCTCTTGGGGTGACGACATCAACAGGTTGTGGTTCAGGTGTAGAAACTCTTTGAGTTTCAGGCGCAGAATCATCAATATCAGCTAGTCGTTCATACTCGCGTTGAGTTTTTATATCACTGGATAACTGTTGTATCCCTGCGCGTGTTTGTCCGGTCTCTGCTGCTATCTTTTCAAGCGTATCAAGCAGCGGCGCCTTCTTTACTCGTTCTCGCTCAGGAATATCTCCATATATCGCTGCTTCAGTTAGCTTTTTCACATCTTTGGTCGCACTTGTTATCGGAGAAAACAGTTGTTCACTTGACACAGAAAAGTCAGTCTGCGCTTGTTGTCGTTGTTGTAGTTTATTCCGTACAGAGTCACGAATTGGTACAAATCTCTTAATTGCATCTAATCGTTCACGAGCCAATCGGGTTGTTAATGCTTCATTGACCATTATTTGAAATCAGAAACAATTTTTCAATTGCAAAACAATTTTTCAATCCGACCTAACACCAGTGACAAAGTCACCGTGGAAGTGTTTTAACGGCTCTATCAATGATGGGGAAAGTGACCAAATTGTATATAAAATAATTAATAATGTCACTTTCCCCATTCTATTTTTGATCAATCCGAACCAGCCATCAATTTTTTATTCACTGTTTCTGACATTATCAATCAAAAAATGCTAAAAAAAATTAAAATCTCTATGAGGGGACGGTCACAATCAAATAATGATTAATGGTCGGGCAATCAAATAATGATAAATGGTTGGTCAATCAAAATTGTTCATTTTCTTGAATTAACGCTCGTAGGTTTCTAACTTTAGAATTAACCTCCTTTTTCAATTCGTATTCGTACCCCAATTCTTTTCGTATTCGTTCTACGATGGTATATAACGGAGCGAACACACTTACGTCACTGGAGAATGCGAGAGAGTCCTTAATAGAATTCTGAATTCTTTTGATGAGCGCATACTTCTTTGGTAGCATATATTTATTGTTGTTAACTCCGTATTCTATATCCTGAAAATCAGACATGATTTGATCAGGATTTAACCCATCTGATAGTTCAATATCCCAACCTTTCAATTTTGAAATCTCGGATATGATGCTATTCATGTTTTCAGAATTCATTATTCTATAGCAATGACATATTTCTAAATGAAAAATATGATGCATTAGACGTAACTAAATCGAATTTTTTGTCCCGTCCCCTTTGAAATAGCCGATCGACAAACCCCCTCTGCAACATATCGTACAGAGGGTCTACAAATATTGAAATACTTGCCGGCTTCATATATTGATTTAAATACTTTTTCTTCGTTAGTTATTGTATTCAAAGATTTCACAGGTCTCGCTTTTTTCGAGTATTTCCCAGTCCCCCCTCGTTTGGTATTCTCACTATGTGTGATTGCTTGAAGATTTGATAAGGAATTGTTCTTCGGATTAGAATCAATATGATCAATAACAAAACCATCTTTGATCAATCCATGGAAACACTCGTACACGAAACGATGATTGTAATATTTCTTCTTTCCAACAGTAAAAAACAAATACCCCATACCATTATCCCACCCAACTGGGTTCTTCAGTCTACGGTTTCTTACAACACCATCACTGGATGCTTCATAATTTGTACTCACAGGGTGCTGTCTGAATTCTTGGGTCATTCTTATACTATACTATTTGTCTAATTCAATGACTGATCCATTGCAGGGGGATTCATTATACATAAATCTTTCATTTAGACACTTGTTTTTAGTATAGCATGAAAGAGTTCAAGAGATTGACTTCGAAAAATGCTGAATTCAATGTTGATAAAGAGTTTAAGAGATTATTAAAAATCAATCCTAGATTTAATCTCGATAGACCCAAAAAACGTATCAAACGTCCAAGAGACGGAAACATGAAAGAGTTTAAGAGATTATTAAAAATCAGTCCTAGATTTAATCTCGATAGACCCAAAAAACGTATCAAACGTCCAAGAGACGGAAACATGAAAGAGTTTAAGAGATTATTAAAAATCAATCCTAGATTTAATCTCGATAGACCCAAAAAACGTATCAAACGTCCAAGAGACGGAAACATGAAAGAGTTTAAGAGATTATTGAAAATCAGTCCTAGATTTAATCTCGATAGACCCAAAAAACGTAACAAATTTAATCTCGATAAACCCAAAATCCTTCGGATTTCAAAAGCGTCCAAGAAATTATCCTGGAAAGATGCTCAATTCAATCTCGATATAGTTTCTAATACACCCAAGAATACAATTCTTGATAAAGCCATGATTAGTAAAATCAGAGATTGTTTCAATGAATTTAAGCGTGATGGAGCATCCTATTGTTGGTCAACATTTCGAATTGATGGTGTTGTTGACGCTACCATGAATGATGAAAAAGCAGCAGTGATAATTTCACATGTTGGGGAAAAACGGTATTTTTTCCGAATCAAATTCATTATTGAAGTCGATGGCAAATGGATTATTAAGGATAAATTTGAACCAATCCTCAAGAATAAAAAAGCTGTCATTGTGAGTAGAGATTCCAAACCAGGGATTCTAACCGGCATTGACAAACCATACTACGAAAGATCTTATCCCGTAACAGCAATGGTTTATGGGCTATATCCGTTAAATGATAAACCCGATATCGCAAAACTAGCTCCTATGAAATATTCGTCAGGGCTTAATTGTGTAGCAGAACGAATTATAGAACACTTTACAAATGCATCTCGAGGAAATAAACTAACTGATCTGCGACGTAGGAAAATAACCGAGTGGGAACTGACAGTGAAACAGAACGGTGCAAAGATTTCTGATATAGCTAAGTTAGAAACATCATTAAGATTTCCAATAACAGTTATGACGATAACCGGAGAGGTTTTATACGAACCGAAATATAACAAAAATGGAGCACCAATACAGATTATTGATCATAACAAACACGCGTGGACACCTGCGGTAACAGTATTTCCACGAGAACGAACCGTGAAATATATCCCACCGGAATTTTCCGGGGAATTAGTCGGGGATGTTTTCTATGAAGAGAGATTATTTGATGCTATTAATGCGTTGTGTAAGGATGATCCTGTGTCAGTGTGGTTACTTAGAAGTGATGAAAATCCCGAAATAGGATTTGATCAATTTGTAAAACCAAATGGTGAATTATATCGCATTGAAGAATTAGATAACAGAATGAGAAAAATCGCTAGTGATTTTTCACCGGAGAGTTTCCATGAAAAACTACTCACGGATAGTTTTACTATTCCATCAGTGGTAGCTCACTTCGCAAGAGAAAAAAACTCATGGCGTCCAACACGAAGTGATTTTCTCGAGGATGTTAAATTGAGTTGCGTCGAATTTGGTCATGGAGGATTGTGGAATACGAATTACTCACGTGATGGTATGATTTCAATTGATATAGCCGCGTGTTATCCCGGAAGTTTTCTCGGGTATGGGGAATGCGCTGAGTACTTCAAACGATTTGGACACCCCACGCATGAAATGACTCGTGTTGCGATTAATGGACCATTACCTGATTTTGATTTAACCGGATTCGCTCGTGTGATATCATTCGAATTAGCGTCAGGATTACATCCGTGTAGTTATGTTTGGCTCGGTAGACACCTATCTGAAAAAGCCTGGATGCCAATAGTGTTACTACGATATATGATTGATTGTGGTATGCTAATATCGTTGATTGTTTCCGAGGCTATTATATGCTATCGAGCTCAGAAAGAAGTTTGGCTACCACAACCCGATCTAGATCGTATAATCAACGAACTACGAAAACAATTCCCTGATTTCAATGAAGAAGAAATCATAAATTGGTCTAAGAAGTTATTTGAAATTAAAAAAGAACAAGCAAAAGATCTCGGACGAAGAATAATCGGTAAATTCACTCAAGGTGGACGATACGACAACGCAAAATATTCTTCGCGGTTAATCACAGATGTCGCTGAATACGATTTTCTTGTAGCGGATTTAATGAAACAGGGAAAACTTGTATCCCGTAAGGATGCTTTTCTATCCAATGGTGAGAAATTAGGTACGGTTGTTACCTACTGTGATGGACATAATTCCCAGTACACACATTTGAGAAGTTCAATGCTAGCCTATGCTTCTATTAATCTATTTTCGATGATAAATAGATTTCCTAATACCGCGGTTAGAGTGGCCACTGATTCGATGTATATACACAATAAATACAAATCAGCTGTAGCTAAATTCACAGATCCCGAGGAAGCGTGGGGGCGTTGGCGATTTAAAAGGGAGATGCTACATGAGTATTGTGAATCCGCAGACGTTGCCATGGATGATAAATATCTTTGTTGTAACCGCGCTGAAAATCAATCAGAATTTTCTAATGCACCACCGGTATCTGATCCAATATGTCGATACAAGACAGTTTATTTAAACGGTTGTGGTGGGTCAGGAAAGACAACTCGTGCAATTGAATTATTTCGTCGGTCAACCATGATTGTGCTAACACCGACTCACAGACTCGCCAGAGAGATGATACAGCGAGGGGTAAATGCTTGTACTTACCATAGTTTCTTTCGATGGAAGGGTGACAAATGGACTCCTGATCGAATGGGTGATAAATTCATTCCTGAAATCATAATCTGGGATGAAATATGCACAGTGTCATTAGATGTATTACAAATATTTCTCGAGTGGTTGTTAAACAAAAACACAAAAGTCGTCATGTGCGGTGATCACGGCCAACCACCACCATTTGTCGGTGCATCTCCACATGAATGGCTAAGGGGATTTGTAGACTACTATGAAGAAATCACCACTGATTATAGATCACTTGATGAACGATTACGCGAGTTCAAAGCGCTAATTAGATTACAACCGGATAGAATCCAGTGCGAAATAGCGCGTGAAGTGATTTCAGAAACTCAAATAAACGATTTCTGGGAAACATGGAAACCAAATGATTTGATAATTGCAAGTAGAAAAATAGTCAGGGATACACTTCAGATGAAGTTATTTGAATTGCATAAACAAAAATTTGCAACGCTTCCAGTACCCCTTTGTTATAGGCCATCGGATACACGAAAACAGAATATTGAAGTTGATATTCCAGGACAGAGTGAAAAACAGATTCTCGTGTTAAATGATATTGTGCTGGTTGATATCAATGTAGTTGAAGATGCATTGCGTGCTAATAAATCCCCGTGGACTCTAGGATACGCAGCAACAATACACTCTTCACAGGGATTAACTATATCGGATACAACTGTTTGGATGGTGGATAATCACATCGAATGGTCGAATTTAGTCTATCTCGCAGTATCCAGAGTACGAAGAATAAATCAGCTTCGAAGAATTGTTTTCGATGATAATGACACCACAATAAATGATATTGATGTTAGCATCATTAATAAAAAACTCTCCGGTTACAAACAACAGGACAAAAAAAAACAACGAGAATTTGATATTGATGCTGAATTAATAATCACTTTGAAGAAACAACAGAATAATCACTGCGCGAGTTGCAATTGTATAATGCGTTGGCAGTATTCGGATAAGGATCCTCGCCAATTCACCGTAGACAGAAAAAATAACAGTCTCGGTCATGTCAGAAATAATGTGATGTTGACTTGTCTTGAGTGCAATAGACGCAACGGTGCTAGTTAAGACCATGCGGTGGCAATTGAGTATCCTCGGGAATTACCTGTAGTTGTTGTCGAGTAAATCCACGTTGAGGGGCAGTTGAATCCAGTTTATAGACTGGAGGTCTACCAGTTGATCGTGTTATAGTAGATATCTTATGCGTAGTGACACTCCAAATAGGATCAGTAGCCCTTTTTCTACCCCCTTCAAGCTCTCCTGGTTCGTATAAGTACCTCACAATGACATTACTACCAAGAATTGGTTCTTTGAAATCTTTTTGTGGTTGTACGGGTATTGACTTCTTTTTAATCGCGTTGATAGGTTTCATGTTGATTGTTCTAGTAATCTCGTTATTCAGTGCGGTAACTACACCTGGTAATCTCTTAACCCATTCACGGGATCTTTTTTCTTGGATGAATTCTTTTGCGTATTGATATCCAAATAACCGTTCAGCAAGAGTCCGATTAAATCGTTCTACAATGGCCTGATCGCGATGTAGCGCAGTATGCCCTCGTCGTATGGTGACATTATGATTTTTCATTGTAGATAACACTGCACCCTGAAATTCCTTACCAGGATCAACCTGCAATAGATTTGGCCAGTGCAGAGGACCTCGTCGATAAATCCTCTCAAATGCAGAAGCAACTTCAGTGGCTGATTTTGTTTTTAACGGTTCTGCTTCTTTGTATCGACTTGCAATATCAACTACGGTTAGCGCGTATTTGTAACCACGATCATGAGGTAAAAATAATATATCAGCCTGATGAACTTCATTAGGAGCGGTCACATCAAAATGCGAGAATTGAATTTGTTTAGGCGGTGGTAGATAAATTTGCCATAGTGCCTGTTTGGATAACCAATTAGCCGCAGTGGTTTTTTTCACTTTTGCAGCGCTAGCGAGTTTATGGACTGCTGATTTACCCCTCCAGTATCCTCTTGGGGAATAATAAATTGATTCCATATTAAAATGCTAGCATTTTCAATTACCAGCACCTAACATCAATTTGCTTTTCATAGCCGATTTTATCAAAAATGAAGCCAATTTTTCTTTGAAGGATTTATCAGGAATAGCATTTAACGCATGAATTAATTTCACATCTGCTAGATGCCTGTGTTGCAAATTGCTGCTTTTATAAGCAACATCATGAAGGTGACAGGCCTTATCAATGGCGTTTATTGGTTCTTCACCGGGGTTGGGTTGATTTTGATTATTGAGTCTGATATCAAGTCTGGTTCCCGGTCCACAGTAGCTATATCCTGGGAGGTGCTTTTCTCCGGGGTACTTTGCCCATGGGGTTCCAGGGAGCTTTGCCAATTTGGCTGCGATATCACCTCCTCGTTTTTTTTTAAATCAGATTTCATTGACACAAATCTAAATTTCTTTGTACCACATTGCATGCATTTACCAGAAAGCGCTGATCGGTTATTTTTAGTTGTAACCGTCGTCACATCTTCTGTGCCAGTACGCGTTTTGCACTTCACACAATATAGATCCATAATTTATGTATAGAGATATGGATATAATTGATTTTTCAGCGACTAAAAGAAGAGAACCGGTTAAGCATCATGCAGCGCTACCAAACTCTATCCGGATGATTATAATCGGGCCATCTGGATCCGGTAAAACGCAATTGTTGCTCAATTTAATAATGAGATGGATGAAGTGGGATAAGTTGTATTTAATTGCTCCTAGCGTAGATGATCAACGATGTTATGAAGTGCTAAAAGATTTTAACGACAGCGCGGTAGAAAAATCCGGAGAGGGTATTATTGAGTTTATAACCGATATCGATGAAGCACCGAGCATTGATGATATTGATGGAGATATTAACAATTTAGTCGTATACGACGATATAATGTTGGATAAACAAAAAAATCCTGCTAGAATATTTTCCCGTGGGCGTCACAAAAACACTGACGTGATATATGTCACTCAACGCTACACTCAGGTTCCAAAAGTCATCAGAGATAACTGCAATATTCTTTCTGTATTCAACGGCGTTGATACACATACGCTACGAAATATTTGGCAGACATGGTGTTCTGATATGGACTTCAATCAATTTCGAGATTTCTTTAGTCATGCTCAGTCAAAACCACACGGATTCGCAACAATAAATTTGCATGATCCTCGGACACGATATCGTATCGGACTGGATCAAATATTCGGTTAAAATCATTTATTATTTTTTGTTAACCCAGTGATGAAATCACTAAGCAGCAGAGAGGGTGGATGACAACAAGTTGCGACCAAAATTAATTAAAAAATCGTTTTCATTTTTTTAGTTAAAATGATTTCGTAGGGAGATTTCAACGAAATCCTACGGATCGTTTTAAGGATTCAATCAATTTTTTTTGTCTGAAAACGTTGTAGGATTCGCCCTTTTTTTGGTTGAAATGAGATTATAGGACGGCTCGTTTTAGGATTTCAATCAAATTTTGTCTAAAAACGTTGTAGGGTTCACCCTCTCTGCTGCTATAATTGTATTATTATTATTATTATTATTATTATTATTATTATTATTATTATTATTATTATTATTATTATTGTTATTATTATTATTATTATTAAGGATACGTTATGTGAAGCATCACCAAGTAAACTATATCTCCATAAATATTCTTAATGATACAATGGTTAAAATTAATATATCCTAAACATACGATTGGAACAAAAATTTAATAGTTGCGCATGTAGAGGAAAGCGTAACTCCTAGTATATCAACGTACCGCACCCTCACCCCATTTTATAAACCAAAATAGACTGAAATCATTTATCCGAACACTACTGGATATAATCAGTGTAAAATCACAGGTGTGCTGAAAACAAAATCGTAATACCCTTTTATCTGTCCCGTTGGGTTATACGTCGCCTTTTCATGACCCAGATTAGTTACCTGGTTAGATTATAAAAGTGCATGGCAATCAATACTTTTCGTATGGAAACTTGTTATGGCATCTAAACTGCACAACATGCATCAATCAGGATTGAACAGACGTTATGTTAACTATTTTAGTATTACATTTGAAACCAACAAATAATATTTCATTTAAGTTGAATAAATGCGCACTTCTTTCTACATTTATGCATTCATTTACTTTAGCGGAGTGCTGTCATGGCGTCTTGAAACAAACGTTCGGTCTCAGTAAAAATAAAATGGACATACCATTATGCTGTGGATCTTGTATGTGGATCAAGCTATTGTGAGAGAATTGTTTGAAAATACACGTATATCAGAAACCTACTGTATCTGCCGTTCGCACCCTTCATGGATCCACCACATGTACTCATACGTATACACACGTACAGACAGCATACAGCACCCTTGAATTAGTAATGTCTACATTCATGGCTCCACCACATGTACAGACATACGTACATACATACAGACAGCTCTAGACAGCTCTAGCTTTAGTCGGCTCTACGCATCAGCTCTTAGTCAACTCTAGTCAGTTCTAATCAACTCTTGTCAGCTACAATAAAAATCACACTGGTGTAATGATGGGTTCTGAAAAATCTCTAGATTTATTCTGATACATTAAACTCTAATAATAACTTGTAATTCAGAATTCACAACGTTTCAAACCTGCTTTGTAATAAATACAGTTTGAATAGGCTTCGCATATCAAGTGAAATATAAATTTAACGCGTACCCCTATGGCTGCGGGTCATCTCCCGCAGAAAAAGTGTTCAGCTCCAATGTCGGCTGCATCCTGTTTTTTTTTTCCGTGTTGTCGTTTAAATTTAATTCCGTTGCGCATTTTCCATCTTTCCAAACATCCATTTGTTGGTTTGAAATCATTCAAACCCGAACGGTTTAGAGCAATGTTTCCCATGCTGTACAAGTACTATGATTTTCCCCACGCTATTGCTCTTTAATGGGCGCGGTTATACATGTATATACCACTTAAGGCGTCCTTTACATGTCAATCATTTCCAAAGTCGCATTTACCGGCTTATTTGTCGGCTTATTTGCAGCGCTTCAGCATTGGAAAGGCAATAACTGATCATGACTATAACTTGTGCAGTTAACTGGAGCAAAATTGTAATGAATAATGTGCCACGGGCAGAAATTTATCGTGCTATTATCCGGAGTGTGCATTTAAGCGAAGTGCAGTTATCCGAAGTTTTTTCCCATTGAAAAGCATTGGGAAAAAACGGGACCGACGTGACTATGTGCAGTTATCCGGAGTGTGCAGTTAACCGATGTGCAGTTAAGTGGAGTTGACTGTAGTTGCATCGATGCTTTGGAATCTAAGGATATAATTATTATTGGTCAAAGAATTGACTCATTAAAAGAAGTAACAACGCGACAAATATTATACGGTATATAAATAATCAACTGGCAAAGATGCTAGTATCAGGATCATATGGTGATAGCAAAACAATACTATTGGAACCTCATTACTATTGGAACCTCATTACTATTAAAACCTCATCACTATTAGAACCTCATTACACTAGGAACCTAATTACTATTGGAACCTCACGACTATTGGAACCTCATTACTTTTGGAACCTCAAGGCTATTGAACCTCATTACTATTGAACCTCATTACTAATGGAACTCATCACTATTGGAACCTCATTATTAATGGAACCTCATTACTGTTGTAACCTCATCATTATTTGAACCTCTTCACTCTAGATGGGTAGAGGAAATCTTATCTTGAGTTTGATGCTGAAGCTTCACACCAGGTCCATGTTATGTTCCAAATCTAGTGCCACTACATTTTGTGGACGGGATTATCACCGCGTAGTTAGGTCGGTGGGTGTTGTCAACTTTGACGGACTATGTAAATTAATTCTGTAATTTTTATCTACATTTTTCAACATCAAGTGATGGTTGGTATGATTCCCATGTATATTTTCATATTCGCATATAAATTAAAAATAAATCATCCTTTGAGGTTCTAATTGATAATGTTAAGTCACGAATGAATATACTTTGTAACTATCATGGGTATCAACCTCGTTTCCAGATCTGGCACATTTCGAACACTCTTATGGTTAACTGGGTTAAAGGTTAATTGTCGCTTACTATTTCACTCGTATTAAAACTTACCTTTGTTTGTATTGCAAATTTTGATCATGCAGAGTTAAATTCGTTGTTTGCACACACACCTAATAGTCTGTGTCATGTTAGGTTTTAATGTTACAATTTTTAATTTATTTTGCTATCGGTATCAAAGAACGATTTCCCTGCAACGCGCGCTCTTAAAATGTTTCCATTTGGTTGCTACCCTCCGAACCGCAGAATATTCCCTGCCAAGAGCCTATTTTTACGGAACATTGCAGGAGGTATAAAAGGCTTGTCAGCGTCTGTACTGAGGCCTGTTCGGGTTTCATAAAGTGGAGTTCAGAGTTTGTGTATAATATAAGAAAATTCCTAAGAATTTTTAAAACTATTTGTTACTGAGAAGAATGTGTCAGACTATATAAGATTGTGCAAAGAAAAGACAACTCTTTTGTTTGCTATCTTTAATCGAATCAGAAATGTCAAGTTATTCAACGATGTTATTCGTAAATACGTGCCAGTAATAATAACCACTTGCTTAGTATGCATAGGTATAATGCCAGATGCTAGAGATCTACACACGTTAGCTAGAAATATTTCAGAATATTTATTTATTCATTATGTTTTAAGTAGGCATCTGTAACATACATAATTGCTTGATCCGGTAATTTAAATTTAATTTAAATCAGTGTCATGATGTTGTAAGGCCAAGTCAAGCGGTTCGTTTAGATATTATTAAATTAATATAGTTATTACAGCTCAGTATAAATATAAATACTACCACTACTACTACTACTGCGACTACTGCTAATAATAATAATAATACTAATAATAATAATAATAATAATACAAAGTGCAACTTTTAGTAACACTGGATAGATGTAATTTGGGTATTGATTAATTTATAAAACTTATAGAAATCATACTCAAGGTAAACACTGACGCACCGTCAGCAGCTTTCAAAACGAAACCAACAAATGTAATCCGGGAGCAAAACCAATTAGGATTTAAAAAAAAGAACACGTAATCGAGCAGTAGAGGCGCCAATATAAACGAATGGCTGCAGATATTGAGAAAAGTGGTTAGCGAATAAATCAAAAGGAATAAGGTCGAAGAACTGATGTATCCTTTTACAATTTGGATATGTGGTTGCAATGCAAGCATTTGTTTAAAGTTGTGGATGTCACATGAAATTGAATTGAAGCGGTGCAACTTTCCATTTTATGGCTAATACTGTCAATTATAAATCCATCATCGAAAAAGCCCTGCTCTACGTTAGCGCTGTGGAAGTGTTACATAAAGTGGGAAACGACATTAGTCACACTTTAAGCAGATCCTTCAAGTATCCGATACGACGCCTGGAAGTGAAAACCTTCATGATTGTCACTGGACTTTGATTTAAGACCAAATATCAGCCGTTCCAAAGACGTTACCAAAAAGATTAATCATTGTCATCGTCAGCAATGCATATCTCGATGAATGCATCAATGAAAAATCCTCTCGAATTTCAACATTTTGTTGCGTCCAAGATAAAAGTCATTCGAAATGGTCATCTATTTTGTACCAGATCTTCAAACCTAACCATGACATGAATAATTATTTGAGATCGTACTTGTTACTTTATGAAGCCACCAGACAATTAGGTACCAACACTAGTCATGGTATTTCGTATGACAATGCTCTCTGTGGTTTTATTGCACATTCTGTCCTTTCCAAAACAATCAAATGAGAAAAACTGCGTGTTGAAGTTTAGTTTACTAAATGATTTATCATGCAGCAAACGTTATCTTGTATGCTGAATTTTGATAAGTCTCTGGAAATCAACACCTCGAGAGAAGTACTTTTAGACGATTAAAAGCTATTGAAGAATATAAATCCTGTTAGAATAAGGAACCTCTATGGCATTGGGGAAAACAAAGAACATTTAGTGTAAACACCTGTCGCATATCAATCAAAACGCACATACAAACAGTCAATTTAACCATACATTTAATTTTCTTTCCGCAAATTTTAGACTATCATGTTTTATTAATGAGAAGGTGTTTCATAATATAGGCCATTGTACGAGACGATTAATGGATGCTTCATTAATAAGAGAAAGGGGTTTCCTAATATGGGCCATTGTACGAGACGATTGATGGATGCTTCATTAATAAGAGAAAAGGGTTTGATAATAAGGGCCATTGTACGAGACGATTGATGGATGCTTCAGTAATAAGAGAAAGGGATTTGATTATATGGGCCATTGTACGAGACGATTGATGGATGCTTCATTAATAAGAGAAAGGGGTTTGATAATATGGGCCATTGTACGAGACGATTGATGGATTCTTCATTAATAAGAGAAAGGGGTGTGATAATATGGGCCATTGTACGAGACGATTGATGGATGCTTCATTAATAAGAGAAAGGGGTTTGATTATATGGGCCATTGTACGAGACGATGGATGGATGCTTCATTAATAAGAGAAAGGGTTTGATAATATGGGCCATTGTACTAGACGACTGATGGATGCTCAGCCAGTTAGAAGAACTTTCGTCGTTAATTCACACCCTTCTGCCAATCCCACATGCAAGAAATACCTGATGATCATAAGGCACTTACTTTATTTATTTAGTTTCTAAGACTTGAAAATTCAAGAAAAATATTACGCAACTATGAGATCGATTTAAGCCAGTATTAAATATTAACTCTTTTAGGTAAATAGTACGAACCCCAACTATGCAGCACACCATATATTAATGAACAAAAGACATTGGCTTAGGGCAAAGCAGCCCAAATGTGTATTGCCTGTGGAGGGAAATACTAACCCCAATAAACGTTAGGTAAAGATTTTGAAATGATAGAGTCATATCAATAAAAGTCAGATCAATACAGATCAGAAGACAAAATTAACCTCAATTATAAAACATAAAGTTCGACTTTTCCCTTGAAAATTCTTTATGGCTTTACAAAAATACCCACATTAACAGATTGACAGGGTAACATTAACAATGTATAAAGGTTTCCAAACGCTGGTACAAAGGGGACACTTCTATGACTATCGGTTTATTCATAATTGAGGGTATAAGAGGTGCCCACATCAAACAAAATATGTTGGTCGGCCGTTACATATATCTTAAAATCAGAGAACATGCTGATGAGATTATTAGATCGATATGCCGCCATCGAAGATTGTAGGTACTAATCGATGATGCTCTGTTATCACTGAATCGTAATTACATACCTGATCCAGCAGATACTAAGACGAAAGAGGTGACGGGTGGCAGAGAGGGTCGGAAAAGCAAAGTAGACAAATAAGACAAGTTACAAGTGGCATATCATTGGATGCTGCCCGTTTTCTACAGACATACAGCTACAAACAATCAAATCACAAATCCTCATTTTAAAGTTTGTTTAATCTCATATTTGTGACATTGTAAATAATTTGTTTATTAGATTGTAAATGAAAATACACAAAGCTACTAATTATTATTTTTCTAATCTATTTGTTGCGACATCATTTATAATTGTTTATTAGAATATAAAATGAAATACAGTCGATAGTTTTTAATGGTTTAAATTATATTCTCTTTCACATTGTAAACAGTTTGAAAGGAAAGAGTTTGCGAGATGTGGAGAAGTTCTTAGGACGCTTCTAACGAGCGGAATTAATGTGAAAGTTGTTTTTTCCTTTTAAAACGGGGGAGGGTAAGATACATTCCGCACGCCAAGTGTAAGATAGTCACCAATAGACAGATAGAAATGAACAAAACTATAATATACAAAATTAATAGCGGGAAACCATCACCCAAATTGAAAACAAAGCAACTGAAACAAAAGCGGTGATGTATATATAAATGGATTATTGATAACTGAGGAGCTCCCAATCAAGTTACAAGTGTTAGGTAATGGTTCGTTCTGGAAAAGCTTATACTTTATTCGTTTTCTTACTAAGTGCACTTATTCGCTTATAAAATAAAACTGACGTGCCTACATTAAATGAGTTTTTGAACTTTCGATTCATTTTACTTTTATAGGATTATTTTAGATTTAATTTATAATACTCTAAGTTACGCTTAAATTTCAGTTTTATGCCCACATTATTTGTCAGTTCAGTCATGTCATTACTTCAAGACTTAGTTGATTTTGGAAGCAAATGAGACGTGAGAGTGAAAGCTTGCAAAAACGTATTCGTGAAGAGGAAACTCTGGAAAGAGCAACTCGTTATCGTTGTTTGTTTCGTCATTATTGTCAAAGAATGTTCTAGTAATTATGGAGAATCGTTAGGTGTTTGCAACTATGTGTGTGTGCACTATCCCTTTAGCAGAAGATCAAAATAAACTACAGGTAAGGACGAAGTTGGTGTGTGAAGTAGGATTGAGTTATCCTATATACACACATATATACATACATTGATTTGACGACCTTGATGTATGCATGCAAAGCTTTACCTGTTTAAAGACTGCATGCCCAGAAGCCAATCATTTTCTCATATGGTGTCTGGAAAAAATAATGAGAAGAAGAAGTCAGGTCAAAGTTCCATACACTGATGCGCTCACCTGGCTGGCATTCCAAGTATCAAAACATTTCTGATGAAATCAGTGCTGAGATTGCTGAGATGGAATGGCCTCATCTCCAGCATCTCAGACAAGTTACAGCTAAAGAATATATAATGTGAGCCAGTATGCGATCTAAGGTAGGTCAGACGAAAAGCTTCAGTTATTCCCTGAATGTTTCATGTTCAAACACTGCGATACAAACTGGAAAATTAGGAATATCTAGCACATGATCTCTGGTGCAGAATTGTTTGTACTGAAACCTCATTCTATTGGCAAAGGAGAATTGCAGATGCGACGTAGACCTATGAACAACGGTCGATCAAGCAACCCCAAGAAGCATGTCCTATCCAGTGTGCCACATACAAACTAGATCAAAAGTTGGCATGATCAACGCCACACATGCTTGTAGAAACCAAACGAATCAGCAATATCATATCATCTTTGAAAAAGAAGGACGTACATCATCTGAATTTTTGTAACTAATTCTCCTTCTTTTATGTACCTATTTGAATTTTTAACTTGATTAACAAGGTTCATATTTTTCATTCCTTACGTTTTTAATAGTTAAGCCACTGAATAATTCTAATACAAATATGAGCGAAAGATTAGTTCAAATTTTATCAGACCGACAAGAGTAGTATTAGATTTAAAGTCACTAAATGGGTGACTATATATGTATACGATCTGCCAATCTAGAAAACTTTATAGACTGTGTTCGAACTCTGACATTTACACTGTACGATCGTACGATCTGCAATCTAGTACAAGCTATGGACTGTGTTCGACATTTGACATTTACACTGTACAATCATACAGTCTATGAAAACTGTTACTGGTGAGTTCTAATAATGGTCTACAGTTTATGATTTTAGAATGCGAGGTAACACCATAGAGTTTCAAGACTTATGTACGCCATTGAAAATAAACAGAGCATGGTGATTTGCAATTTGCTCAATTAAAGTCGCTTTAGTTGTCTATTTGAAAATTATTACTATTTACTAGCTGGCATTTTTAACCCATGCATTGAAATTAATTTGACGAATAATATTTAGTTTTAAAAAAATGGTGACTGTTTCAAAACCATTACCGATCTGGCATCACTAGAGCAAAAACAAGGAGGTTCCCAGGAGCTGATGTTGGGAGTGATCACGACCTCTTGATTATGAATATCCAAATGAGGCGGAACAAAATTAACAAGTCAAAGAACATCAGGCATATCTACAACCTTAAACAACTGAAGGACCCTAACATTTGCATTTCATTCCAAACCACAGTTGCAGAAAAATTTCCTCCACGCCTGATGTTGAAGATTGGATTAGACAAAAGTGCACAGAAATAGATAGCAGTCTAATAAAGAATAACAGCAAAAAGGCATTCCAAATTGTGAACGACCTCACCAGACAGAAGAAACCTCGAGTCAGTATTGCACAGAACTCTACAACCATCAGTCCACATGAGACCCGGAAATGCTTGAAGTTCCAAACTCCACAAATCATGATGATTTCCCCATTCTCAAAGAAGAGGGGGAGTCAGCAATAAGAGCATCGAAGAATGGGAAGGCAACTGGAGTAGACAACATCTCAGCTGAACGTATCAGGAATGGAAGGGGGAAATCAGTGATAGAGCTACTAACACAAATTGCCAACAAGATCTGGCAGACAGGTGAATGGGCAACACAGTCGATCCAGTCACTGATTATAACACTCCCTTCAAAAGGCAATCTGTAGCTGTGCCAAAATTACAGAACTATCGGTTTGATCAGCCATGCTAGTAAGGTGATGCTAAAGATCATCTAGAACAGACTGAAACCACAAGCGGAAGAAATAATCATAGATGTTAAAAAGATCTTTAACATAGTATGGCACGATGCATTGCGTGCCACAAGGACGAGCTACAACATGGGGCAAAAGGTTGTTTGGGTGACTGGTTACAAACAAATGCTGGAATACGTCAAGGCTGTCTTCAGCCACCTATGCTTGCAACATGTAATTAACGCTCATCATGAGCAATGCCTTGAAAAACCAAAAGTCATCATTGGATGGCGTAACATTAAAAACCTCCACTTTGCAGACGACATTGATGGGCTAGCAGGCAGTCTAGACGAGCGTGCCACCTTAGTTAAGAACCTAATGAAATATTTTCCAGATTTGATATGGAGTTAAGCGCCGAGAAGACAAACAGTGGCGAACAAATCTTAGCCAGGACTAAAGTCAGAGGGCAGGAATTAGAAGCAGTGAGCCAGATCAAATATCTTGGTTCCATAGTCACCGAAGAAGCATTGAAAATAGAAATTGTGTGACAAGCAGCACAAAGAACGACAGCTATGTCAAAGCTAAGACCCATCTGGAGAGACACGATTATCTGTCTGAAAACAAATCAGACTATTGAGGTCACTAGTCATCTCAGTCCTTTTGTATTCATGTGTGGCTTGGACCCAGACAGCAGAATTACAAAGAAGAATTCAGGCACTTGATACAGAACCATCCTTGGCATCTCTGACATGGACCACATCACAAAATGAAGAAGTGCGTAACACCATCAGGTGCATTGTAGGCCAATATGAAGACCTCACCACCACCACACGGAAATTGTTAATTTTATCAATGATCAGAATATTGACGTCTTATTCCTGACAGAAACCTGGCTACACATATCAGGCGATGAGCCCAAGTGCGTGCATCTAGAACCAACTGGATACTCCATCAAGTCGTTCGCAAGTGGAATTACTGTCATCGCAAAGAATTCCATGATTAAATGTCTTAAACACAACACAACCTTCAATTTCTGCCACTCATCGTTTAAACTAGTCCAAACAACACTCACACTGTAACAAAGCTCAGTATACTGTTTCAGCCTCAACAGTCCTCCTCATAGTAGACAAAAAACAAACCGACTGAATATATCATTTGGATCAGTATCTGAATATCATGAAGTATGGAAATTCAATAGGTGGCAACGTGATTATTCTTTGAGATTTCAACGTTCACTTTTGACGTAGAACCAAACTAATGCATGATATCCAAGCAAACATAACAACTTGATTACATTCTACAGCAGAACAACTCGATAACAGCCTGCGTTCATTGCTTGAAAAACATGCTCCAGCCACCAAGTGCAGAATATCAATTCAAAAGTGTTCTCAATGGTATAGCAGTGTTAGGGACCAGATTCGCACTGCTAAAAGAGACAGTCTAAACACGAAGAGGCTTTGGCTTTCCACCAGACTCACTATTCATCAACAAATCCATAAAGCCGCTAAGAAGAACGTCACAAATATAGTGCAATTAATCCAAATTATCCAATCTACAGTACACAGACTATTTCCAGCTGCAAAGAGCTCTTCTAGATTACTAACAAACTAATGTCAAGGAACAAATGTACACCACTTCGAACTACATTATCTCCAGTAGACCTTCTGGACCTATTTGCAATTTATTCTGTGACAAGGTACAAATCATTAGAGATAAGATTGACAACACATTTTCAATTCACGCGTCGTCACCATACAGTTGCGATATATAATTTCATCCACACGAGTGCAACAAAGTCATATGAACTTGAATAATTCCATCATCACTGCTTCTTGAGTGCTTAGATTGTCTTCACTAACTGTCGTTCTTTACATTGTACTCTCATCCGTGGGATTTCCATCATTTTTTGAACCTGCTATTGTAAAGCCTCTGCTGAAGAAACTAACTCTCGACCATAACGATTTATACCACTCAGTTTCTAATATCCCGTTCATATACAAAATCTTAGAAAAATAAATGTTCTAAGCCAACTTATGTCTCAGTTGAATTCAAACAGTCTTGTTTAGCAATGTACAGTATGCATATCGCCCTAGCCACAGTATTGAAACTAATCTTCTGAAAGTATTTAATGACCCTGCTTGATTTGTCTGCAGAATTTGACACAATATACGCTGAAATATTACTTCACGGTCTCCAGGATGTATTTGGCATTCCCAATACAGCCTTACTTTGGTTCAAGTCCTACTTAATCAACAAGAAATACATTGTATCTGCACATGGAATAAACTGCAGCCCAGTTGATCTATGTTGTGGTGTTCAACAGGGGTCTGATCTTGGACCTGTTCCCGGCATTCTATACAGTCAGCCGCTCTCAAGTGTCATGTATCATCATTCAGTGTCTCACCAATTTACACAAATGCAGCCACCCAGCTGAAGTTGATGCTGCCATCCAAGAAGTAGAGAGGTATATTCCTGATGCAACATCATGAATGACATGTAACAAGCGGCAAATAACAGATGATAAACCGAGGCCACTCTGATCACAACACAAATACTTTCTAATTCACATCATTTACATCAACAATACATATTAGAAACACCAGCATTAAATTCACAGTCAGTATGCAACCTAGGCGTTACTCTGGACAGCACGTTCGCACTGCACCAACATGTCATGAACATATGCAAGGCTTCATATCTTGAGCTCGGATGCATCATCTCCATTCACAAATATCTTTCAGTTGATGCTATTTAAACATCTATGTATTTATTAGTACTTTCAAGACTGGACTATTGTAACTCAATTAAGTCTGGTTCATCTCAATATATACTCCAGAAACTTCGAAAGGTTCAAAACAAAGCTGCTCGGATAATCTTGGAGTGCCACGATCAGAGCACACATCCCTACTGATATGTACTCTACACTGGTTTATCCATTCAATCCAGAATCAAACTCATAATTTGCTATCTGTTTCACTGACGGACTCTATCTGGCCTCACCCATGTGTACCCACCAGCAAGATAATTACGCCCCTCTTCGTACACTCGCATACTCATTATTCCCATTATGAAAACCAAGTCATATGGAAACGTTCTTTTGCGTTTTAGGGCACAGCAACTTGGAACGATTTGCCCATTGAAATTAGATACGAAGACTCCGTGATCCCTCTTCCGATTGCAAGAACAAACTTAAAGACCTAATCAGACACAGAGGCACAGTGATCCCTTTCAAGAGTGATCTTAAAACTCACAGATTTCGACTCCAAGAACAAACTTAAAGACCTAATAATGTTTCATACCTTAAATATTTTCAGCATTTTGTATGTTTTCTAATTTCATTGTGTTTGTTTTGTTTTTTGTAGTCATATCATTATAGATGTTGTATAGGGCTTAGAACTTTTAAAGATTAGGCGTCTTACAAATTCCGCATTATTATTAATATTGATATTACTAGTCAGGCGTAATTTTATTCTTCAATTATCATATTCATATACCATATTGTATCTTTATCGTCGAGAAGCTGCTTGGTGACAAAATACCGTGTTTGTTCCGATTGCATGTACGCTGTTTTGGGCCATTATGTACTGTGTTATCAATAGATTCCCAATGAATCATGTGCTTGTGAAATTTAGTTACCGACAAAAGCTTACAATCGGCTGGGTTATAATTTTTTCGCATGTTTAATTCACTTTTAACATCAGCACTTCCAGACTCTGACATACCGTATATAAAAGATAATTTTTCAGCAGTTATTTTTGACGGAATTTCAGGAGACTTAGCCATTAAAATGTCTCAGTTGTTTGTATTGGTCTGAATAATCAGAAAAGTAAACTATCTTTACGCAAATACATTTTTGCATGCTATTATTTTACAGAGAATGTATAATTATTTTTAAGTCAAATTATCTTTGTAAGAGAAAGATTGTTATATGGTATATACTGGAATGTCAATGAGCATATCAGACCCGTCCTCGGACTATTGCGCTCCACAATCATTCTTACGATGAAACATTGCACATACGCCTGCCTAGCAGCTACCGTAATATTACGTAAAAATGTGATTTTCGTTAGTTAAACCATCGTAATCGCGTGCAACACGGTGCCCTGGCTTTTCGCTATTATTCTGCATATCTTACCTCCTATCATCTGCTAATTTTGAATCATCAGCATAATTCCGTAATAAATACTCTACTGCATATATGTTTGATTTCACTAATAACGTAATTTTCGATAATAAAATTTTAATTATATTTTAAAACTGAGATAAATTTAAATTTCAGTTTCCATCACAACGATATTTACGTACAAATCTTATGATATTCAGAATAAGAGCTGCTTTTTAACACTAATCTATTTACGCTTAGAGCCAAGCGCGGCAGCCGCTAGTACTTTTTTAACTAGTCTTTGCTATGACTTGGCCGAGATTCAAACTCGCGACCTTCAGCATCAGAGGCAGAAGCTCTAACCATTGGGCCACCAGAGCGGCATCATCATCATCAACGTTGTCGTCGTCATCATCATCATCATTATCATCAGAATCATCATCATCAACGACAATAACAACAAAGACAACTATAACAGCAAAACAATACAAGTTGTAATTATAATAATAGCAAACGGAAGGATTGCATTGAATTACCATGACCTAAGCCTATATATTTTGTAATGTATGTACTGAAAAAGACAATATATAGCCTTAACCAGCATTTGAAAAGTCATTTTCTTTTTCTAATAATTTCCGCAAAATTAATGAACTATTGTATTTGCGCAGAGACATTCGTGCGAATAGCTTATATAGAATTTCAGTCTGTTTACACTATGTGAATTGCGGACACCAGGCCATCTCATTGTATGTTATCATATCATATGAAAAGATGGTACATGTTCGAAATGTATGATTTAGGTCTGTTTTACTAGTACCGACGTGATTAACGTTATCTTCAAAATGCACTTCAAAGTAAACTTTGGTCTCAGTAATATTAGTCATGTAGATTTGTCTGATTTATTCTGACACTAACTTGTATAAGTTTCGGATAAGAATATCATTTCGGGTGGAAAGACGGGACATGTCCTAATTATAATTGTAATAGGATTACACTTGACCTCTAGATTTGTCTGATTTATTATAAGAGTAACTTTCTGATACGAATATCACGGGACATGTCCTAATTATAATTCTAGGTCGTTGCTTCTTGTGCTACATAGTCTCACGTTATCGGTCAAATCCTCTTTAGAGTACACTTTGATCATCGTCAACATTGCGGTAAATTGTAACCGTCCATGTTTTATAGAAATGCATAGACTTTAAGTAATGTAGTGTTCAGACTTTTGTATCTCGTATTTATTAAGATTTAAAACTCGTAAATGCAAAGGACATGTTTTTTTTGCAAAGACAGCTTTTGTTTTAAGTCAACATATATTTAAAATAGGAAACTTATATCAAGTACGACTTGCAGTTTCTGTGTAAAAGCTACTACAAATAGGCACATATGTATAACATACCAATATAAGTATGCGTGCATGTTTATATGTACATGTGTGTGTGTGCTTGGGCGGATGGTGTGATGGATGTACATATATACAAGCAATACGCTTTGGACATGGCTACAAAAATCACTGAAAGTGCCAATGGATATATACTCTAGGTCAAGCAGGCCAGCATCAATACTTGCTCTCATCCAGCTGCCATCCAAAACATTGTTTCACATTACCCCTGTACTAAGAGAAACTGATATGTCGAACAAACAATAGAAATAAAAGATCTAAAGGTGAAAATGAAAATATCAAAAAATTAAACAGCATAAAACATGAGAATGTATTGAAAAGATACCATTGAATCTGACTTTCCGTCCGAATCACCCTCTAGTAATACAAAACGAATATGCAACACTATTCTAACATTGAATCATTAAAAACCGTAAACATTATTTTCAATTAAAAGAGTAATAACGTACGGCAGGCCAAATTATAAAAGCGAATTCATCCACAGAGGAAAACTAAAATGTATCTGATGGATTGAGACAAGGTGGTTTTCATCAACATTTAATGATATCATTCCGGAATTTAAGTAGCAATTAAATGGATTACGGAGCAAATGAACAATCAAATATACATTTAGTATCAAGCAATTTCTACAGAAAGCAACAAAAAAGGGTTGACTATATCTATTGTAAATTGTAAATTAAACATATTACATTCGGTTACAATCAAAGTTTGAGAAGAACAAATGCGAAAGTATTGTTAACATTTATGTTGCTAATTTTAGCATAAATAATGAAATAAGCATTGCTCATCCATTACCTCAGACTCTAAAGCTTTAGAGGTTTAGTTTAGTTTATGATTTGAAAGTAACGTACCATTTAATTAAATTTATTTGCCTTGCTGAATCTGAATAATTGTGTAGTTTCAAAACATAGAAAGGTCTGCTATTACTTTAATGCCATTTCATTTTGATAAATGTCCGCCATTATGAATTTCTCGACCGGTATTAGCGTTTAGCAAATGTGTGCCTGACCTGGTGGGAAGGGCATCCTAGGAGGTCACGGTACATGGGTAAGTATTTCGCCAGATAGAAGATCTACGCATGTAGTGGTGTTAATAAATAGTACAATGGAAGTAGATAGCAAACACTTGACTCCGCCCACATATTGTAATGGTAATAAGGACTGACAGTGGGCAATGCTGTGCCTTTAAAATGATTTAAAATCCTAATTTGTTCCAGTTTAAGTAGACGTCACGCAAATGTTTGCCACAATGAGGAGCACATCTCGACATTTAATGTTGTGCGTTAAGAGGACGAGAAATCTTCTCCACCGTGTTTATGTACGACAGATGGTCACCTTGTCTAGCTGTAAGTATATCATAAAATATTATATAATCTTACATTTCAAATAAAATCTTGACTAGATGTAAGTATATCATAAAATATTATATAATTTTACATTTCAAATAAAACCTTGTCTAGCTGTAAGTATATCATAAAATATTATATAATCTTACATTTTTATTTAACGAAACGACGTCGCACAGATCGTCCATTGAAGTTGTAGATCCACAGTTGTTTTAAATAAAATCTTATATCATGATATACATGTGATGTCATCATCAATGATTGATTGGTTGATTTTTAACGGCGCAACAGCACTTTTAGGCTATTTAGCGCCATTCAATCAGTTGTGCTTCTACACGTTTAAAATACTAAAAGGTTTAATATCAACCAGCGATATAAAAGACAAATAGTTCAACATAAAATAATAACATGTTAGTAACAGTAGCATATGAAGCTTCCTAATCCTTTGTCATCATCAAATATATTCTACTACAATGAAGTTAAAACCTAAATGCAGTTATATGCATCGCTATTAAAAATTACAAGAATAGCAACAGAAAGCAAACGTTAACGCAATTTGCATGTTCAGCTACACGATTTCTTACTTTTATTTAGCAAATCATACTCGAAAATGGTTTGTGTGTAAAGTATTTGGCAAACACACGGCATTCCTAAAAATAAAACGTGACAATGCATCAGACATGAACTACATCATTTTTTCTTTTTCCTCGCTCAGTACTAAATGTCTCACACCCAATTTTGCTGGTCGAAAAATAAAACTTGTCTGCCCATAATAAGGTCACACACTTCATTTGCCTTTTGTTGCACAAGTAAACGTATCAGTTATTGTGTTTGACGAGAATATACAGCCAGTTCTTGTTATTGCTGGTTTAACTAGGCTATACATTGCGGCCAGTACATCCAGTGGGATAAGAATCCGAAATCCGACAAACCTCCAGGAAAAATCAAAGACCAGCTGAGACGTGCCGGTAAGCTTTCTCACAAAATCATGTTAGCCGAGCCTGAAACTCGAACCCACACGGACAGAGAATAGATACCAGTGATATGTACAAATTAGCTTCTTAGACCAATAATCCGCCAGCGGCAACGAGAGGCAAACTTTTAATATCCAATTAACTTATTTGATTTGCTTTTGCATGTATGTGTGTTTCATTCAACTGCATAGCACAGCTACAATATAGTAGTGCATCATTTTGCCTGTAAGGTTTAACATTTGTCTCTGTCAAATACGTTCTTGAATCACATTCACATTAAGGATAAAATAGTTGTACTTCAGCCCACTATAGGCTAACATCCGTCGTTCTGTTGATTTCATGTAGGCTAAGGGGAAACATTCAGGCCAATTATCTCACCATCCCATTACTATGTATCGCCATGTTTCAGCTTCATTTCGTGCAACAAATATCGTATTTTTATTAGTAGTAGTAGAAGTAGTAGTAGTAGTATTAGTTGTAGTAGTAGTAGCATGATTAAATCAGCACTGTTAAATAGTTTCACTTTGCTTCTAGTTCATTTGATACATTGTTGAAACATAACTTGGTTTCCATGCACACAAGCCGATAATCGCGTTCGAAAACATCAAAATTCGACATCCATGAGGACTTGTCGGAACATAATAAGGTCACGTGATAAAATTATAATCTGCGTCACTAACGACGTAAATAAATATTACTTTTTAATGTATGAAATAAAAGAGTGCCTACTGATGTCGCCAATGCGATGAAAAATAATCTAAATACATAGTAACGTATTATCATAACACTAAAAAGGTTGCATATGCAGCGGACGAGCAACTAAACTTTTCGTGTATTTAACTCTTGGGTGTAATCTCTGTTTATCTGCCTCGTAAAATAAAAAAATATGAAACATATATATATATATTGATATGTATGGTAAATACATATTAACCTCAGGTTCACCCTTAGTGAAACTGTAGTTGTATTAACTTTATAGCACAGTTACAATATAGTCGTGTATCATTGTGCCAGTAAGGGTTAACATTTGTCTCTGTCAAATACGTTTTTGAATCACATTCACATTAAGGATAAAATAGTGCTACCTGCCGAATCATCCATAAAAAGGCTAACGTCCGTAGTTCTGTCGATTTCATATAGGCAAAGGGGAAACAATTCTTGCCAATTACCTCACCATCCCATTACTATGTATAGCAAGGTTTTAAGCTTCATTTCCGAACAAAACACAGTGTTATTATTATTATTATTATTATTATTATTATTATTATTATTATTATTATTATTAAAGGAGCACTACTGCATATTGTTTGACGTTGCTTTAAGTATATCGGATACATTGCTGAAACATAACATGGTTTCCATATACAAAAGCGATAATCGCGTTCGAACACGATCAAAATTCGATATATGAGGACTTGTTGGAACATAATAAGGTCACGTGATGATACTCTGTTGCATAAACGACGTAAATAAATATTTACTCTTTCTCATTAGTGTATGAGGTAAAAGAGTGTCTAATGCTGTCACCAACACGATGAAAAATAATTTAAAAACGTAGTAACGTATTATCCATACACTACAAAAGTTGCATATGCAGCGGAAGAGCAACTAAAATTCTCGTGTACTTAACTCTTGGATGTAATCTCTCTCTGTT
The DNA here is from genome assembly GCA_030141615.1 of Unio pictorum. Taxonomy (NCBI): domain Eukaryota; kingdom Metazoa; phylum Mollusca; class Bivalvia; order Unionida; family Unionidae; genus Unio; species Unio pictorum. Next base: position 11,198,530 of record JARLTB010000291.1, read on the forward strand.
TCTCTGCCTCTCTCTGCTCGTAAAACAAAATAGATGAAAAGATGAAACATCAATCTGTTGATCTATATGGTAAATACATACTAATCTCAGGTTCACACTTCTATCTATCTATCCCTTAGTCTTGCCGACCGTTGGAGCACCACGATGACCTGATAACCAGCTTCCAATCTGTTCTCTGATAATCTCACTGTGTCACTCAGCTTCAGTCCTGTCCACTCTGAGATGTTATCCTCCCATCTTTTTATCTGTCTTCCTCTCCTTCGCCCTACCTGCACAGTACCTTGCATGATTGTCTTAGCAAGCCCCGTTGATCGTGTGACATGTCCATAACACATCATTTTGCGTTTCTTCACATTTATCAATAGCTTTTCATAGGGCCCAGTAGCTTGCCTAATTCTGTTTCCCACTTCCTCATTCGTGATATGATCTCTATATGAAATGCCAAGCAACCTTCGAAAGCAGCTCATTTCAACAGCTTGTATCCTCCTTTCTAGATCCGATGTGAGGGTCCATGACTCACAGGCATATAGGAATACAGATGCAACCAAGGAGCGCATCAGTCTGATTTTGGAGCTGACTGAGGTGTCTCTGTCTTTCCAAACTGTCTTCATCTTTGCCATTGCTGTTATTATCAGCGTAATCCAGGACAATATTTCTGGTTTTGATCCCTAGTCTGCCACCATGGCTCCTAAGTACTTGACTTTATTAACTGTTTCCAGTATTTTGGCCTCTAATCATGATGTCAGTGCTGATGCCACTATTGTTGTTGGTCATCAGTTTGGTCTTTGGTCACTGACATACCATATAATACCTAAAGCAGTAATAGGACTCCTCCTCATTTCCTGCAAGGCCATCGATGTCATCAGCAAAGTGCAGATTTTTTTATTATTCTGCCTCCAATACTAACAGTTCCTTCATGGTCTTCCAGTGCATATGTCAAGATTCTTTCAAGGAAGATGTTGAAGAGAGTAGGTGAAAGCAAGCAGCCTTGTCTGACTCCCATTGTTGTCCTAAACCAATCTCCTATTTGACCGTTGAAGCAGACTGCGCTGGTGGCCTTGCTGTAAAGACTTTCTATGACTTTGATTAGGTTGGCATTGATGTTGTACAGCTTCATGGTGGACCAAAGGGCTGCATGCCATACCCTGTCAAACGCCTTCTTAAAATCTATAAAGACATGATAAAGATCTTGTTGGTGCTGGAGGTATGTCTCATATAGTATTCTCAGGTTGAAAATCTGTTCAGTTGTGCTTCGCCCTGGTCTGAAGCCTGCCTGTTCTTCAGCTATGATTTCCTCTGCCTGCGGCTTCAGTCTGTTTAATATGATTTTTAACATGACTTTGCTTGGGTGGCATATAAGACTGATCTACGATAGTTCTGACACTGCTACAAATTACCTATTAACGGGAGAGTTACTATGAGTGACTGAGTCCATGGTGTTGGCCATTCCCCTGTCTGCCAGATCTTGTTGCAGATTGTTAGTAGGGCGCTTATCATGGGTTCACCCCCTTCTTGGTTTAGTTCTGCAGGGATGTTGTCTACTCCTGCTGCCTTCCCTTTCTTCAATGATTTCACTGCAGCCTGTACTTCTCGGAGGATGGGGTATTTGTCAGTGTTGGTCACTGGTGGGGTGTTGAGTATGTCTGGGTCCCTTGTAGGTCTGTGGTTGTACAGGTCTTAGCAGTATTCTGTCCATCTCTTAAGAATGTCTTGTTCTTCTCTAATGATGGAGGAGCGTCCTTGTTTTACACTGGTCAGGTCTTTCACCTGTTGGTATGCATTTTTGCTATTATGTTTCTTTAGATTGTTTTCTATATCTTTACACTGGTCTTCAATCCATGTCTCCCTTGCCATTTTCATGCTTTTCTTGATAACCTGGTTGATTTCCCTGTATTGTTGTGCTCCTTCTACTTCTGACTTCTTCTTCTTTAGCTCTCGACGCTTGTCACACAGATCAAGTATGTCAGTTGTAACCCAAGGTTTCTTTGGTCGTCGATGTTTGCCAAGGATCTCACTGGCTGTTTGGGTCACTGTGTTCTCTGCACTAAGAAGAAACAGTGGTGCAAATGTTCCTCCTATCTTTGCCTGGAATGCTTCCGATATCTATGGGTCTTTTAGCTTGTCAAGGTTGAACTTGATTCTTGTGGGGCCCTGTTTGTCGACTTTCTTTAGACGTAGTCGTAGGGTCATCATCACTAAGTCATGTTCACTTCCAATGTCTGCTCTTGGGAAACTTCTTGTCTAGGCAATGTTTACACTGGTGTGGAAACGTCTCTTCACCATGATATAATCAATCTGGTTATGGTGTTCTCCATTCGGGCTATGCCAGGTCCACCTTCTGGATGCTTTGTGTTTCATCAGCTACTTCCAGGAGCCTTAATCCTTAAGGTTCACCCTTTGTTAACCTGTAATGTTATTAAATTAAGCTCTAGACGTTTCAGCACAAACATTGATGACAAAGTAATTGCACAAATTGGTCACAGTAAATGCGATATGCAGCCACTCATGAACGTTTGAAAGGAAATATGTTGGAAAGATCGCAACACTTGACTACTTTTCACGATATGAAGTTAATTGTATTGAGGTTAATGAAACATACTATAATAAAACTTAAATATGGCGTACTAGTCTAACATTGAAACAAAGCTACAAATAAAAATATTAATTTAATGTATAAACTGGATGAAGTGATTTTGTTGTTGCACTGAACTCAAGGACTGTCCATTCCATCTTCAGAAGGTGTGGAGGGCTGGAATATTTAGTTCAAAACTAAAAATATCCAGCCCTCAAACGAAAAGATTTGCCACCCTAATTTGTGGACCAAACACACATTATATTTATTATATAAACTGAAATGAATGATCTGAAGGTAGTAAAAACACACTGTTGTGAAAAAACTATTGTGTCTCTAACCACCAAATTAAAATGGTTAATCTTAAATGGCAGTTTCTAGTTCTTCATATCTTCATAGACGCAACTATTGCAGAAAATACAATTTATGAAAATACCAATACAAAGATGGCCACGAAATATTACTCGAAAGACACATTCTTTCACATCAATGTAACATGGGTAATTGATAAAAGCAAGTATAATAGCCCGATAAATGTCGAGATTTTTTAGTATTAAAATGGAAACTAAGTGATGCTGTATCCAGGTTTGCTGTAATAATACAACATATTTATTATCGTCTCATGTCATTTGCCATACCAAACCGGTCGGTTTCACGATAAGGTGTTGAGCACAAGAAACATTCATGAAATCTCAGAGAGTTAAAACCTGACAGCCTAAATTATGAAACATGTTAATGCCTTCACGTATTTTTGAGCTACTATTGAGGAGTTTAGCATGTATATGGGATGTCAAGAAACATGTAGTCACGAAGTACTCATTTGCATAATTTCGTGAAATTTCACCAGCTGTCACAAATGTAGGAGTAGGTCAAGCATATGTTTATCGAAAAATATATGGATATAGTTTTGCCATACTTTTCACCCTGTAATTGTGCTTCAACAGTTGTATTAATTTATTATCACAAAAGTGTTCTTATCTTGACCTTGAGAAATGACATCAATATGATATGGAATACACTCTCTGTATCAATATACATACTGAACTACATGATGAATATTCAAATGTAATATATCCTAACATTTAAATAGAGCCTGAAAGTGGTATATTACACATTATCAGATTAACCATAGATATTACAATACTTAGTCCGATAAATCCACCTCCCCAAATCTGTGTTGATTTGATTTTGATGGATGATACGTGTGTCTGATGTCACATGTTCATTAACGTGTACAATTTTGCTTCGTGCAGATCATTCCTGAATAGTCCGGCGAACACTTTAGACACACACCTGGTAACATACATATCTATCACAAAATTTAAAATGGTCACAGGACAGATGGTTGTGTTATTCCACGTTGCTTTGCAAGTCACAAACTAAGAATTGACTACAGAAATATGTTGTACGTATCATTAAAATAATCATTCATCCACCGGTAGCTTTGTAAGCCAAGCGGACTACCAGTAAGTGTATCAAATGTACACTGATATGTGCAGATAAAAGTGGCTGCGAATACATACATCTTTCAGTTAACATGTTATATCATCCCCATTCCCGAACTTAACGTCATCATTATAACCGCTCCGGTGGCCTAGGGGTTAGAGCATCCGCCGCGAAAGCGGGAGGTCGTGGATTTCATCTCTGGCCGAGTCATACCAAAGACTTACAAAAATGGTACTAACACCTGCCTCGCTTGACGCTCAGCATTAAGAGTTTAGTGTTAGGACTGATCGGCCAGGTGTCAGGATAATGTGACTGGGTGAGACATCATTCTACATGTCTGCAGCAGGATGTCCCAGTGATAGACATCACTATAAACTGCCTTACTGCAGACATCGAGTGATATGACTGACAAATGGTTAAAGCTACGTTAAACGTGCTAATCAAACAAACAAACAACATCATCATCAAGGTTAATTTATCGGCCTACATCATATTCAGCTTCGTCTAAGTGAGGATTTTATTTCAAGACTTGGAATACATAGCTACATATTAGCATATGTCTATAACAATTTTCGCTAAGGTTACGAAAGTCAGAATATATCAATATGTACAATGGTTGATATTACTGCTTTTAAAGTTACAGGAATGAAAATTCAAGTGTATGGCTTGAGATGACTGTACTTTATTTTGTTGATAGGATCGTGATAGCGTAGCAAGATACACCTTCCAACACATTTGATTTGAATTACCTCAGACTCATTGTTCATTATTGGAAACGGAATATGATGAGCTTAAAATCGGTGACATTAGGCCATGGTCTATTAATAAACTCAGTTTTCTCAAATATCCTTGAGAGTTAGGGCACTGACACAAAAGTAGATCACGTTATCTATGATAAAATATCAATCACATAAGTGAGACATTTCTACATTATGAGTTTAAACAATAGTTTAATTAAACTACCTTCAACGTAGTTTATAATTACTTTGACATATCTCATTGTTCTAACATATTCGGGTTTACATGTAGATCTCTTTGATCTTATCGAATTTGAATAGTTTAAGCATAACCGAATTAGAATTACAGTCCTGTGTAAAATTGGAGTAAGTTTCACATTTGAGTTTAATGTTGCTGACATGACCACGCTATTGATACTCAAAGGGAAATTTTAGCTTCCACGTTGGGATCCAGCGCAAGTTACCAAAAGGACCTCCCTTGGGGCAAAACCAGACGAAGTACCCCAAAAATTCATTACATATCTCATAGGACTATTGAAAACGCCACAAACCAATTTCAGATCTCTACATACATGACTTTAAATCCTGTATTTTAACGCAAAAATTAATATTCCCAGACAATGGTCACCAACAAGAGTAATAATGAAAATTCTAAATCCGATACATATATTTAAAATCTATCCGGGGTCTCGTCCCACAGCTGTACGTTTGCGTCTTTAGAAGTATCAGAGACTAATTGTACTATTAATGAAGGGTAAGACAGACACGAATACATAATCCCCACCTTATACAATTTTGATGCCGACAACAGTCAAGCTATTATTAAAACTATTATGGCACTCTATAATAATTATGACAATTTTCCGATAATATTAGTAGTAGTAGTAGTAGTAGTAGTAGTAGTAGTAGTAGTAGTAGTAGTACCTCATGTCTGATAATTAGAAACATAAACCTTATGCTAAGATGGCAGTAGATGATTTCATTTGTGATAACAGATTTCGTACGATTATCGATTACTAAATATCAACTTTAGTTGGAAAGAAGAAAATTTGATTGCTTCCATTTGCGATAATTTTAATTCTAATTGTAATAAAATATTAAAGTATTATTGATATTATTTGCATAACTTGACAGCAACACTGTTAATCATACACACATTTATATAAACCATTCTTTAATGTATTTTAAGAAACACGAATTGAAGCGTATGTTGTAAACAGAAACTAAACAAATTATTTCAAAATGATATAATCCAGTCCGAATATACATATATATATATATATATATATATATATATATATATATATATATATATATATATATATATATATATATATATATATATATATATATACATATATATATATACATATATATACATATATATATATACATATATATAAATATATATATATACATATATACATATATATAATATACATATATATATATATATATACATAGATACATATATATAATATATATACATATATATAATCTTTAACCATCACAGTCAAACCTTTCACGCTTATTGTACGTTCTAAACGAGTCTAACAGTGCAGCGAGTTTATTAGTAACACGTATCTGAATTAGGCAATATTAATGACATTAGAAACAGTCTCTAATTATGTAGGTAACATGCACTTTAATCATGCACTCAATTAAAGTGATAATAGTTCAACGTCGGCATGGACGTTATTTGGGCATGAAGTAATATGATCACTTCCTCGAGTGTCCCAATTGCTCAGACCATTTCCTTTGTTTCTTCTGCTTATTTCTTACCCCGTGAACGTATTTCCTTGCTTCGTCCAATTGCTTCACATCCCAAATCGTCTTCCTCTTGTTTCCTTGCTTGTTGGACCTCTCTAAGTTGTAACTTTATTTCTTTTTCTATTTGTGCCTTTGGCGCTGTTTAGTTTTCAATTTGTTTTATCGTATCATTGTCTCATTTACTGCATTGTTTATCTAATATACTCATAAAATTCGGTTACAAATGCTAAAACTACTTACATCTTTCTCAGATCTGATATGCTAATCCTAATCCTATTGACAGATCTCATTGTTCTAACATATTCGGGTTTACATGTTGATCTCTTTCATCTTATCGAATTTGAATAGTTTAAGCATAACCGCATCAGTAGGCAACAAGTGATTTTTACACCACATAGTAATCAAATGATTCCGTTTGCTTTTGAAAACGTTTGTTGATGTAATACGTCAATTGATATCATTCAGCTTACGAGTCACACATGCTTATGTTCGATGTTGCTTATAAGGAACCGGGTGTAGTACGAGATGTGTCTCAAACGTTGCATGTGCATGTACTCGGCGTTGCTGAAAAACTATACAGACTTGCAATCAGTCTTGTTCCAAAGCTACAAAAGGATGTACTATAAATTGCTCAAAAGCATCATCTATATTTATTATTTTGTATTCTATCCTGTATTCTCTCAAAAGAAACGAAGCTGGTTCCCCATTGTTTGCATTTGTGCCTATTCATTTATCTGAAAGGATATTGCAACCCTTAATGGACATGCCAGGAACCTGTAAACGAGTATTAACATTTGTTCTTCAAAATTAGGAACAAACATTTCAAGCAAAACGTTTAAAAGAAAACGTTGGCGTTAAAATAATGATTGAAATTATGCAAGTGTAGATTAGATACTAACTGAATTTGCTCTCTCTCTCTCTCTCTCTCTCTCTCTCTCTCTCTCTCTCTCTCTCTCTCTCTCTCTCAGAAATATATATAAAAAAAGCTAAAGCCGAAGGGAGATAAAAGTTCTTAAACGTATTGGTTTTACATTTGTATCCTGAGTCTAATGTTATTGTTAGCAGTCACAAGAGTAAAACTACAATTATACTTTACGTATAGTGTATGAAGGATTACCTTTTGTAAGTCCTTATATCAATTTCTACTGGCAATAATAGAACAGTTTTTATGTAATTTCAGATGAACACAAACGCCTTACCAATCGCTGGAAGGATCCAGCTTCCCAGGCTAATGGCATCAGATTTTATACAATGGTAAACAATCCAATAAAGCCTTAATTTTGGCTATTCTTTAGCTTATCTTTAAATTATTCATTAGTGGATATTTTGTCTCGAAACTGGAGTAACATAAACATAGAGAGGTTGAGAATAACACATGTATTTACAATAACAGTAATTTAGACTATTAGTTACAATGTAACAGTGATTTAGACTATTAGTTACAATGTAACAGTGATTTAGACTATAAGTTACAATGTAACAGTGATTTAGATTATTAGCTACAATTTAACAGTGATTTAGACTATTAGTTACAATTTAACAGTGATTTAGACTAGTAGCTACAATGTAACAGTGATTTAGACTCATAGTTACAATGTAACAGTGATTTAGACTATAAGCTACAATTTAACAGTGATTTAGATTATTAGCTACAATGTAACAGTGATTGAGACTATTAGTTACAATGTAACAGTGATTTAGACTATTAGCTACAATGTAACAGTGATTTAGACTATTAGCTACAACGTAACAGTGATTTAGACTATTAGCTACAATGTAACAGTGATTTAGACTATTAGTTACAATGTAACAGTGATTTAGATTATTAGCTACAATTTAACAGTGATTTAGACTATTAGTTACAATTTAACAGTGATTTAGATTATTAGCTACAATGTAACAGTGATTTAAACTCTTAGTTACAATGTAACAGTGATTTAGACTATAAGCTACAATTTAACAGTGATTTAGACTATTAGTTACAATGTAACAGTGATTTAGACTATTAGCTACAATGTAACAGTGATTTAGAGTATAAGCTACAATTTAACAGTGATTTAGATTATTAGCTACAATGTAACAGTGATTTAGACTCTTAGTTACAATGTAACAGTGATTTAGACTATAAGCTACAATTTAACAGTGATTTAGACTATTAGTTACAATGTAACAGTGATTTAGACTATTAGCTACAATGTAACAGTGATTTAGAGTATAAGCTACAATTTAACAGTGATTTAGATTATTAGCTACAATGTAACAGTGATTGAGACTATTAGTTACAATGTAACAGTGATTTAGACTATTAGCTACAATGTAAAAGTGATTTAGACTATTAGCTACAACGTAACAGTGATTTAGACTATTAGCTACAATGTAACAGTGATTTAGACTATTAGTTACAATGTAACAGTGATTTAGACTATAAGCTACTATGTAACAGTGATTTAGGGTATTAGCTACAATGTAACAGTGATTTAGATGATTAGCTACAATGTAACAGTGATTTAGATGATTAGCTACAATGTAACAGTGATTTAGATGATTAGCTACAATGTAACAGTAATTTAGACTATTGGCTACAATGTAACAGTGATTTAGATGATTAGCTACAATGTAACAGTGATTTAGATGATTAGCTACAATGTAACAGTGATTTAGATGATTAGCTACAATGTAACAGTAATTTAGATTATTAGCTGCTATGTAACAGTAATTTAGACTATTGGCTACAATGTAACAGTGATTTAGATGATTAGCTACAATGTAACAGTGATTTAGATGATTAGCTACAATGTAACAGTGATTTAGATGATTAGCTACAATGTAACAGTGATTTAGATGATTAGCTACAATGTAACAGTAATTTAGACTATTGGCTACAATGTAACAGTGATTTAGGTGATTAGCTACAATGTAACAGTGATTTAGATGATTAGCTGCAATGTAACAGTGATTTAGATGATTAGCTACAATGTAACAGTGATTTAGATGATTAGCTACAATGTAACAGTGATTTATACTATTAGCTACAATGTAACAGTGATTTAGATGATTAGCTACAATGTAACAGTAATTTAGACTATTAGCTACAACGTAACAGAGCTTAAGACTATTATGTTTAGGATGTGTTGTGTTTTTACACAATATTTCAGCTCGTGATATTGCTATACATGGCGAAGGTAGAACCAGGAAAAATAATGGTGAACACTACCTTGAGGGCGCTCACCAGTACTTTTAAGAGATTGACCTGTGTAGGGTGAAGTTGTTTGCATTTATAAGATGCACAGTGGATAGAATGTTGGCATATATCTATACTACTTTAAGGTAATGTGGCTAACATTTATTTGGATATTATACTTTTGGCAATTGTAAATGATCTAAGCACACTGCTAACGAAAATAACTGCTCCCTTGTGCTTAAGAAATCAACATGAATTAGTCTAAAGTACCCTTAGCAGCTATTAAAATATGGACAATGAATATAGACAGACTAGACAATGCCAGCTTCTGAAGGTGCAATTACTGAATGTCCACATATATAAAATGTAAAAATGCCTCTTGGCTCTCTTTTATGCAATTTACTTGTTAAGTTCATGAAATTAAATGACCAAGTTAAGCTAGCATGTGTTGTAAAAGGTGCACATTTGGAGTAAGGCCAAGTCTATACTCTATAACGAATATTAAAGCATCAATCATGCACCAAAACGAAAAGGAAATTGATGGTTCTTTGTACTATATCTAAAATATACAAAGTCCTCCTTAAAACAACAAGTATAACCAGTGAGGAAAGCATGGGAAATTCGTTTGTTTTGTTTTTTTACAATTCTACAACATTCGAACCTGTAGAACGTCACTTTACTCACATGAAGCTAATGGTTAGTGTTGGCAAAATAACAGTACATTTAATATAAAGAGAACGTTTGAATCAAAATGTTTTATTTGTGTTAAAAGACGATTTCTACTTTGTAGGGTGTTATTTTTGTTGTTGTTTAGTATGGTTTAACGCCATTTTTCAGGACACGATTGGCTACACATGATTGCCATTATTAATGGTGCAGGAAGAACCCAGGGAAAGCCCCGGAAAGAACCACCGACCCACGAGAAGCTACTGGCAGACTCTCTCACATACCCACAGTGACCGAATTCGAGACTCGAACCCACGCAAACAGAGGCGACATGGCAATGATCCGTAACGGAGAGCGATTCATACCACTCAGCCACTCGGGGCCCCTAATAATTCTTGTCTATCGAACAATACACATTTAGACTGGTTTAAACATTTGGTGTTTTGAAAAGCACTGTAAATATATAAATGAATATTTTGTAAACAAAAGTAATGAAGTTCCCCCATAGTACAGCAAAATATTGTGCAACTGTTTATACAATATCGAAGTTACAAAAAGTAGACATAAGAAAAGTATTCATGCCTTGTGTTTGTGCATCGTTTGTCATTTCAGCCGATTCAGAATGTGACAGCAAAGCAAAAATACGTGGTAAGCGCAGACCTGGAAGATAATGGTCGCCAATTAGTGATCACATGGATGGATGGTGTCAGATCAAGGTAAAGCAAACGCATGCGTATGAGCATTAGTAAACGACCATATGTATGTAATGCACCTCTATTTTGTGTCCATACACCCCAAAACAATATAAGTATTATTACCCTTTGCCATGTTATACTTTAAAACATTTGACAAACCTTTATATTTAGATTACGTAGTCATAACCACATATCTAGAGTTGAAATTATTTTGGAAAACGCAACAATTTATTCAGATCGTTAAACATTTGGACTTATGTTCGAATTATATGACTATTTGTGATTTAATTCGCAATACCGATATTTATTACCTGTTTCATTCCACGTGAATTCTAGGAAATAATGTGTTGAATTTTACAAGAATTCTTACTCTATGCTACCACTTATTTTAAGACCGTAGAGTCACAATAAGTGTATAACATACATATTTAAAATAAATAACGTTGACTTGATGTGTTGCAATAATATCTGAAAATATATGATGGCAAGGATGAAAACTAAAGACTGCAGGTGTTGCGGATGCTGCGACACTTATTTATTGGCTGAAATTCTGGATACGTCATCTGACTAGAATCGCTGATGTTTCTTTGATACACACATAGAGAGAGAGAGAGAGAGAGAGAGAGAGAGAGAGAGAGAGAGAGAGAGAGAGAGAGAGTGTGTGTGTTATGAAAAGAGATGAACGTTTTAAATAGCTGATACTCCTGGGCCCGATGTTATTTACCACATATCCTCAAACTAGTTGCATATTAGACTGCATAATCATTTCTATCATTAAAATCATTTCGCATTTTGATGAAGGTTTTAAATCAGACAATGAATGACGGCAGATTGAAATACACACACAGCTGCTAGAAATTATTTTCCCCAGTAACACGATAGTTGAACATTTAAAAAAATACAATATCGTGATGAGACAACATGTTATTAGTTCTGTTGGATCAGAAGATGACAGCATATGGATTCAGGAGATTGCTGACCATGTATTGGAGTAGGTTAATTTTAGTTTTAATTTCAACATTATTCATCGCTACAACAACACTCTTTATCAAAATACACGATATATGCACCCGAGATCAAGGGAGTGTCGCAATTATTAATTATGGATAACTATCTAGATGTTAATGCTGATTATGAACTACAATTTCACAAATGCATCGAGATCCAAGCGAATAAAGCCATCATATTTTAGTCTACTTAGGTGGGCATTCGATTATTGGATGGAGACTCCCTCAAATGTTATTTCAGAGTTATTACCTGTTCTTTCAGTATAGCCTGGTCACCGCGATTAACCAAGGTGCATAGCTTCATAGAAAACATGCTAAGAGCGACAAAGTTAGCTCTTGATATTTTATGTCAAAGTTGAGAAATCGACGTGACTGAAAATACACAGTAGGATCTAGATGAGAGTAAGAAGAGATGCAGAAGTTACAGAAGAAGCGTTGTAAGTACTCAACAGACATGTTATCATCAGGATGTTGACTTTATAGTAATTTACAATTTCATACATTTCAGGCACATGATATATTTACAGATACAGATAATGTAGAATAAGTGCCTACTCTACTAATAATATATTAACATGTCCGGTGTAATTAACATGTGACTAGCCTTTTACAAGCTGAAGACTCTATTTATCTGTAATTCGATGTTCAGGATCACCCACAATCAATTGCATTTCAGGTACCATAGCTTATGGCTGAGATTCAGCTGCCAGTGTCCAAAGTGTTTTCAAACCTCCAGCAATATGAAACAAATTCACGCGGAGGAGATAGATTTCCATACAATCCTAGAGAAGGCCTCAATATCCGGTAAGCTGAACAGAGTTGCATTCCAGTTTAGACCCATCATGTCTGACAATATGAACATTCTGAACATGACACCGTACTATAAGTACCTTCATCACATATAATCTGTTCTTTAGTAATTCCTAATTACTATTAAATAAACTTTTGGCCCCTCGAGAGGTCGAGTGGTCTAAAACGCATTCTGTTACGGATCCCTGCCGTCTCACCTCTGTCTGCGTGAGTTCGAGTCTAAGATTCGGCTAATGTAGTTATGTGAGAAAGCTTGCCAGTAGCTTCGCGTGGGTCCGTGGTTCTTTCCGGGGGTTTTCCCGGGCTCTTCATCCACCAATAATACTGGCCGCCATGGATAGCCTGTCGTGTGCTGAAAAAATGGCGTTAAATCCTAAAACAACAACAACACAATCCTTTGCTGCCTTGTCTGAAATGCCCCTCACCCGCTTTCTTTCTTTCTTTCTCTCTCTCTCTCTCTCTCTCTCTCTCTCTCTCTCTCTCTCTCTCTCTCTCATTCACACACACATTAAGATTTCTTACTCATTGAAGTTCTGCCATCAGTGAAACGTGAAGCATGTATCATATCCCGACAGACTCCACACCTATACCGATTAGAGATTAAATTTTTATCATGTCTTAAAAGTTAACATTTTCTTTTAGGGATTCAAAATGACACCGTTCTGTCTCTAGTGTTTGACTCTTACAAAAGCTTCTTACCACTTTCTTGAGTCATTCGTCTCCCATCTATGTTATATTAATTGGTTCAGTAAGGGAGAATTCCGTCTCAGTATAACTATACAACAGTGACAAACAGTCGAATCAGAGTTCTTAAATTTTGTATGAAGAAAGAGAATTTGGTTTAGTTCATTCATGATATATCTCTTGAAATCTTTCTCCCAAATCGTTGAACTGTTTTATTTTACCTTTTCTGCTGCAGAAGACGGCCTTAGCATATCGCTGATGTGGAGTTCCGGGGGACACATGGGCACCATCGATCTGGCCAGTCTTAGAGCCAATAGATATGACCCAGATGCTTTGGCAATCCGACATAAGTTGACCTCAGCTCTCTTTCTGAAGGAGGTAAAACAAAACAACAACAGCGGCTTGAACAAACTCAAGTACAGCTACAATTAGATGTGTAACTTAATGACATCATTTTGTAATCGACCGTGAAATTAATAAGATCTCTAAACTTCACAACCACTTTTTCAAACTTATTACATCTTTCAGGCGATACCGGCCATGCATATAATAGTCGTATAAAATATATTCGAGTATTGTATTCTTTTCGATAGATTCTAGTGAATATTACATGATTCTTTTCAGTTTATGCTTACCATTACTTGATAAGATCTCCATTAGCAATTAATTCGCACAATTAATATCTTATTTTTACAAATTTGTTTAGTAATATTAAATCACAACTGAACTTTAATTTTCAAACTTGTACAAAAATAAATATATAAATATATGTGTGCAACAAAACCGTAATGGCCTTTTTAAGAGTACATTGTGTCACGATTAATGACAGAGCTAAAGTTGTATCTCTTTCAGGGGAATCCGATTCCTGAAGTAAGCTATGAAGAAGTGAATGGATCAGATAAAGGGATATACAAGTAAGCTGCCAACAAAATACACGCTATATTCCTGTATGACGTCAATAAATGTGTCCAATAACGGATTGTTTATTCTGGCGGTGATTACGATTCATGACATAGATTTATCGGTTTCTTACTGCATATTCAACTGTTAAGGCGCTACTGACATGGAAATATATTTTTTCTATATCCTCGATCAAGACGAAGTCTTTAACGTCAATTAGACGAGTTACCAATTACAACTTGTTGCCATGATTATGCCGGTATGACAGATTTATATACTTTGGTTGCTGTATTGTGAAAACATGTCACTAATACAATATCATTAAATAATTTTTATAAAATCTACATTATCATATCAACACACTGAAACCTATATAGACGCCTCGATCACAAAGTGTGGAAATATGTTTTATAACGATCGCAGCTTAATACGTCTATATGTATGATAACACATCTAGAAGCAACGATTGCCATTTTTAACGCCCTATCTCTGGTCTGTTGCAGTAAGGAATATGCCATGGATGCAGCACGTTTCAACCAACCTGTGATATGTAAAATGTTGTTTAATCATTTAAGTTGTACATGCACACTCTTACGGTCATCGAATTTAAAGTGCAGATCAAACTAACAAAAATTTAAACTAGTACCTCCTCGTTAATAAATTGCGACCATGTTTAATAGAATGTGACAAATTAATCCAGAATGACATATCAGCGTGCCTTTAGTACCAAAACTCACTTAAAAAATTAAGTGTTTCTTTTGGAAAGTATTGCATTACATATGTGAATATAATTTTGTATTCGCTTAAGAAGTCTTTGTTTGTTTCCAAAGGTGGCTTAGCTACATCGCCGATTACGGAATTTGCTTGATGAAAGGTGTCCCGACAGAGAAAAGGTCCATTCTACAGGTATGAAATTGTATAAATGACAGGTATATGACAGGTATAAATGACAGGTATATGACAGGTATATGACAGATATAAATGACAGGTATATGACAGGTATAAATGACAGGTATATGACAGGTATAAATGACAGGCATATGACAGGTATAAATGACAGGTATATGACAGGTATAAATGACAAAACGTTTCCAAAGGATAGCATAAACCAAAATAAGAAAACGAAATAACGATAACGAGTTGATGTATCTTTTATTTAAGTCCGAATCGACTACCATTCGCTACATGCACAGTCAACGCATCTGAGAGCTTATGAATACATAATCAGTATTCAAATCAAACACGTTATTAATGAGAGCTTCAATCGAACGTTACCACTAATTTAGCTGTGTACAAAGTAATCTTTAACAATTAAATTAGTTTTGCTATTAAGTTAAGAAAGCAACATCAAAAACACGTTGTAAAACTAGTTCCGGTTAGGTGTAATGATGCATACATTTTAAGTTTACGTCGTCACATGATGCGTTTAGAAATAATCATAAACCCTGTTACAAACGCTATGTAACTATAAATACGTAGCCAGTTTTCTGCTACAAATATTATAGTTTACATATTATAGAAAAGCATTACACTTACTTACATTAAATTCAATATATTGTGAATAATGTTAGTAACATACTGTCAGAGTATGGAACAATATTCCTCTATCAGTATGAGCGGGTTTCTCACGTTTTCGTCACCGATGAATCTAGTTTTAAAACTATTATTTTATTATATTTTCCTTATCTTTATCCTTCAGGTTGTGGAGAACATTGCCCCCGCACAGAGGACGAGTTATGGTGATGTAAGTGCCACAATTGTGCTACAATGTCTGGAAAATTAAGGTCGCAGAGGTTAAAATATGTTCACAAAGCCTCGGAAAATATTCAGCTTAGATACATACACTTTAGATTAGAGGTTTACTTCTAGTAATGAATACCATTTATTATCTTCTTTTACTAATTCGCTGATCAGCTAGTTTTGTTTTACACATATTTATGGGAAACAAGGAGTGTATATAGCAGGCAGGTACGGGATAAATAAGAGCGTAGCAGATTTTTGCCGATGGTTTCCAACGACGATAATATGACTAATCAAAACGATCACTAACCCTTTACCACTGATGAAAATACTCCATGGACACTTCATTTCAAGATGTATTGGTAGTGGTAGGCACGAAATACTACTTTTCTTTCTCCAGAAGCAAAACACGAAAGCATGATGACAGTAACATATTTTGTACAGCATGAATAATTGAGTTTGTAATCCAAAACGGGATACCGTGTATATGCATGATGTTTTTTAAATCCAAAACGGAATACCTGTATATGTATGATGTTGTAATCCAAAACGGGATACCTTGTTTGTATATGATGTTTTAATCCAAAACGGGACACCATGTATATGTACAATGTTTTCATCCAAAACGGGATACCGTATATATGGATGTTTTTAATCCAAAACGGATACTGTGTATATGGATGATGTATTTAATCCAAAACGGTATACCCTATATATGGATGTTTTTAATCCAAATCGGGATACCATATATATGGATGTTTTTAATCCAAAACCGGATACCGTGTGTATGGATGATGCTTTTAATCCAAAACGGGATAGCTTTTTTGATGCTTTTAATCAAAAACGGGATAACGTGTATATGGATTATGTTTTGTAACCCAAAACGGGATACCGTATATATATATATATATATATATATATATATATATATATATATATATATATATATATATATATATATATATATATATATATATATATATATATGATCTTAAAAGGTGACTTCTCTCGTTCCTAGGTGTTTGATGTTGTTCAGGAATACAGACCTTCCCATGTCGCATACTCCCCAGTGAAACTACCGCTTCACATGGACTATTTATATCAAGATGATGCACCGGGGTTACAGTTTCTGCACTGTATTCGGTAAGATAGCTTCCCTGTTATCCGACTCTTTATCAGTACAATAATGTGATGTGTATCGCTTTAGAAACGGTGTAACCTATTTATTACGTAAAACATAACTATTATTTATATTCATTTGAGAAAGTCCAGGGAACTAATGCTATGAAAACTGTCCATATCCACGCCAATGATCCCGCTGTAGTAAATCGGGTCGCAAAATCACACGCTTAAATATGTTATGGAATTAATAGGCATCACGAGTAATTTTGTGTTCAAATATGCAGTTTTAAGTGTCAATTTGAATATATTTAGACTTTTGAGCTGGATGTGCTGTAGTAGAAAGAACAAAACACATAATAGACCTTTGCAGACAGACGTTGGTTTTATTTGGAAGCATATGTCGTAGAAATATAAATACGTGATAAAACTAGATTGTGCTTTACTGATGCTACGTGAAAACTTCGAACGTGCTAATGAATTGCAATTTTTTTTTTGCATGGGCAAGATTTTATACATTCTTCCCTATTATGTTCTTATTATCTTCATTTGCACTCTATTGGGATAGTCAATTTAAGATAATTACAAGAACTGAACAAACATTCCCATCAGTTTCTACCCGAAATTTATAAAATCCATTATATAGCAAGTCATCATCGTCCTTGTGCAAATTATATGTTTAGGATAAGATCACATACATTTCTTTTTCAAACCTAGCATATTAAAATGTCTATAAAATCTAACGTTAACCGTTCATAAATTTATATAGCAATATAAATGATATTGATATCTAGCCAAGGGATGATGTGAAACAATTTATGTACTGACTACCAAGATCAGAATGACATTAAGCTATCGAGTTAAAGAAATAGCAGCTACTTTATACACTATAGCTAATGTATATATTATAGCTAATTGATACACTGATAGCTAATATATATATATATATATATATATATATATATATATATATATATATGTATGTATGTATGTATATATATATATATATATATATATATATATATATATATATATATATATATATATATATATGTATGTATGTATGTATATATATATATATATATATATATATATATATATATATATATATATATATATATATATATGTAGTTTTGGTCAGCACTGTAACATCACTCCAGTAATTAAGGGGAACTAACTTTCTGCTAATTTATAGGTACAATTTTATTGATTTCAGGCTGTGAAAACGTGTATCGCAAATCGTATCTTTTGTAGTGACTTTGAAATCAACTCTTTCTTTTCGAAGTTGTTTTGACCGGATGTTTCTTTTACCTCTGATTGAAAATCTCATGTGTAGTATGCAAACTGAAGTTAAAGTAAAAATACAAGTCCTGTGATGGTCCGATGTGATCCTCCTATGTACGTTGCAATAGATCCATAGAGCAATTGTTTGTTGCCGGATGGATAAGGCGTCCAGTTAGGTTTAAGTGCTTTATAAGATGAAAATTGGTTAAAATCTTTGGTACAAATTCCTACAATATTATGGGATTGAGGACCTCGTTTAATAGTCTCAGGATTCTTTGCCACTACGATATTTGCTGGCAATTCTGCAATTTCTTCGTTAAATGCGCTATACAATCATAATACCTTAGGAGAACTGCTACTACCTAGCAAATCCAGCCCTCCTAGATACTGCTGCATGTTAAAGGGAGCTAAATGGTATCTGACTACATCTGTGGCGCTCAAGCAGAGTGATCTCCAATTAGGTGTAAGAATTGTCAGTAAAGGCTAACAACCTCTCAGTTACTACTTCTGATAATGCCAAGAAACACGCTCTCGTCGCGAGGGGCCTTGCAAAAGTCATAATTTTAAGCTGGAGAAGTTATTTTCACCTCTACGAAATGTATACTCTATCCATATTTTCAACGTGTCTTTCCCTATGCCTACAAAGTTCTGCCAGTTGCTTATACATTTAGGTACTTGAACGGGAGCCTAAACGACTTCACATTCAGTTCAAACTATATTTATTTTATACATGCAATTTTCCAACACTTAAAAAAGCTCCATTTATATGTGCATTTACATTACTAACGGGTACATATCGGTGCGGTTCTATTCCAAGGCATTCGTAGCATCCAGTCACCAAATTCATTGATTTTGCTTGCACAGGGGTCTGCAAGCCTTTTTCCCTACAGGTAATTTCCTCATAATTATATTTCCGCCACTACTTTGTACATAACTATAATGCTATAGCAGTTTCCTTTTATAAGTGATTGTTATGTGTAAGGTATATACTTGAGTACATTTCTTATTGCTTTCGCTCTGGTCGGACAGGTACATGTCAGCTTTCTATACATGGTTTACTCAGTCGCGCTTTGTCCATCTTTCATGATTCATGTTTATCTGCACAACCATTCCATTATATTTAAAGAGCACTTAGTCACTCGCATGACGTTGGGACCTTAATAGATCTGTTCGGGTTAGCGACCGGTGTAATCCACATAACGTATCGATACTCTAATTCTATACTACCATAGGAAGAGTTCCTCATGCGTCAACGGATGTCGGTTCTCAAATTCTGTACACACTTCCAATATAAGATACTCTTCACTTATCGAAGTTACAGTTTCTAATTATCGGCTTTTTCTGGAGACGTCGTCACTCTTTGACAGCTGAGTTTCATTCCTTACAGGAGAATATACCTTCACCTCACGCAACCAGAAGATGTTTGTTCTTAAGTTATGGGATCACTTCTGGATGCCTCAGGACGATTCAGACTTCCGAACCTCCAATGAGGACTTGTTGCGCCTTTGACCCCTGGCGTTCATCTGAAGCAAACTCGGCAGATTGTAATGCTCGGAGACGTCTCTTTCTCTCTGTTGAACTTACAATAGCGGACGAAATCCTCAAGCCCTCTTATGCAATCAGGAAGATCGAACAATAATGCCATAAATATGATATTCTATTCTTCCTCTATTCTAAATGACACACTATTATTTCTCTTCAGTCTGTTTTGGGAAAGTGAATCCATGTTTTCTTCGTGTTACATCTCATTCAAACATATCTGATCATATTTTCACTCCTAAATATTCCCTGATATCAATACCCTAGGGGTAATCAATGATTTTAGAAGGCTTTCTTCTCCGTAGCAAAATTTCTTTCCTTCTCCAACAATTTTAGACTATTGACATTTGCATATGTTACGTATTTTCTTCTTTAAATACGATACCCAATTATAATACCTCAGAAGAACTACTACTATCTCGCAAATTCAACCCTCCCACATACTGAGTTTTGCTAAAGGGAAGTTTTCTGCTGACCTGTCTGAAAGTCAAGCAATGTGATCTCTATTTAAGTTTAATGCTTTTCGGTAAAAGCTAAAAACCTCTCAACTACTACAGGAACAGAAGGCCACTTCTCTATGGTTGTAACAGCGTGAAGACTACGAGGGAGTTTGTATATTATGAAAGTGTAAATATTATCGAAGGAACTATGTACTATGACAAAATTGTTTCATCTTTAAATATGTTACCCATCATTCTACCATTGAATACTAGGTAAGAGGTGGAGAGATATAATTCTCCTACCTCGAGATACCATCTCCGATCACTTTTATTATCTGAGACAGTTTCTATGTAACTGGAGGGTACTCCAATTGTCGGGTCTCGGCTTCAAATAGCGAAAACTCAACCCCCCCCTCCAATCCGGAAGTTGTAAAGCTACGTTTTAAAAAGCAGTTGATCGAATTGGAAGCGTGACCTGTTGAGCTGCCGATATTAATCCTACCAGATCGAACTGGGTCATTTTGAATAACATGTTTCGAAGATAAAACCTGGAAAATATTTCCATTGATTTACATCCATCATCCTGGATGCCATCTCCGATCACGTATGGTCTCTGAGACAATTTCTAGGTAATCCGATAAGAGGGTACTACAAAACGTCCACCAAACTCAGGCAAATCAATTGAAAGTTGTAGAGCTACGTTTTAAGAAGCAGTAGATCGAATTAGAATGGTGACTTGTTGAACTGCCAATATTAGTCCCACAAGATTGAATTGGGTCATTAGGGATGACATATTTTGAAGATAAAATCGCGAAAATGTGGACTTTGATTTACATCCCACAGCCGGAATAACGACGGTTATCTATCACTTCCAGACGAATACTAAGCTAGTTGTAACAGGATAGTTTCCTTCTTTGTTTGATTTTTAACGGCGCACCAGCACACTTAGGCTATTTAGCGCCATACAATAGAGTGTACTTATACATGTTTAAAATACCAAAAGCTTTTATATCGATCAGAGACATAGAAAACCAAATAGTTCAAAGTAAAATTGTAAGATGTTGATAACAGTAAAATATGAATCTTCCCAATCAACGGGAGATGTAAATGGTGTATGTTGATGAAAATATCTTGAAGAAAAGAGGCCGTATTTGCATTAGATAGAAATATTCTAGGTGATGACATACAAGTTATAGTTTAAAATAACGATTTACTTTGTTCAGGAAATCTAAAATACAAGTGATAAGTATAGTATCAAAAAGTTACTTCATGTCATGTACATTAGAGTATTTATCACGCGTAGGTTGCAGGTCGGAACACTCGGTCATAAAGTGCTTAAGAGTGAATGGTTTATTGCAAGAAACGCACTCTGGTGGATCTTCACCTTTTAGTATGTGGGAGTGGGTAATGTATGTATGATCGATTCTGATTCTTGCAATGACATCCTCCTCCCCACGGATAGTTCTGTATGAAGGAGTACATTCTCCCAGCGTTGGTTTGATGACATGAAGTTTGCTATTGACTGCATCATCACATGACGTGTGCCACCTCTGGCGTAGGTACTTTTTTACGGTAATTTAAAATTGTGATAGAGCCATCTTAGCAGCCCGGTCTGCTTCTTCATTACCTCTAATACCAATATGGCTAGGTAACCAATATTACACTATACTGTAGGAGGTACTAAGCTCCGAGTTTTTAACGAGAATATTGACTAATAATGGATTATCCAGTTTTCTATTGTGAAGCGACTGAAGCACTGATAGTAAGTCACATAAGATAATGCTATTGCAAATGCGTTTTTGTTCAATAAATTTCAGAGCAAGGTCTATTGCTATGATTTCCGCTGAAAATATGGACGCATCGTTTGGCAAGCGCACTTTGGTTATGTGTTTGCCACTAACGAAGGCTGCAGCAGCCTTTTCATCAACTTTTGATCCATCAGTAACAATTTTAGTGTAGTTTTCTAAACTCGTTGAGGAGATCATGATAAGATTTTTGGAAGATGGCATGGTTTGTCTCAGATTTTTGCAGATCGTGTAACGTAACAATCACTTTAGGTTGCTTAAGGAGTCAAGGTGGTGTTTCCAAGACAAACGTGTTCTGAACTGTAGGGAGATTAATTTTGATATTGTCAAAGCTAGATGATATTCTGATGCCAAATGAAGGTATGGCATTTGGTCTGTTTTCATATAAAGTTTTGTACTTTGGTTAAAAAACAGCCAAAAAAGAAGGGTTCAGAGGGTTTGATCTTAATTGGAGAGCGTATTGTGCAGAAAGCAGTTCCCTGCGATGTGATAAAGGTTGTTCATTCGCTTCCGGGAGAAGGCTATCACATGAAGATGTCTTAAATGCTCACAGAGCGAGTCTTATTTCCTAATGATGAATTGGGTCAAGCATTTTCAAATAGGACTTCCTAGCTGAACCATAAACAACTCATCCATAGTCTAGTATGGAGCGGATACATGGTCTATACAAATTAAGGAGGAATTTTTTCTCAGCATCCCAGTCAGTGTGCGCAATTACTCTAAGTAAATTGAAAGATTTAAGCATTTAGCTTTTAAATGCTTGATGTGTGGAATAAAAGTCTGTTTTCTGTTGAAGATAATACCCAAAAACTTTGTTTTCTCAACAACTGGAATAAGTGTTCCATTCAGCGTGAGTTTAGGGTCATCGTGATATGTTTGCAACTGACAGAAATGCATGCATACTGTTTTAGATTTAGAAAATTTGAAACCGTTATTGCTGGCCACATTTCGGATCTTGTTGATATTTTGTGGGAGTTGCCTTTCAATTGTATGCATGTGTTTTGATCGATAAAAAATTAAAAAATCGTCAACATATAATGAGCAATCCACACCGGGAGCTAAACACTTGGTGATGCTATTGATTTTGATATTAAATAGCGTCACAGATAAAATACTGCCCTGGGGCAACCCATCTCTTGCTGGCGCACATCTGATAGGGTAGAACCCACTCGTACTTTGAATTCTCTGTCGGAGAGAAAATTGGGGATGAAAGAGGGCAGACGGCCTTTTAGACCCAGATCGCGCAGTTCATTTTGTATTCCGTTCTTCCATGTTGTGTCATAGGCCTTTTCTAAATCAAAGACGACTGTTACTATATATTCCTTCTTGATAAATGCATCGCGAATAAATGTTTCCAGATGATCGTTGGTACTACGACCAGAACGGAAGCCACTTTGGAAAGGAGATATTAAATTGTTACTTTCCAAGTACCATACAAGTCGAGAATTAATCATTCGATCCATTGTTTTGCACACACAGCTTGTCAGTGCAATGGGCCGATAGCTGTTAGGATCTTCGATATCTTTGCCTGGTTTGGGAATTGGTATTACTGTTGCTTCTTTCCTGTTCTTAGGTACATTACCAGCAATCCATAAATCATTAAAGATTTTCAGAAGTAATGTCAGAGACGAATATGGGAGGTGTTTCAGGAACTGGTAATGTACTTCGTCAGGCCCAGCGGATGTATCATGGGCCTTGTCTAAAGCTTCCCTACGCTCCAATAGTGAAAACAGCTGGCTATAGCTTCCAGTGTTCTTCTATGTTAATTTTAAACGTGACTTTTCTTTTGAGATGTTAATCTTCGAAAAGCTTCTGCATAATTAGATGATGATGAGTTTTTTGAGAAACTATCGGCCAGAATATTTGCTATGTCACGTTTCGAACTAATATTGTTATTGTTTGTTTTCAGGTGTCGAATAGAATTGTGTTTCCTCTCTCCATGTATTTTTCGAATAGTATCCAAAACTTGTTTCATAGAGGAACGAGAGTTTAAAGAAGAAATATATTTATTCCATGATGCACGTTTACATTCTTTGATTGTGCGTCGGGTGTTAGCCCTGGTAATACAATATTTGTTTCAATTTTTGGGCGTTGGACGATTGTTGAATTGTTTTAATGCTTCTCGGCGTTGTCTAATGGCTTCTTTGCATTCCTTGGTTACCCTAGGTTTTTGCGGTTTCTTACTGTTCTGTGAGGAGTTAGGAATAGATTCATCTGCAATAGCAATTAGAATTGAAGTAAAATGCTGTATAGGATTAACAGCGTTGAATACTGTATCATTATTTAGTCTAGTTTTACATAGTGTTTCAAAGGAAGCCCAGTCGGCAATCTTTATATTCCATTGTGGATTTGCGTCATCAATTTTGTAACAGGAGAGACATAAATGGATGCTTGAATCAAATGACAACACAACACAGTGGGATAGAACATGTAAATGTATGAAAGGATTAATAAAAGTATATATATTCTGCATATAATGTGTTCCTTTCACGCTCTAAATATAGATATAATTCATTGACTCTATCCAAACATTCACAAAAAGGTAAACAAAACTTATTCATATATTCAAATGCATGACAGTAAGATGAGTAATCTCACGAGATTAGAGTTAAATTCAAATTATCTCATCTAATTTAGTACAATGAAAGTGTGATTCAAATACTTATTCGAATGCAAATAAGATTCAAATAATCTCCTGTGATGAAAGTTAGATTCCAAGAATTATCATATAATGTCATGTAATGAAAGTGAGATTCAAATAATCTCATGTATTTAAAGTGACTCAAACTGTACTCAGTTGAAACAGAATAAATTTGAACAAACACATAACTCGCCCATTTGTACAGCCGTATAATTCATAAATAGTTGGGAAAATATGCAAATGTGTCCACTGACAAAATCCCGAATTCTTGTGTTAGCCAAAACTTGTATCTGCCACTCACACCCCTCATGGATCCAACGTGTCCACAAGTTTACAAGTTAGTGGTATTCTTCATAGTGGAGCGCCTTCGCGCCTCAGTTTTTCTCTCGAGGACTTGTTGGATGAATTAACTAATTATATGAGACTGTTTAATATGACCCAAAAATGTAGGTTCAGTAACTTGTGCCTTTCATTAAACAATTGCCGTTGTGTTTGTTTGAGTATATATTTTAGGAGTTTCCGATGCAGGATTGATGCGATCGTTGATCCACGACTTTTCCTATCTGAGTGACGCAAGCAGGACGAGGCGACAGCTTGCTGCTTTTGCATTCACTTTTAGAATCAGATTTGTTGGAGGGTAGGCGTGTTTGCCCAGGTTGTTCCAATATAGCAATATCTCGTCGACTGCCCAATTTTCTATGTCCAGAACTGAATTGTACGGTGTTTGGTATGCCATCTAGTCTCAAACATGTTCACCACCAGTCAGTCCCATCGGGTACATATGTCAGTGAAAGGTGAGTGAATGCTCCTTAGGTATTATGATTAGGTAAGTAGTCTCGAATGAACATATTTTACATAGAAATATTGATATATCTGCAATTGTCCAGAATGTCAGTTAATAAAACATGGTGCCGATTTTACCCCATGCGATTTGCTGAAATGTGCACACAGTACTTGAAAATATTAATATGTTGCATGTCTACCTGCTATGAATCGCGAGCCTTTTAAAAATAAATTAAGGGTGTAGTTTTCTGGGGAAACCAAGTGAACAAAATCAATCAATAATAAATCAAATACAAACTTATCAATATATATATATATGTTTTGTTTTGGTTTGTTTTACCTGTATCCTCTTTGTCGAATGACGACAGATTTGATGACACTGTGAAGGGAGGAGATTCAACCTTTGTAGATTTGCTTCGTGTTGCTGAGGACTTCCGGAAGCGATTCCCCGATGAATTCAAAGTACTTACAAGAGTACCAGTCATATTTTCGAAAATCCATGTAGACAGGTCAGTATTCTTCTTTGTGTAATAGTTTACGCTCACATTCTCAAATTAAAGAGTGAGTGTGCAAAAGGTTGTCTGTTTTGCACATACATATCAGTTGCATATGCAACGTCTCAAAGAATACTAGATACTCGATAAGAATATAGTGTTTACTTGGAGGCGAACTTAAAGATTTGAATTAGTACAGTTCATTTTATAACGTCGATAAGACTCTGTTATATTCTTACGCATTGATTATTATTATTGACCTGCCAGAGCCTCGTGCCACGCATCTGGTACATACTTGATTATGTATAAAAGTTCATTAACGTATACATAGTCTGCGTTAGGTGGACCTGTGTGTTCCGCTACTGATTTTGAAAGCAGTGTTTAAAAAAAGTGCTTTCCCGATGCCCGTTGTCTGCAAACAATATTGCCGTTATGTAAAGTTCTAGCATCATCAAATTATCTATTCGTTCGGATGAGGCGGCATTGATGGTTTAAGGGAACTGTCTAACCATGACAGTGGTAGACCACTATTGGTCTGCATCTCCGTAGAAGACATGTGAACACAAGTGGCTTTTGATTCTTGAAACAAACCTAGATCATATGCATCTTATCATTGAGATACCACTGGATATCTCAGTCAGTGGTAACCCCGGAGAACCCCACTGACCTTCTCACATTTGATTTGTATGTTAGCAAGTGCAAATCCTATGTTCGCGCCACTGAAACTTCTGCTAAATAATCCCTGAACAATATCGCTATGCCGTTATCGGTAATAAGCTCAGTGTACAGGTAAGCTTGAATTTACGACCCTGATGAGATAGATGCGTGCACGTGTACGATCAATATTGTTTTTTGTTTTGTCGTGTGCCACTAATTATGACTCCGTGTTGTTGTTATACAAACTAACGACATTTGTTTGACCAGTCTTGATCTGCCAGTGTACATACGGGAATGAATATCGTTCTGAAGTCTCATAAACACTGTCTGTGTGGGTACGAATGTGATTAGGTGACGTGGTGACTCATTCAGAAAACAATATACACAACATATTCCAGGTGGGTAACGTTTATACCGATGGCATCGCAAGTGATATTTATCTTGATCGTCAAAGTGGTGCATGAGATTATTAGAGTTATATGACATGTATCGCCTACTGGGAAGGTAAAAACGTTTGAATCCACAGCCGTGTCTACTGGCCACACGAACGCACCGTATTGATTAAAGATGCTACTACGTCTACGAGGTACCACCAGAGGATATTTCAATCACGACGTGAACGGTAATTGCAATTCGAGAACCCCGCCTTGTAATCGCGCTTGTATAATGTGAAATTCAGCATTCATTTCCTCGATCTAGCAAACGCCGTCCGGAATTGCTACGGTGTGTCATTCTGGAGGAGTTCGATGAATAAAATAGTGTGTTATCGGCTGGTAGCCCACCAATTGGTGCAGATCTTACGGCGAATCAATTGAAATACACAATAAGATGAGCCAACTATATCTCAAGCTGGTTACCAGGCAGAGTTTTGATCCCGGAAGAAAATAAAACATCAAATTCTAGTTCTCATTTCCGACAACGACAACATGACTGCGGCATTAGGAGTGATATTTTTAATTATTATATCGAATCGTCAAATTACTCCAGATGTGAAATCCATTATATTGCTGATTTGCTCGTTGATCAGCGCGGCGTACGCATGGCCCAGTTATGCCATAAATTTCAATGATCACCCGGGGAGACGAGCTAGTTTTTTGTCAGCTAAATGAAAGAGTCAACTGTTTGTTCGAATCTCGCAGTGTCTTTTGTCTTAATGCGTCCAATCCAATATCGCAATGGTATCGAAATGTTTACCGACCGATGTGAGTGACTACAAGTGTCCGGTTGTACTCGCAAAAGAAATGTTTGAAACGGTTTTTAAATTCCATGTGGCCGGAACAGGATGTAATGTTAATATTTCCGACCTTGTGCGGGTTTACCCGGTTAAACATAAATAGGATACTGACTTTGAAATTATGTGCGTATCACTTTGTCAGATATATTACGTCAGTGTTATTGTGTTTACCCTTGGAAAACATCACTGTTTTCTCTTTCAGACTAGACTCTTTATATAACAGGTCGAAGATGAATTCAGCCAAATATACGCGCGTGGGCCAGCCATTAAGATGGCAGAGAGAGAGAGAGAGAGAGAGAGAGAGAGAGAGAGAGAGAGAGAGAGAGAGAGAGAGAGAGAGAGATGTAACATAAAATCTCTGGAGATATTTCGGCACGATTAAACGTATTGTTACTTCGAGCACCCCGGATTTGGTAATAAAGTAGATGCAGACGCTGCCCCCTCCGTCTGGTATCACACCCGCATAACAAAGTAAATCACGGTTATTAATATTTGACTCTGCACTGACTGTTTTAAACGTCGTTTCATTTTTAGTATGTTTGTATCATGGTCTGTTTCTGTTTTGAATTATCAAGCAAGTAGTATGCAACTATGCTAGTACCACACCATTACAAGACGTTCAGTGTCTCTAATATATCACATTTGTCTTGTGTATGTTAAGTTTATGCATATAGGATTTGACTAAAAATATCGTTTGCACTCTGTATAAGATTATTTTATACCTACTAGGAGTAAACATTTTGGGCAGATGTATTATAATATTTGCAACGAACTCGATACATTTTGGGAAATATTTATAATACTTACGCTTCACTGACCTTGGCTACCTTATGGTTTGTTTTACTCTCTGTTATCTTTGAATAGTCCAACAAGTCGGATTGCATCTGGCAGTACCATACTCTTACATACTAAATGCAGATGGCATGTTATATTGCATTTTACTGTTTAATGTTATGTGTTTGTGCTTAGCCCATAACCAAATATGTCTTGTTGCATCATGTATATATGATGGTAGATCTTTCAAATTTTGATGGCTTAGGCTAAGATTTCACTTTTAACGTAGGACTAAATGGGTGTTTGCCTGCTATGTAGACGCTATTATATCTAGCACTATGAAATTTGGTGGTGATATTCATATCTCTGAGCACTATGAAATTTGGAGGTGATATGCATATCTCTGAGCACTATGAAATTTGGAGGTGATATGCATATCTCTGAGCACTATGAAATTTGGAGGTGATATGCATATATCTGAGCACTAGGAAATTTGGAGGTGATATGCATATCTCTGAGCACTATGAAATTTGGTGGCGATATGCATATCTCCGAGCACTACTCCCTCAGTTTCATAGGATTTAATTATGGCCCATAATGTATGCTTCTCCTTTCATAAGCGTTAGGTATTTTTATAACAATGCTTTGCAGCTTAGATCCAATCTTTTACAGAGAACATCCAATATACATGGTCCATGAACGAAAACATATTGAGGTGAATGGCGTCGGTGAGGCAAGTTAAACCTCTCTCTCTCTCTCTCTCTCTCTCTCTCTCTCTCTCTCTCTCTCTCTCTCTCTCTCTCTCTCCTTGAAAAAATAACGGTTGGAATTGTGTGGCATTTGCTGCTTTTACACTATACTATACCCATATTTCTTGAACATTTTCATTGAAAAAAAACATTTTAATAGTATCAGCAAATACTGGTATTAAAGGAATCCATACCAAGTGCAGAAAGTCAATTCTAGTTAAGACTAATTTTAAAATAGGTCCGGACATTTTTTTTTAAATGTGGATTATTAAACCGTCTTGTTTATGCTTTGGTAAAATTGGGCAGGTACATTTCCATGGCTTGTGATGCTGATTTATATATCTATATTTTATAAACTGATTTGTCTACTTTTATACTATTTGCTATGAATGTGACTTTATAGGGACTGATTTGAAAGTGACGGTTCGGCATCAAGTTTGTGAAATAACCAAAATATTCTGCAATGGATATTTTGATGAAATTGCCATAGAAAAAAAAAATTTGTTTTCTTAACATACCTATAAGTCATTGTGGTATAAAATATGCGCACATAGCTATTATTTGTCGATAATTTAATGTATTAATTTATTATAGATTGTGAGAATTAGTTGGCATCAATTTACACAGTCTTCAATGGCAGTACCCGAAGTAAGTTATTTAGTCAGTTAGTATATTAGTTAAATATAGAACAAATGGTGATGATACATGGCAGCGATGAAATATATAACGTTCTGTACAATATCATCATCGTCATCGCCTTCATCGATATCAGCATTAGAGGTGATGCCAGCAGCAATAACTTTGCGATAATAAACTTAATAACTGATTGAGGCGGTATTGCGTTGAAATGTACTTGTAACACAGTATTAAGTGTTATTACTTTGTAATGTACATGATGCTAATAACGTAACTTAATAATGCTACATATATCATACAAATACACAATCAAGTGTTATAAATGTGTAAGGTGCTAGGACGTTAACATCATAAAGTCCTATGACTTTTGTGAGATACTTGAAAGACACCTCATGATGTTGTCTGACGTTATAAGGCGTTTGAAACTCATATTTAAAAGGTACGAATTTATATGTTATTTTAGACATAGATGAACATGCGTATTTCCAAACCATAGCAAGTTTACACCATGCATGGATATGAAACGTTTGAGATAGTTGACACAGTATTCACAGCAGCACTAAAACCGAATCTTTGACATGTAGAATGGTTACAATGCATGTCTATGTTATAATGATTTATTCGTTAGATATATTCCACAAATTCAGGTAAATATTAATTTAATACAATATTTAATATTGTTTGATTTAGTCTACTCCACTATGTTGCACTGTTTGTTTGTATTTTGACTCTTCGTGGTTTAATTCCTTTAAATTTGTTTCTTCTTTCCTCCATCATTTTTGTCTTTTTGATTTACAGAAAAGCATTTAGCTCACCCATACGTCGGTTAGGTGTCCTAAACAAAGATTTTATTATTTATTTATTTTTATTCATATTCCACAATTACGTTTTGTAGTTTGTATTTTTCGATTAAACAATTTTTATTTTGCTTTCTGATATTGTCCTTATTCACCTTAGGAAGATCTGGATACTTACTACGACGCCTACCTGAAGTTTGCAAACATGATACAAACATCACCTTCGTACGTAAGTTGACCAGTCATTTCCTCCTGATATGGATACTCGATTACGAAAACCTGCATTAATAGTTGGCCAATGTGCATTCCAGGCTGCTATGTTATAATTCTAATACTCGGCAGCCGTTTTTGACTTGTTTATTCTTGATTTATTTAATTACGTTATTTGAAAGGGCGCCGAACAATCCAATTTCAGCACATTTAAACGAGGTTTTTATTCATATACTAAGTTTATTAAAGACAATGATGGATAACAAGTAAGATAAGCAGTGAAGACGATAACGCTACTGTATTGATCTAAAGAACGGGAGTAATACAACAAACAGTCTGTGTATATCTAATGAAGGGAATAATAAAACAAACACAGATGTACAAAACTAATTAATGACTGTCTGCATTTTAGAGACAACTACGTCTGAGTCCGGGAGACCTGATGGGATTTAATAACAGAAGGATGTTGCATGGCAGAACTGCCTACCAGGAAACCACTGCGGGACAGAGACACCTGCAGGTCTGTTTGTCCGTTTGGGTCTATCTGTACATTATCCATTAACATTCCTTAATTTCCTTCTTTGAATAAAAACATTATTCGGTCTGTCAATAAAGACTCGCTATTTAAAGACTAACCGTCGCTATAATTGTCAAAATAAAATTGTTCTATCTTGAAATTATATCATTGCTTTAAAACCCGTTTTCCTCATTTTCAGGGTTGTTCCGTGAGCATTGACGATTTCAAAAGCAGGTTGCAAGTGTTGTCCCTTACTGTTGGTGATAGTAGATTGGCAAAGAGGGTATTCAATGGCAGTTCATTTTAAGAACATCCAAACATCCATTCACCTGACGCAAATATTCAACCTTTAGGTTTACCTAAAACAAAATCTGTTGTTTCGTGATTATCAAAAATACAAGCTTAAGGAAGAAGAATCTATGGAATAATTGCTCAGGACAATTTTATTACTTTATTAATTATGTATCAAACCTAATATGCCTAGTCTTATGAGTGGCAATAATAAACCAGTGATAATAGTACACATGTACACAGTCTAATTGATAACTTGTATTGTTACAACTCTTTATATTAAAATAAAGCAACAGAAAGAGAGAAACCAATGATTCAAAAAGCAATTTATCAAAATATTTACTTCTTTAAAAAAGAAATTGAAAATTGAAAAACGATTGCTAATTAAATTCTACACAATTCTAAATGTCTTATCACAATATCCACAAATATAGAAAGTTCTAAATGAATTTCAATAGTCTTGAATGCCGTGATGTACCAAGTATATATTAACAAATGCTTTGAACAAATTCACATTGATCACTAAGACGTGCTTAAGTCCAAACGTTAATGAATGATTTATCATTTACAATGAATACTTCATCTCAGACTGTCCTAAGCACAACCATATGCTTAATAGATTGTCAGAAGTAAGAAATAACAATAATTGTATACCACTCACTATTTATGCATATTTTCACTGGATCTATGAAGCAAAACCATATCAGGAAATCCCTTTCGACTTTTTTCCTAGTTGAAAATAAACTATCTTCTAGAACCACTGCTTTTCAACAAGATAAGACCTTTCAATCAAAGAGCAGTACAAAAAAGTATTTATGCAAACGTTACAAAATCAGGTAATCAAATAATTATACCTTCAATCATGGGAAAATGTCAAGCACATAATATTAACCAAATATTATTTACTATTTCAAAACAGTTTTTTCATTAAGGCTTTGACATTACCCGATACTAAATTCTTATTATACGACTAAATGTTTATCAACAGAAAACATTTTGTTATCGTGGATAGAAAATTTTACTTTAAAATTTGCCACTGCGTTCTTCAGCTTTATTGTCATCCAATTGGAGCCAGAGTTTAATAAAGCAATATTCTTGTTTCGTTGTTTTTCCCTTTTATGAAATATCGCCGTAAAAATGCATATTTCATTTTCATAGGTTAATGTTTTTTTTCATCCTCTGCTATAGCAATTATCCCAAATGTTTGTAAAAAAAATCAGCATTGTCATCAATTACCCATTTAATATCTTCTTTATATCTGCATTACTGTTTACATGAAATTATTTAATATTATTGTATATTGAACCTTACAACATATTGACAAAACGATCTCCTATAGACTAAATAACGCGAAAAGCGGTTATTTGAGTCAGAAAAGTGCGGGGCAAACAGGCATAACAAAAGCTGTAAAACAAAATACCTATTTGTAAAGTCATCATTAACGTAACGGACTCCAATCAATGAAATAAGTGTGGTTTTTCAGCCCGTATAACACAAATTATTTTTGAAAAGTATATGTACATTTTATTTCATAGGAAATTAATTATTGAATATATATATATATATATATATATATATATATATATATATATATATATATATATATATATATATATATATATATATATATATATATATATATATATATATGTGTGTGTATTCAATGGGCAATACATTAGTGGTCCTATCTATTTATAAGGAAACTTTTGTTATTTGGATGGCATTAGCAATAATATTCTTTCTATAGGATTTTCATATACTAAAAATGAATGCCCAGACAGCGGAATTAAACTGTAGTTCAGTTTTAATTTAGAGAAAATTGTCAAAGACAAGTATTCTTTAAGTGCTAGATTATTATAATAATAATAGCTCTCGAATTGAATCCTGTTCATTTGGCATGGTTATCATTATTTTTAGAGGTACATTACATTGTGTTTTTTATGACTGACACGTAGGAAGATACAAGCATGGAAATAAATACAACAATATGTAAACTGAAATATAGTAACAGAAAGAAGTGGACTGTTGGGCGTGGGTGTTAACAGAGGCAAAAGTACCACACAACTGAGTTGTAGGTATTCTGAAGTCTAGCAATAATAACAAATTAAGTTCCTAATGTCATGCGTTTATTTTGAATTAAATAGCTTTCAATAATTACTGAAAATTCACACCCTTGACTTGAAACTTCCGATAGTTGTATATCCAATCAATATGTTACATGAAGGTAATAATCACCTTAAAAGAGAGGGTATATCACCTGGAATAATGTTCCTCATTCACACAGATAAGCTGTGGGACAGAATTGAAATCAATATTCAAGTTAGATTTTTCAAACTCATTCCGCATCATACGTTTATCTTCTTGTTGTTATGGGTTTAATGTAATGTTACAACACATGACAGGCTATATACATGGAGTCCACTATCTCTTTCCAAACAAGGACCCAGGAAAACACTGATTAGAACCACAGACACACGAGAAGTTACTAGCATAGCACGCTTTCTCTGGTATAACCATTAACCGAGCCTGATATTTGACGCAAGCAGGCTTACAATTGAGATAGCAGTAATCGGTAATGGCGAACCCCCAAAACAACTAGCCATCAGTTGCCTGTAATAAAAAAGGAAGTAAAGATAATAAATTTAGACATGCTTACATATTACATATTATTACATATATTACATATTATTACATACATATTATTTAATTACTAGTTTAACTTCCTAAATCTGTCAAAATACGAGACTCTAAATTAGTTTTCAACAAACAGTCATAAGACCATTTTCTTAAATCTTAATCCAAAGTTAACAACCTATTTATAGTTCATTATTTTAAAATAGCATCTACAAAAATGTATGTATGCAATATTAGTTGTTACAGTTTATAATAATAATAATAATAATAATAATAATAATAAATTAAAAAGGCAACACAGATGTACATAGTACCTACCCTCATAAAGAAAAAAAAACTTTCTGCAATAAATCGTTCTTTTACACATTAGTGAAATATACATTATATTTTTTACGACAATGTGATAAATGTTAATGTTTTTACTACAATGTGATAAATGTTAAGAGCAAAACCCATTAAAGCTTCTAAAATTGAAGATATCATTTATTTCCCTAAAATGGAAAGTTAAAATGTAAAAAAAATATTTGTTTGTTTTTTAACGGTGCACCAGCACGTTTAGGCTATTTAGCGCCATACAATATGTTGTATGTATACATGCTTAAAAATACTAAAAGATTTAATATCGACCAGCGAGATAAAAAACGAAATAGGATGAAGTAAAATGTTAAGGTGTTAGTAAATGTAACAGTAAAAAAAAATGAAGCTTCCCAATCAATGGGAGATGTAAATGGAGTATGTGATGAGTACAGTTGAAAAGATGTTGAAAATAAAGGGCGATATTTACATTTGATACAAATGCTCAGTGTGATGGCATACAATTCATTATTTAGAGTAAAGGTTTACTTCCTTCAGGAAATCTAATATACAAGTGATATGTATAGTATCAAAAAGTTCCTTCATAGTATGCACATTATAATACTTATCACACGTAGCTTGCAGGTCTAAACATTATGTCAGTGAACCACCGACAACCAGAATGTATTTGGTTAATGGTTTTTATAATCATGATGGACATTTCTGCGAATCTTAATCGAATTCTCTTGACATTGGTACATTCAACACTTTTTGATGACGTATATAATATATATATATATATATATATATATATATATATATA
This sequence comes from Unio pictorum, assembly GCA_030141615.1. Lineage (NCBI taxonomy): Eukaryota > Metazoa > Mollusca > Bivalvia > Unionida > Unionidae > Unio > Unio pictorum. The sequence continues at coordinate 11,234,459 of JARLTB010000291.1, forward strand.
TATATATATATATATATATATATATTAAAGCTAATAGGTACATGATGAGAGGACATCGATATAATAAAACTTATTTGACTACTCTATTAACTAGCTCCTGTGTAAGCCTGATTTCACGTATGATATATTAAGGTCGCTCAAAACAATGACAAATAATGTAAAAGAATGTGCTTGATAGCACTTCTGAGTATGGCATTGATAACAGTGTATGCTAAGTTTACGTATTTACTCGAGACGTATACTATTTCTTAACATGAAATAATTGCGTTAAAAATAAAACAATTGACTAGCCGTCGACATATTCAGCAATGAATTCTGTATAACTATTCAGTGGATAATGAGTCGTAAACACAGATATTTGCTCTCGCTCCAGTACCCATATATCTCAGTCTAATCATAACAAGAATGATAAATGAGACACGCTAAACTTGACTTTGAGATAAGACATTCTGATATTTGATGATGAAGAAAACAAGAAAACATGCAAACTTTCTAAACAATATATCTTTCATGGTTTTTACAATGGTAATAAGTAAGGGTGGTAAAGGAACAATGAATTTCGGATTTCAATCAAATATCTTATGTCATTGTCACCAATCAAATATCTTATGTCATTGTCACGTATCTTATGTCATTGTCACCAAACACAGTAGATTTCGTGACCATTCAACCAATTGATTTTGTTTTCACATTTCACCTGTTTTTTTATTCTTCCGAGTAGCAGTTCACGGGAGATAAGTATTGTCAACCAGAAGATCACATAAGAAGTTGTCTCCCTTGATCTAGCGAATTTACAGTACAGTATCCGGTGATCATTATTAGTATGAAGTTCAGAAATTATTATTATTATTATTATTATTATTATTATTATTATTATTATTATTTATATAACGATAACAAGAAAAGGAAAAAACGGAAAAGGGAACAAAATCAGAAGGTGAAAGATTGGTATTATAAAGGGGATTAGAAAGGGAAAGATTGGAAAGGGAGCCACAACTCGAAAAGGTGAAAGCGAATTAGAAATGAAACGATCGGAATGAGAGCAAAATTCAAAAAAGAAAGATTATACTTAGAATGACTTGAAAGGTTAGAGATTATAGTGTTAAAAGAAAGAAATAAACAAGGAGGGTACGAACGACAATTAGAGTTAGGAAATGTTAGACAAGGAGAACACGATTCTGTCTCTAGCATATTACGAGTCACTAATTTCCTTTCTTTAACGATGAAAAATAAAACATTGATAGTTATCTTCATCGGTTCGAGCGGCATGCCGATAACCAGAAATGGAAGCAAGACGATTGGGCTCTTCATCTAAGTGTTTTGTAAAAATGTAAGGCTCTCGACGTAGAGTCGCTGATTCCTTGTAGCAGTGCGTTTAACTACAACGCTCGGAAGGAAACTACTAAAACGGTATGAAGAGCAAGGTTACGGGAAAAATGTTTAGGTATTATAAGAAGGGGGACACCTTTGGTCAATTTATCGCTAGAATAGTTAATTATGTCCAACGCTGGATTGAATGAGCTAAAGTGGACAAAACGTTTGAGGGTTTTGGTAGATTTCTTGCTCAGATATCAGTTATTAAGTATACGGAATTGAATCAATTTCTTACGGTTAAAAGCGTTCACAGATGTTCCAGACATGGCTAAGCAGGCATATTGTTTCGCTGAAGCACACTGTGGAACTCAGAACGTCGTTTTGAAAGTTATGTCTGGGAATCCGTCTAAGAGTTTGACTTCCAGTGAGCCAGTGAAACCAACTGAGACGGGTAAATCTGATATAGAAACAAGACGTCAAGGTGTACAATACATTGCATGCAACGAATCGGGCCAAGTAAGATCACGTACATATAATATGCAGCAAAAAAAGAAAGGGTACCATACTTAACGCAGCTGAATAAATGAATAACAAGAACGGACCCGATAGATTTCATGTACTTATTTCTTTATTAGATACGTGTATGTTCCCGGAAGCCGCGTACCAACGGCAAACGGTACTGTTAACGGCCAGGTGGTCCCAAATTTACGTTATACCGGTTGCATAGGTGTGGTTATCTAGCGTAGCCTCGTGAAGGGTAACCAAATGTTGTGGATACAGGCTTCCCCGCATGCTATTCGATCAGACTATCAATCGCCTAACTGTTGCAAGAGTTAAGATTGAAACTCCTTTCTTAACTGCAACATTTAGAGCTCTCTGTGTGAATAATTTAATTTACGACTTGACAATCGTCAACATTCAAGGGTCTCGTAAGCCGACTATGGAAGCTTTTAAAACACCATTAGCTCTAGCCATTAAAAGACGAGCGCAAACGCAGCGGAAGAAACGCGCGATAGGGAAGCTAACCGTCCCGAATCAATCGAAACATTTAGCGTGATGGCATCCTACGGAAGCAGGAGCGTGATACATCCGCAACTTTGATTAATGAGAAAATTCCGCCAAATAACATTAATTAAACTCTTTTTCAAAAGGGGTTAATTCTATATTTGTCAAAAGAAATGGATTAATTCAAAGGGTGTTTACCACGCAAGGGAAAAGAAGTATTGGCAATTAGTGGTACCTCAGAAATACCAGTCTCGTGTATTGAGGGTAGCCCATGAGCTTAGTATGGCAGGTCGATCTTGTGACGCATGTTAGAAAACTGTGTCTAAGGGGAGAGTTTCACGTGTTCACCTAGACCAAATGCCCTTGATCGACACGCCTTACTAAAGAGTGACTATCGATATTGTTGGATCCATACAACATGTAACCGGTAAGAAAAACAGGTATATGCGTACACTCGTAGATTATGCTACCAGGTATCATGAAGCTGTAGTCTTGCCTAGTATCCAAACATAAAGGATAGCCGAAGCTCTTGTGGATGTATTCAGTAGTCAGTTATGCAAATATTTATAAACGAATTGCGGAACCAAATTTACTTCCGACCTCATGGGTAAAATAGGTAGGCTGTTATCCACAAAACAACTGAACACAACACCGTACCATATCATATGTAACGGTCTGGTAGAGAAGTTAAATGGTACATTGATTGATTGATTGACTGATTGACTGATTGTGTCTTACGGCACGCAAGCACTGTTAAGCTATTTAGCGTCATACAAAAGGTTAAAGATATTGAATAAAAAGGTTCATATCGACGAGTTTCCATCTATATACAAATTTGTAAGGGTGTTGCGGGTCTGCAGTGATGTATTTTCTACTGAGGAGTTTCCCATATTTGCGCCAATTTGTTGTGCGATACAGCTCTTCTTATGATCTTAGCTGGATGTAGTTCTAATAAATTACTTCGACAATTCAGTTCCACCCAAAAACCTAATTGTAGACGATTCATAAAATATTAAGTTTCCACCTTGTTGTTTTTGCCTATCCTGTCAACATCCTAAATACCGACAAGCGCGAATTTGTTTGTTTGTTTGATTAGGATTTTTAACGCTGCTTTGACAATTTTTCATTTACGATGTCTGCAGTGAGACAGTTTATAGTCATGTAGCATGATGTCTCACCCAGTCACATTATCCTGACACCAGGCCGACCAGTCTTATGACTAATCTATTAATGCTGAGCACCAAGCGAGGCAGCTGTTAGTACCATTTTCGTAAGTCTTTGGTTTGACTCGGCCAGGTATCGAACCCACGACCTCCCGCTTCCGCGGCGGACGCTCAAACCACTAGGCCACCACATCGGTTAATGTGCGATTTTGATCCTCGGCGCTATGAGGTCTTGATAATCGGATCCGGTTCCTATAATCTTGCCATTGTCGCACATATTGCTGATCCTACACCACGAACCCTATTTGCGATAAAGTTTGAGACCCAAGAAATCAGTGAAGTAATGTCACTTCTGCTGACTTAATTCGGTTAACAGACCCCAACGTCCCTTTTCTAGTCCACATAAATCTCTAGATAAGGGTTCTACTAATCCTAATTACCACAAAAGAATGTATGTATGTATGTATGCATGTATGGCTGGATGGATGCACGCATGCACGCGCGCATGCCAGCCCGTACGTATGTATGTATACATGCATGTATGTATTTATATATGTATCTCTGTATGTAACTCCGGTGTTGACAACTGAAATTAGAAAGCCTTTTAATCCTCTCTTATATGTTATAGTGCGCATTTGTGTGCAAGATAACAGTTGTGTGGCTATACAATTTTTCTATCCTTCCTTGTGTGAAAGTATGTATTTGGGTTTTGTGAAAATTCTTGAATCAATAATTACTTTCCTGTTTATGAGATCTCGGGTGGTAGAATGGTCTAAAGCGTTTACTTTTACCCATTACTGTCATAGCACCTCTGTACGCATGGATAGGATTTTTGGTCTCGAAAAAATGGGATGATGTGAGAAAGCTTGAAGCAGCCTCCTATGGGTGTGTGGTTCTAAATGTGGTTTTCAGTTGTTTTTTTTTTTTTTAATTAACTGCTATTTAAAGCTTTGTGTGGAAAGCTTGCAATGGTTTTGTTTTTTATTCGAAAGAACCAATCAGAGTAAGACTTGCCAAACACAATGGCAACATTCATTCAACATCTACTAAACAATACAGAATGTATTTTATCCTATTGCTTCGAAACCTTGAGAAATATGTCATTTAATATAATGTTAATTTCGATAGAGATATACTAAACCTACACATCAATCAGAGCGGAACGTTTTACAGGTTCATACAGAAGAACGTTTAATTACATTAAGCGTACATATTCTTAGACAGTTTGTAGGATTTGTAAATCGTACTCTACGGTACTTTTTGTCAGGACCTGCTTGTCACAGTTTTATGTCTTTTGCACCCTACTAATCTCGGCCGTCTGGGACAATACCAAACACACGCTCGCACACACGGATAGATAGATAGATAGATAGATAGATAGATAGATAGATAGATAGAGAGAGAGAGAGAGAGAGAGAGAGAGAGAGAGAGAGAGAGACAGACAGACAGACAGACGTAACGTCGACGATGCACTTCTTGCTGCATAGTATATGTACGTGATGATTGTTGTATGCGCATTTACGATTTTAACATAATTTTACTCGAAGATAATAAGTGTGTCTTGGTCAGACTGCACGAATTATAAATTAAAAATATGAAGATATGCAATGAGAGTAGCCCAGAAGACCAAATTGCCTAACTGATTGAACATTTTAAGAGACTGTAAGTCTTTGTTTGATTTGCTTATTATTTAACATATTTGATATGATTACAATCTTACTGTTTCGATATCATTGTTATCTACTCATATAAATTATATTGTATATAAAAGAAACACTTGGTGTCAATATGACTATTTCGTTATCTATTGGAATCCCCACTTGGTGGATAGTTAGCTTATACAGTCAAGATATACCTATCCTCGTACATACGGTGAGCCCCCAAGGCATTGAGCATTGAGGAGACGAAGGTTGGGAGGTTTACATTTTCCATTGGCGTCAACAGATTGGCCAGTCAACCATCTGAGGGGGCACATATGCGAGTAAAACAAGGAATGTTGAAGCAATCATTCTGGCTATATTATGTTTGCAAGAATTGATGCCAACTTTGAAATGATCGGCATTTAGATAAAGTCTTATATACTGTCAACAGCCCTACATTGGTCCAGTACTTAGTAGTGACCATGCAATTTTAATGCAGAAACCATATTATGGTGCCGGACATTGGATCCGTGTTGCCCGGCCCTTAGGTGCACGAATAGGGCGTATCATAATATAAAACAGTCTTGATGTTCAAAAGCCAGAATCATAGTGTTCAAAATAAGTAACAGAAACGATTGAAAGACAGTACGCTTTATAAAATTTCACAAATAAATTATGTATCTTGAATACAAAGTTAAAATGAGAATATAGAACTTACAGTATCGCGAAAAATTCCCCCAAAAAATACACGAATTGCAGACAAATATTCTAATAATTTAACGTCCCTAATAACATTAAGTAAAAGTCCAGAAAACATATCAAAACAAAATGTCGATGACGTGACAGTGGTAGCTATTATAGTGTTGAGGTGGCAACATTCGCTTTTGGAAACACATGATAAATTCCAGTGAATGTCTTTATCTAAGCGTTTTATCAGCCCACTCTTTTGTATTTCCATAAGGAAAATAAAATCACACGAATTCAATAGTTTGAACAAATAAGATTTCAGCCCAAAACAAGTGGTTACCACATATAATATGTAACTTGAAATTTTTATATTGCTAAGCACGATTGACCAAGTCCTCACAATTAAAGACTATATAATAGTCTACATGACCACAGGTCACAATGAGCATTTGTATGCAAATACCATTACCTAATGGAAAATAATTTTCTAGAATGCCCATGATATTTACAAAATCAACGCCATAACTTTAAAAACTTCACTAAGAAAAGTCCAAAACAAAATCATGTTAATAAATTTCCTGTTATTAATCACATACACATATTGCATAATTTAGCTATGCATTATTTGTAACATAAAATGCAATAAAAAAAATCAATCCGGTCAAGCATAAATGAACTCAATTTTGTACAAGGTCAAGTGCAAAATAAAATGTTACATTACAATGACATGCAATGAAACATTTTTGTTAAACTAACGAACAAACAAATTGCATCAGTTGATAATGTAGGGAAGATGTTCATTGGTCAGAGCATAACCCAGGTGCGTTGATTTGTGCATAAACTATAAGGAGAACTATTGTATGCTTCGATAGATAGCTGAGACAGAATCTAACAAAATATTATAATGTCAACAGATAAGGAAACAAAACCGAAGGAAACCAATGTTGTGATGACAACAAAAGGAAAATACTTTAATATAAAGATTTTGAGGCAGATATGTATAATGTTACATTATTGTTTTCAGAAACGAACTGTATTCTTGATATATGAAATTTATATACACTAACTGGATCAGTTTTCTTGCCTATTCTGCAAGTTATCTCTTTCACATCACGGTAGGAATTTGATTGCATGTTACTCATTATCTTATCTGAAGTATAATTTTGAAAGCAGGAAAAACGTAAATGTTATCAGCGATCTGTTACTTGTTATACTATTCAAACTATTGTAGACGTTCTTCGTTATTTAGGTATATTATAACCTTTGAATATACTTTGCCCTCTATCTCTGAAGTGTGGTATCCTAGTCATACAAACGTGGTCTCGCAGCTGGCCGAGCAATACCGCAAGAATGTAAGTGTTACACAAGTGTGTAAAACGTAGAGTGACCTAATTAAGAGTCTCATTACTGGTAGTATTTAAAATTCAATGCATGATGTAAATTAATTATTGTACCATACCTCATTTATCTTACTTGGAACATATCATTTATAATATCCTGTTTAAATATATAAAACATACAGTGTTAGACGTAAGTACTATTTTTACTAAACGGATTCTACTGTTTTGGCGTGACGGCGATATAAATTAAAGTCGAGTTTATGTAAAGCAAACTAGATTTGGACAAATTACTCTATACAAAACCATGTTTTCTTTCTCACCAGCAGACTGCAATTACAGAAATTAAAGACTCAGAAATGAGAGATTTGGTTGACAAGGTCTTGTTTTAACTATTCTTCGTGTTCATCTATCGTTGTAAAATTGCTATTAAAAGCATGATTCCTCCTAACTAATGCTTTTCCAAAGCAGTTGATGAATTAAGTAGATAAACCAAATAAAATAAAGTAATTCGTAAAATTATAATCAGTTTTGTGGCAAAAGAAAAATAATTGACAACTACATCCTCAACACAGTTTGTACCATCCAGTATTAGAAACGAACGTAATTTAAATATCACCTTCATTGTTTGAAGAAAATAAAATTATAGCTGGTTTACGTTGCGAGTTGTACGAATTAGCAACTATGTCAATATTTGTCTACATTTAGTAGAACTTATTTAACTGGCTCTGCTGAAATTAATATTGGGCTCTTAATCCATTGTGATATTTTCTCAGATCAGCTTTTGTCATCTGCAACAGCATATTCGTGGTCAATATTCTTAGTTCCCATTTCTTTGGCGTGGTAAATGTAATTATCTTCAAGGTGTCCCTTCTTATCATCTCTATGCATTTTCTTTACGGCAAATACTATGCTACTAAGTCACACCAAAACCTCTTTATCACGTAAGCAAGCTTTGACAACATAGCAGTATTTGACAATAAACGTTGACCATTTCTTGCATTCGAAACAGTAACAGAATTACTATACACTTATGTGTCCTAGATAATGTATGGATACAATTTTGTGGTATTCGATCAATACATTTTACCAATTTTAATGGTCTTTGCAGAACTGAACATTACAATATTACACAATACAGTATCGGTACACAGTCGGGGATTCTCTGATGATGCTTTTGTGTTGCAATATGCGATGATTATTTTTTCTTACTGGTCTTGTTCGCTCAGTTTCATGATACCAGTATATGTAATGAGATAAATTGGGTGTTAAGCAACACAATATATTTTAGAGAAACATATCCACAGAACTCTCAATCTATAAATTCAACTACAATTAGTTCTTGTTTCCAGGCAATCAGACGATGTTCGAAAACGAATGATTTTCCACATGTTTCTAGTAGGGCTTTAGATGATGTTGTTGTGACTAGAAGAATGATGACTGACATCGAATTCTCTGGAAAAGTTTGCACTTTTTCTATTCTTATTCTGAATGTGCTTTATGGATCTGATAGGGTTTCTAAGTATCCGTCTCCATCGTCCTTGCTACTGCTGATTTACTGTTAGAACCATAGCTACGCTACCACACTACCCCATACCAGCCGTATGCTGACATTTATCAAAGATAATACATATCACTATGATCTTAGATTATGTAATATGAAGTTGACATGATCCAAATAATAAGCACATCCGATGATCTAAAATACTTTAATACAAAATGGACATGATCCAAGATAATTACCACTTGTGAACTCAACAGCCATAATTTAAGATGGGTATGATCCAAGATAATAATTACCACTGCAGTTAGCATGGTACGATAATATAATGTTGACATGGTCCTTGATAATAAATTAGACGACGACATTAATTGCTATATTATATGATAGGCAATGCCGGCCAGCCCATCAATGTTGACATTGAAGACAAGCTTGCCACATTAGTGAAGAACCTGGACGAAACATATTTCAGATTTGACATGACACCTTCATGTTTCATCCCTTCGATGATATCGGTGTCGTTGACTGCAGCCAAGTCACGACACCGCATCACGCCTTTGGACGTATTCAAGGAAGTGTGAACGAATGAGGTCAGTGGAATGTCGAAGAATGTTTTCATCTTTTTGATATTTTCTGTTTGACAATTTTTTAAACACTTTTTGGTGTGCCAATAGATCCCGTAATGTTTTTTCTTCTCAATAAAACCACATGGTTCGTCATCAGAGTCAGACAATGGTTTGGTGCGTTTGTTTTGATTCTATTTGGCGTTTTCCATGACTTTTTATTCAAATTTCATCATCCATGCTCCCCATCCACCATAAGGACACTTTTCAATTGCCAAGGATACACAAATGCTATACTCAGTAGTTAAAAGTACCTGGGATTAACCCGTGAAGGTTTCTTCAAAGGTCGATACAGTTACCTCCCGATTGACCAGTTAAGCAACCGCCTTCGCGGAAGTCTTCTAAAACTTGAGACAGTGAAAGCTTAAGGGATAGAATGTAGAGGAGACGGTGCCATCAAGAGAGATACAATAAAGATAGAGAAGGTGAGCAAGTAAATAAAGACCTCTAAGGGCTTGGCGCGACCAGCCGATTTGTCTAGACCGGGTCCATCCCGACCACCTGTATAAGAGAAGTAGAGGCCAAAGCAGTGTATTGCATCGGAAAAAGCCTCTGCTCAACTACCAGGATCCTTTCCTTCTCCAACACGGGTCGCAAGCCAAACAGGTTGCGTCTACTTAGTTGCCTTTTACGATACGTGGTGAGGCACGTAGGTCTAATTCTACAACCCCGAACCAACAGTGGGACACTGTTACTTTGAAGTTATCAATCTTTTTATCATCCTTTTAAGGTGCTATATAATTGTCTAACTTTAACTTGACGCACATTTTCCTAAATACCATCTTGAATCATTTGTGGTTTTACTCTTAGTAATCCTTTCATGTGAAATGTGTGTGATGGTCCAATCGAATGCTATTGTATAATGTCTTTATATTGTACGCATTAATCGTTAAATTTCAAAATGGTAGTGCAATCTTCTAGTTTCAAAATGGTACAAATGATACTGACAAAATGACATACAAGTAATACAAAATAATTTTAAATTTATGTGGGTAAATAAGGTCTTGATTTCCAAGAATGGTCAAGTTCTGAGGGAGAAAGCCATTAATAGTTTCAACAGAGCTCACACTATTTGCAGGAAATGAAAATGTATACTTATAAAATAGAAACAAGATGACATTGAATATCTGAAAGAATGCATGGGAGAATAATACCATAATAAAATCATAATTAACAGACCAATGCTTATTATTGTAATGTCATTGAAACAAATCATCAATTCAACCACTACATTGAAAATAATGGGTGTAGTAGCCTCTCCCACATATTAAAAGATGAAGTTCCGCCAGAGTGCATTACTTGCAATGAACCATTTAATATTAATCACTTTATAACACAGTTGTTGACATGCAACCTACGCGTGATAATTATTATAATGTACATGACAGGAAGACGCTATTTGATTCTATAAATATCACTCGCATTTTAGATTTACTGAAGGAAGTAAACCTTCATTTTAAGCTATAACATTTATGGCATCACTTAGAGCACTTTTATGTATTGTACATACCGTCCCTGATTTTCAAGATCTTGTCATCCGTCTTCATTGTCATACATCATTGTCATCCGCCGTTGGTCTGGAAGCTATTAATTGTACCGTTACCATCTTACCGTTGTACCTCAATTCTTTGGTTTTATTATATCGCGGGTCGATATTAAAACGTTTTCTATTTTTAAACATTATTACATATAATCTATTGTTTGGCGCTAAATAGTCTAAAAGTGTTGGTGCTCCGTTAAAATATAATCAATCAATCAATCAATCAATCATTCAATCAGTCAACACACGCTGATGTTTTGGGTAATGCACCTGATATACACAATCGTCTTCGATGCCATGCTTTCAGACAGCCATATCCAGATCATCACATAAAATATTCCACTGGATAAATAGTAGATATATGATTGCAAACAAAAGTTGACAAAATACTACCCAACTTAGAACAATTATATTAAAGAACAGTATAAGATAAAACGAGCTATTTTGTGTGGCTAATTTCATTAGTGTTGACGTATTAAACAGCGCTGAATAATTTAGCTTTCATAACAATCTAAAAAGTTAAAGTTTTCAAAACCTTTTTTAAATGCGCAAAAGCATCAACAATGAAGCTGACAGTACAACTTATGTTTTGCAGATACTAAGCTATATATTTATCCCATATTTTGCATCATTCATTTCCTTAATGTTTATTATGTTTGCTTAATGTTTGTTATCTTGCAGCCTAGCACTCAGTGCATTTGGAAGCGAACAATGTTTAGAATAAAATATAATATCGGCGAAGAATCGGATTTCGTTAAACGTATACGCTACAAATATCAGCAAACTGACAATACGTTGAAACTTTTAACAGCTGTAACGTCGGAAAAATTTCATATTTAGTCTTTATTTATGTTTCGTCTATTTGTCTCTACTCTTCTGAAGTCAAATAGCACCTTTATCCCCTGTATGTTTTAGCTGTAATTCCTCTGTTGCTCGCATCCAAATCAGGAAAGAGATGCAAGATTTAAATCAACAGATTATAAACAAAGTACAAAATAGATTAATTAGAACCTGAACTAGATTTAATACCTGAGGAAATTTAAAGAAGAAACATTTATAATGTAAGACCTATATTAAAAGCAGAGAGGGTATGTTCTAATTCATTTGTTGCACTTGCAGACCGCGAAGCAAAAGCACGCAACATAAAACTCGCGTATTAAACAATGGGAAACCACTGTGCAATGTTTCGTTTCTATTATGATCATCTATGATACAAACACATAGTATTCACATAATTTGATTCTCCGAACCTTTGCAAACATGATCACCTGTTTGAAATAACGTACACTTGTTGAGCTATAAATTTCAATTTAATAGCACACTTTCCGTTACTATAACAAATGTTCACTCAGCTAACATACACAGCAAGTGCAAGTTATAAATTATTGGCGAAATATCTAGATCATAGTGTGTAATGGTATTTTACTTTGAGACAGAAATTGGAATACTTTTCATTCAATATATTAACTATGCTCAACAATTAATTTTTATCTTAGCAGTCTAATTGCGCAATATTCCAGCAGGTACACGAATAATTGATGATGATAAGGTGTCTGTATAAGTATCTGGTTTCGAGCTAATAATAATTATCATAATTCTGCTAAACAGCAATAAGACAGTATCTGACTGTACAAGTGAGAATTATTTTGATCCAAGACAGACATAACATGTGACATTCTCAGTGACGTGAAAATCAGAACTTTGTAATCTCGCACACCCTCGTGTTGACAGAAGGATTTCTGCCCATAAAAGGCATTATAACTGTGGTACGTCTCTGCCGAGTCCGTTACCTCAGTCACTGGTTTGTATATCGTTGTATATGCAAAACAAGTGTCACATTAAAAATCGTTTCTACTATTTAAAAAATGTACATTATTTCGTAGATGATTAAATAGGTTGAAGTTGAGAAGCCCGTCAGGCATGTTTTGCATACATTAGCAGTCACACGGCAAACTTTGTCACTTATACAACGGCCATCATAAACTTAGATTACATAACTGTAGCTGTCAGACAACAACGTGATACAAACAAAAACTTATATTCTTTTCACGTGCATTACGAGCTAATATTTTAGGTGAGCTCCACTTTGTAAATCTGGATGTGTAATTGTAAGAATTTAAGGATACCATGGACTAGTTATACTTGTATAATTGTTACCTTTGGACTAAAATGTACAATCAAATTCTCTAAAATTTGCTTCTAATCAACAAGCATCTATATAAATTAGCATAAGATAATTCCTCTCAGAATTCAATATCTTTAGGGTTGAACTTTCTTTTATTTTTGATTTTTGAACATTCTAGAAAGCAAACAAATAATATCAAATTATTAAATAAAATAACAAATAATATCAAACTATTAAATAAAAAAACAAATACTATCAAACTATTCTCAAATTGATAAGTACAGTACTATGCATGTTAACCTTGTGTTAGATTGTTTGACTTTGAATAAAAGAAATGACAAATGAAAATTAAATCGAAATTAATCATGTGTGAATCGGACAATGCTGATAAGAATAATACGCCTGCCTAAATAAGCGAACTAATGCTTCCCTATTAACCTATTAATAACTAATGCTTCCCTATTACCTATTAATAACTAATGCTTCCCTATTAACCTATTAATAACTAATGTTTCCCTATTAACCTATTAATAACTAATGCTTCCCTATTAACCTATTAATAACTAATGCTTCCCTATTAACCTATTAATAACTAATGCTTCCCTATTATCCTATTAATAACTAATGCTTCCCTATTAACCTATTAATAACTAATGCTTTCCTATTATACATTATATTGTTGAGGATATGTGATATGTGAAAAATGTGCATTCTGCCTTACAGTATAAATTTGCCTTATTTTACTTTCAGATAGTGCACAAGATGACTTTAAATGGTTTCATTAGAACACCTAACTGGTTGGGTGCATTTTTCTGTTTAACTAATTTCCTTCAAACAACAATCAAATGTACTTTTCCTCCACTTTCTTCTGCCAGTTTAAACAATATTTTAAGAGAATTTTCAAACAGGTTGTTTCTACACCTCGTCTACATTTACCAGCAATTTGGGAACTGTGTGATTTCTGTTCACCTTCTCCACGTTATTTAACATAATTAATATATTGTTTTTATTGCCCATATCGTCTTGATGCGCTCGTGAAATTCAATTTGATTGGAGGTTCGCTAGTTCATTTTCTTTCTCTTTCATATTTCACGTAAGTTACCCTGCCGTTCAAAGGCATCGTATTCATCTGCAAAATCCATGGTATGTGATTCTGCATAATTGTTTACTTGTTTTGCCAATGGATTTATGCTGCTGTTGGGACTTCGTTTATATCCAGAATCTTTGTTCCCTGGTTGTACTTTTGATATTGCTGTGTCGTTAATGTCATACTGAATATAAGTATGGAATTATTTAAATAACCACCAAATATAGTATATCTATATGAATGTTATATGTGCTGAAACATGTTCTCTTATACAAACAGGAAGGTTTAACATTGCATGCCTCTCGTCTTTTCCGGTATTTCTGTATCATCTACCCTCCTGTTAATAGTTTTGTTTACATTGTTAAATTAAACATACTAATGTACTTTACATACTAATGTACTTTATTCCTATCTTAAAATTGTATGTGGGATAATATTAAGGTTCAATTATTAAACTACCGGATGTTTAAGTCTAAAATTAGTCTTCCGGATGAAAGCTACATTCGGTTTAATAAAAGACTAATCCAGATTTTCTTGCATTAATGAAAACACTAGAAGTTGCAAATTAGAACACTGAATCTATGAGATCTGATATCAAAAACGACTAAAGGCAGATACAAAAATATTTGATCCTAAGCACTAGCAAAACAAGCAGTGCAAGACATGAAACAAAATCTTAAAGAAAATAACCAAACTGCTACATGTAACTGTTTGATGTAAACAGCACATTAGCACACGCATTTACAAAACGTGTTGCAGTGTAATAAATTCTCCGTTGCAAAATAATTTAGAGACTCTATGGCTATGTGATGTACGTGAACTGGTGCTGTTATATGTAAGGTTTCATTAGAGAGGAGACGACGGAGCCTAGCAGAATAAGAAATAAGCAAGGGTTATCATTTATGAACTGTCTAAATAGCTGAATTTGTCAACGTAGAGTGGCTTGTTTGGCTAAACGTGCTACGACTCCATGTTCTAAACAAAATAACAGAAAGGAGTGAAACACGTTTCGTAAACTTCAAGAACTGATGCCTTTCCCTAGAATACAAATGTGAGAGTTGTTCAAAAGTAAAGTATTGTCCTAAAAGTTCACAAGTCCAACATTATGAAGTTCCAATTGAATTCCTATTGTATTTCAAAAAAGTCTAATTGTTTTAATTTGTTTGATTGATTGATTGATTGCTTTTGTAAGCACTAGCACTTTCAGGTTATTTAGCGCCATACAATATGTTGTATGTATACATGTTTTAATGTGTTGATATGCCTGTAATCCTGTAATGTCTCAATGTATCAATGGCCTGGCTTGTGGCGATGTGTTACAAATCCTTTGATGTATCTCAATAACAAAATGAAAAATATCGTCGTCACTATAAATGCAAATGAACGGGATATTACTATAATAGTACTGAGCACTTTGTACTTCCAGTGAATAATCAAAAACGGACTAACTCTAAGGTAGACATACATAACAACAGATTCAGTTTGGAGTATAGGCAGGATTACCATTTTAAAATTGCTTTAGCTGACAGTATAGTCGGCTATGTTTCCTGGAGCTGCAAATTCCATTCAGGAAGCATGGAATGGGGACTTACTGTTCGTTTTATTATTCTGTTTTGTTATGCATATCTATATTCTTTGTACAATGATACATGATGTTATTTAATTTGTATCCTGTTTATTAATATCTGTAAATTGTACATTATATTATTTAGTTAGATGCGCCTACGTAACCTGAATCTGTTAAATTAATAGTATTGCATGTGATCTATTAATAGACACTTTGGTATGTAATGACACGTATTTAATGATAATCTTAATAATACAACTTAAATGGTGTTAATGTCTTAATTTTTCAGTGGCTGATCGGGTTTCAACTTTCTTTGAATTATATTATTACATCCCACCGGTTGGGCTAGGTCACATATTCAAGTCCAATCGAGACAAAATGAGAAAGTCTGTTTTTAGTCAAATTTAGATATCATTCGAGAAGAAAAACATTCGTTTGTATTCGAAATAATTTGTTTTCATCTAACACTGTCTTGCCAAAGTCACGGTTCTTGGAAGACAAATACATATCAGAAATTTAGATGTATAAGAAACATTTCTTTCATTTATGACTTTCATAAACCTTTATAAGGATTATGATGGATTCAGTTTCTAATACTGTAAGTTCCTCTAACGGTTTCATTGATAACTCCGATAATTTTATTGATTGTTAGGTTTAATAAAACATGTTAATTTTGCTTTGTTCTGGTACCTAGTTAATGACCATATGGTTGTAACAGCACGTAGATAGTAAAGACAAAATTTCACCTAAACACTGCGAACTGGCGGCATTGCAGAAGATTCAAAGGCACGTATAAATTCTAAAGCAGTATCACGTTGGCTTTTATATCCAAAACGGTACAGAAATCGCAGACGATTCTTATATATTATACTTATATATTTGTAATTCAAGGTCTCAAAAGCGCATTTAAATTGGTGATGTTAATTAATAAAAGACGCATAATTTATAATGTAATTATTGTTTCATTTTCAACGGTATCAGATGACCGGAAAACATGAACATTTCAATAGTCTTCTTTATCCAGCTTCCAAGGAGAGGTCATATCTTATATTGTATTGCCACCTGAATAAGGCTAAAGCGTGTGTTCGTCTCACGCAGAGGAAACTGAATATAGCGGCTACATAGTTGGTCTTAATATGAAATACCCATCTTAATGAATTGGTAAATCTAGATTTCTTTTCAAATAAGAAATGTAAACATGAGTTATGAAATTATCCGTCAAGGCAAACCATTTTAAGCAAATATGCAAATCAGGTACCAACCGGAAATCAGATTGTAGAACCCACTCGTACTTCGAATTCTGTCTCAGGGAGAAAATTTTAAATGAAAGATGGCAGTCTGCATTTTAGACTCAGATCATGCAGGTCATTTAGTATCCCGGACTTCCACGGTGTGTCATAGGCCTTTTCTAAATCAAAGAAGACTGCTACTAAATGTTCCTTCTTGATAAATGCATCGCGAATAAATGTTTCCAGTCTAACCAGATGATCGTTGGTACTAAGACCAGAACGAAAGCCACTTTGGAAATTAGATATTAAATTGTTAATTTCCAAGTACCATACAAGCTGAGAATTAATCATTCGTTCCATTGATTTGCACACTAAACTTGTCAGTGCAATGGGTCGATAGATGTTAGGATCTTCAATGTCTTTACCTGGTTTGGGAATTTGCATTAATGTTGCTTCTTTCCAGCTCTTAGGTACATTACCACCAATCCATAAATCATTAAAGATTTTCAAAAGCAATGTCAGAGACGATTCTCGGAGGTGTTTCAAAAGCTGGTAATGTACTTCGTTAGGCCCAGCGGATGT
The DNA here is from genome assembly GCA_030141615.1 of Unio pictorum. Classification (NCBI taxonomy): domain Eukaryota; kingdom Metazoa; phylum Mollusca; class Bivalvia; order Unionida; family Unionidae; genus Unio; species Unio pictorum. The sequence goes on from JARLTB010000291.1 coordinate 11,251,859, forward strand.
ATCATTGGCCTTGCTTAAAGTCTCCTTAAGCTCCAACAAAGAAAACAGCTGGCTATAGCTTTCAGAGTTGTTCGATGTGAATTTTAAACGAGACTTTAAAGATTTTAATCTTCGAAAGGTTTCTGGATAATTAGATGATGATGAGTTCTTTTGAGAAACTATCTGCAAGCATATTTGCTATATCACGTTTTGAACTAAAATTGTTATTGTTTGTTTTAAGTTGCCGAATAGAATTGTGTTTACTCTTTCCATTTATTTTTCGAATAGTATCCCAAACTTGTTTCATTGAGCAACGAGAGTTTATAGAAGAAATATATTTCTGCCAGGATGCACCTTTACATTCTTTGATTGTGCATCGTGTTTTAGCCCGCGCAATACGATATTTGTTTAAATTTTCGGGCGTTGGACGATTGTTGAATTGTTTTAATACTTCAATGCGTTGTCTAATGGCTTCTTTGCATTCCTTAGTTACCCAAGGTTTTTGCGGTGTATACTGTTTGGAGTGGACTTGGGTATAAATAAATCTGCAATTGCAATTAGAATTATAGTAAAATGCTGTATAGGATTAACAGCGTTGAATATTGTATCATTATTTAGTCTAGTGTTACATAGTGTTTCAAAGGAAGCCCAGTCGGCTTTCTTTATATTCAATTGTGGAATTGCGTCATCAATTTTAGAGTTATTTTCTAGAGTGATTGGAAAATGATCACTGCTGTGAAGGTCATGAGCGAGGCAGTGTAATGCATGTGATCATTCTCAAAATTAATCAGATGTAAAAATAATGATTGGATGTTGAATATTGATTATGTAATACGTTCTTCAAAGCTTCTCTGATTACAGGTATGGTGATACTTTCAGAAGAACATGCAAATCAACAAATAATTCAATGAATTAAAATCCTTGTCCTCCTGTAACACTACCTCCTCATACGTCAAAATTATGTTTCTTTAGAAAGAGTGAACGAAATGGCATACGGCACGACTCCAACCTTTTCGATGGACTATTAAGTGAACCAGTTTCAAATTAAGGTCGTGTTTCCTTGACCGATGTAATTTCTTCCTTGTGACGTGCAGCGTCTGCCTTCATTGAACTGTCAACCGGAGGTGTGTGTATATATATATATATATATATATATATATATATATATATATATATATATATATATATATATATATATATATATATATATATATCACATATGTAATAACTGTCTCTGCTGAAACAATAAAAAATACTAGCTACAATTCTCAATCAAAGACACATATAAGGTGGAAAAATGTTGCATAAATCAGATGAGGACATGACAATGGAACCTAGATTAAATATAACTAATACAGGGTCATAACATTTTGTTAGATTTAAAATCCATGCCTTACTCTAAATATAAAAAGACACTTATTTCGCATCGGATATTGCAGATATGTGCTGTTATCAATAGTTCCAATAAGTATTCGCGAATCTCTCTTTCCGCAAAAATACTATTTTGATAACATTGTGGAATACGCTTTTTGAAATTCAGTGGGGGTGGGGTGACGATATTTTGTGAAATAAGCGTGTGTTAAGTTACATTGTCTAAAAGTTAAATATGTAATTGATTCCTTGAAGTTTGTTTGTTTGTTTGTTTTCTTGAATTTTAACGGCGCACTAGCACTTTTAGGCTATTTAGCGCCAGACAATACGTTAGATGTTTAAAAATAAGAAAGGTTTAACATCGACCAGCGATATAAAAAACCATAATAGTTAAATATAAAATGGTATGATGTTGGTGACAGGAAAATATGAAGCATCCCAATCAACGGGAGATGTAAATGGTGTATGTTGATGATAAGATGTTGTAACTAAGAGGTGATATTTGCGTTAGATAAAAATATTCTAGTTAATGGCATACAAGTTATAGTTTAAAATAGAGATTTACTTCCTTTAGGAAATCTAAAATACAAGTGATTTGCATTGTATCAAAAAGTTCCTTCATGTCATGTACATTATAGTATTTAACACGCGTAGGTTGCAGGTCGGAACACTCGGTCATAAAGTGTTTAACAGTGAATGGCTCATTGCACGAAACGCACTCTGGTGGATTTTCACCTTTCAGTATGTGGGAGTGGGTAATGTATGTATGACCGATTCTGATTCTTGCAATGACAACCTTCTCCCTACGGATAGTTCTGTAGGAAGGAATATATTATCCCAGGGTTGGTTTGATGGCATGAAGTTTGTTATTGACTTCATCATCCCATGACGCCTGCCACTTCTAACGTAGGTACTTTTTGATACAAGGTTTAAAATCAGTAAACGGTAATTTAAAATCCGATGGTTCTTGTGATAGAGCCATCTTAGCAGCCAGGTCTGCTTCTTCATTACCTCTAATACCAATATGGCTAGGTAGCCAACAGTATACTAAATTGTTTTTGACGATAATTTCGACTAGTAATGGATTATCCAGTTTTCTATGGTGTAGCGACTGAAGTACCGACATCGAGTCACAGAAAATAATGCTATTTAAAATGCGTTTTTGTTCAATAAATTTCAGAGCAAGGTCTATTGCTCTGATTTCTACTGAAAATATGGATGCATCGTTTGGCAAGCGCACTTTGGTTTATGTGCTTGCCACTAACGAAGGCTGCAGCAGCCTGGTCATCAACTTTTGATCCATCAGTAAAAAAGTTTGTGTCGTTTTTAAAATCGTTGAGGAGTTCATGATAAGAGTTTTGCAAAATGGCAGGATTTGTCTCAGATTTTCTCCCATCGTGAAACGTAAAAATCACTTTGGGTTGCTTAAGGAACCAAGGTGGTGTTTCTGAGAAAAACGTGTTCTGAACTGTATTGAGATTAATTTTGATAGTGTCAAAACTGGATGCTACTCTGATGCCAAATGAAGGTATGGCATTTGGTTTGTTTCCGTATAAAGTTTGGTATTTTGGTTGAAAAACAGCCGAAAAAGCAGGGTTCAGAGGGTTTGATATTAACCTAAGAGCGTACTGTATAGAACGCATTTTTCTGTAGTGCGATAAAGGTGGTTCATTCGCTTCCACGAGAAGGCTTTCACACGGAGATGTCTTGAATGCTCCTAGAGCAAGTCTTATTCCCTGATGATGAATTGGGTCAAGCATTTTCAAAAAAAACTTCCTAGCTGAACCATAAACAATGCATCCATAGTCTAGTATAGAACGGATAAATGTTCTATACAAATTGAGGAGGACTTGTTTTATCAGCACCCCAGTCAGTGTGCGCAATTACTTTAGTAAATTTAAAGCTTTTAAGCATTCAGCTTTTAATTTCTTGATGTGTGGTATAAAAGTCAGATTTCTGTCGAAGATAATACCCAAAAACTTTGTTTCCTCAACAACTGGAATCAGTGTTCCGTCCAGCGTGAGTTTAGGGTCATCATGATGTCTTCGCAATTGACAGAAATGCATGCATACTGTTTTCGACTTAGAAAATTTAAAACCGTTATTACTGGCCCAATTCTGGATCTTATTGATATTTTGTTGAAGTTGCCTTTCAATTGTATGCATGTGCTTTGATCGATAACAAATTAAAAAATCGTCTACATATAAACAGCAGTCCACACCGGGAGTTAAACACTTGGTGATGCTATTGATTTTGATATTAAATAGCGTCACAGATAAAATACTGCCCTGGAGAACACCCATCTCTTGCTGGTGCATATCGGAGAGGGTAGAGCCCACACGTACTTTGCATTCTCTGTCGGAGAGAAAACTGGAGATGAAAGCGGGCAGACGGCTTTTTAGACCTAGATCGTGCAGGTCATTTAGTATCCCGGACTTTCATGTTGTATCATAGGCCTTTTCTAAATCAAAGAACACTGCTACTAAATGTTCCTTCTTGATAAATGCATCGCAAATAAATGTTTCCAGTCTAACCAGATGATCGTTAATACTACGACCAGAACGGAAGCCACTTTGGAAAGGAAAAATTAAATTATTACTTTCCAAGTGCCATACAAGCCGAGAATTAATCATTCGTTCCATTGTTTTGCATAAGCAGCTTGTCAATGCAATAGGCCGATAGCTGTTAGGATCTTCGTTATCTTTGCCTGGTTTGGGAATCGGTATCACTGTTGCTTCTTTCCAGCTCTTAGGTACATTACCAGCAATCCATAAATCATTAAAGATTTTAAGAAGTAATGTCAGAGAAGATTCTGGGAGGTGTTTCAAGAACTGGTAATGTACTTCGTCAGGCCCAGCGGATGTATCATGGACCTTGCCTAATGCCTCCCTAAGCTCCAGAAAAGAAAACAGCTGGTTATAATTTTCAGTGTTGTTCGATGCAAATTTTAAACGTGACTTTTCTTTTTGAGATTTTAATCTTCTAAAGGCATCTGAATAATTAGATGATGATGATGTTAAGTTGATAACAAGGCTACTGCAGCCTTCGTTAGTGGCAAGCACATAACTAAAGTACGCTTGCCAAACGATATGTCCATTTTTTCAGCGGAAATCAGTGCAATGGGAAGCTTCATATTTTCCTGTTACCAACATCTTACCATTTTATTTTTAACTCCTATGTTTTTTTTATATCGCTGGTCGATGTTAAACCTTTCTTATTTTTGAACATCTAACATATTGTATGGCGCTAAATAGCCTAAAAGTGCAGGTGCGCCGTTAAAATTCAAGCAAACAAACAAACAATCAAACTCATTGGAGTGCGTCAGACACACAGAGAGAAACGCAACATTGACAGTGAAAGCAGAAAACAGACACGAATTTGGAAAAACAGGTTTCAGTAACTTATGACAAGGTATACATAGTAAATTCAAGTAGTTCTATATTTATTATTGCCTTTGTGACTATTTCATTTTTCTTACATTGATAAATTTCATATCTCATTATATATACATCTCATTATATATATATATATATATATATATATATATATATATATATATATATATATATATATATATATATATATATTACGTCATACAAGCACACTGGTGTTTATATATTAAACACTAACATGTTAAATTAAAGTTAACCAGAGAAAGCTGATGATAAACTAAAACCGACCTTATTAAAATGACCAAAAGAATCTAAATACATCTGTCAGTTAGCATCCTGAAATTAAGCTAATAAAAGCATTGTTTAGTTACTGCAAAATTGTAATCTTACATTTTGCTGATTTCATATTATATTTATTAATTTCGTGGAATAAGTGCAAACATTTTCATTTAAAATAGTCACTCGTAATGAGCCTTTTTATCTAGAACGTCAATATTATTTATTAGCTCGTTTGGTATAGCACATATCATTCAAATAGGCGACTGTACGTAGACATAGGTCTTTAAAGATTAATAACATCACACGTGGATTCGATCAAATCTCGTGTTCGGACAATTTCGGCATGTGGGAATGCATGGCAGTCATGTGAGATGGTGGCTCTTCTCTTGATTTTGCGCACTTTCGTTTCTCCGTCGGATATTCTGGCCACCATGTAAAGATTATCATGCGCTGCAAAATGTTAAAACCACAAGAGATCGGGTATTTTACAATGTCTTATAAATTAGTGCATACGGTTTTTACCCATCACGTTTAACCGTAAATCAAACAAAAAGGTCACACTTTATGAGGTGTTTAAAATTTAATTTGCATATCGCTATAAATAGTGCATGCACATTCAGTCTTCGGGATCGCTTTAGAAGCATGTCGTACCTTTCACACAGCCACAAGAGTTACGACGCGCAGTCATAAAAAAATGTAGTACTTGGCTACAAATAAATGTGGTATAAGAACTCCTATAATTTTGACCCGAGGTAAGAAACTTTCGATTTTTAGCCTTTTACGTGCTCTATCTATATATTGATATATGTATCTATATATCAATCTATCTATTTACTTATCTATCTATATATTTATCTAATTGTTTTATATATCGAATGGCTATACAGTAAAAGTTCCGACGTCAGATATCGGGATTATTCCTTCGTGAGATCTACATTCCGTCTACCTCGATTTCCTTTTTATTACAATGTACACATATCTACAAGTTAAAATAATTCGCCGATCACGGTGCTAATAAAACAGAATAACGGAAATCGTAAAATCATAATCGATTATTTCAATAAGCAATACTATTATCAATATTTAAATTATCTTTGTAAAGTCGAATATAAGTAGGAAAGTGGGATGGAAACTGAAACAGAGAATTGTTATTCTTTTACACATATTGTCGCTAAGTGGGTGCTGTATTAACCATGTTATACATAACGTACGCAACATCACAGGTGCAAGTGAAATCCATGTAAAGTAAGTATATCTTAATGAAAGCCGTCTATGGTACTAAACATGTATAGTAAACATCATGTAATAATGTATAATAGCATCCTTATACACTTGTTTTTTTATATAAACTTTATTTCAATTTTTTTCATCGTTTGCAAGACGTTTTTACTTTAATACTTATTAATACAGATACACTCAAATGTACGATTAGCTCTCACATGTGATACAGATACAGTCAAATGTATTATTATATCACCGATTTCAAATAGTGAAATGATTATACCACCAGAAAAATGCAAATAAAGTCGTTCACAGTTATCCTTTCTGACACAATTCGATTAAACGGACGACCAAATATCTAGATGAATTATATTTACCTTTAGGGGTTCTGATGCTCTACCTTAGTCTCTCCAAAGGGTCCAGATGCTCTCTCTCTCTCTCTCTCTCTCTCTCTCTCTCTCTCTCCTATCATTAATTCATGTATTTGTCATGTTCCACAAAACGCTTTAAGCACGTTTTCTCTTTTTCATCAAAAAGTAGTATGCATTTTACTACACTGTATGTTAAGCATTTTATTTTTTAAATATAGTTATTATTTTTTAAAGCAGATCCGAAAACATTGTTTCATCAGGCCTATAATTTAATTAAGTTTTTTATTTATCATTTGACAACAATCTTTTAATGTTAACACACATATATAAGTTCTTTGTACTTCTCAAAATTATCAATTTAATACATAAAGATTTACATTGTATACTACATATGTAAATTTCCCTAGCATTAGTCAATTTCGTATAAATATATAACATTTCTCTTTTATTTTGTTTTCTTTAAAATGATTATAATTAACGTTTTACGTTAAAACCTTGAATAGATCAGGCAAGGAAATATCAGTGTAAGATGGGTTATTTTGGATTTTTAAATTTTTATACTCACTATACAATTTATTAAAACTATTTCTTGCCGAACATTACGTATTTCTGACTAAATTGTCTTTTACTGCTTGTACATTATTATTTATGCAGCATTTCATGGTTGGCAAATATTAAAAACGGGCGTACAATATTGTCATTGAACACAGATAAATGCTTACAAATACAGATATACTACATTTGTTATGGCATCATCTTTGAGACGAACAGAATGGCCGTACTTTTTAACAGTGTACGCATCGAAACAATTTTACAAATTAAAATTTTCCGCCAGAAATGTATGTGTTTTAATCCAGTGAAACAGATGTATAATAAAGCCAATTGCGGGAATATGTCCACATTATAAAGTATACATCATGCTTGCTTGGGTATAATTATTATAATTCGCCTTATTAAAACTAGTACGTTGTTTTTTTATGTAAATGAATGTGAACTTGCAGTGTTTTCAAGCATACAATTTGTATAAATGTGTTTTTAAATCATCAAACACACTGCACTATTCCATATAGTCGTATTTCATTTCCATTTCCAGGTCATCGCATGAATATGTTATATTTATTTTCTCTTTAATGTCACAATAACTCAAAAGTTATAGGACGCAATCAGTTTTAGGAAAAAGCAAACAAACAAAAAAACTTTCAATTATTGCAATTGTTTTTAAAAGTTGTATACCTCACAGAAAGATAAGAATTATATTTGATATTTCATTAATAAATATTGACTATTTGAACTAGATTTGTCGTTGCTTTTGTTATAAAGTATGTGACGATGTAACGAGTCGTAATTTTGTCAGCGACGTCACGTTTCGTGTTTCATTCAGAGATATATATCTAGATTCTATGACCTTAGTGGCATCTACTCTTTAGTCCATATTTGTTTATATTCCATTGCGGAGATGTATTTTATACTTCTGGCATGCGTTTTTGTACTAATGTTATTTCAATAACCCCGCAGTACAAGTGAAACAAGCTTTGACCCTTCAGCCAATTATCAGATAAACATCTCGGAAATAGTACACGAACCGCCATCGCATGTTTCTGTACAAAACGACATCATATTAACACCACAAACGAGTCATTCCTTTGTATTGATCTCTCATACAACTCAACAAGGACAAATTTAAATCACTTTGTTAGTGTACGAAGTTGTGATATCTTGCCGGAATTATGCATTTGTATACCCATCATTCATGTTGTAGAGTTCTTTCCTGCTATTACTCTCCTCCCAAGTTTCATTCTCATTGGGTCCGTTCATGACGCAACGTCGTGAAACAAAGTTACTGTCAATATATCTCACATTGTTCTTGTAAAAATGATTCCCTTACTGACAATAACGTTAAATGAAGACTTAATGTGGCATTATTTAATGAACTAATGCAGTAAACAGACTTAAAAATTGCTTAGTTTATAAAATGGCATTCTTCAAATCATCCACTATCTTGAAAGTTATGATGGTCGGTCCAGCTGTGCTTCTGGAAGTGTTTTTTTTTAAAAATTCTACTCAAGCGTTCCGTATTTTCTCATTTTAAAAATGTAATTTGTATTTAATCACGCTTTTTGACCAAAAAAAATGTTTTTAGTTTGAAAGATAAAACGTTTCCCAAAAGTTGCATTGCACGTCATGATTCTTATTTATCTTTCTAAAATACGGATATAATGTAAAGCATGTTTGAATTATTTAAAATGTTCATATGTATAATGAGGAAATTTCGCTGTAACATTCCCAATATAATACAAAAAGTCATGCAGTCATTTACTTCCATCTTTGTAAATTGCAGCATGAATTTCATTTGTCTACATGATTTGTAACATTACTAATTTTAATATCTTTTTCTAAATATGATCGAAGGCGTGAAAATAAAACACATTATTGGTTTCTTGATACACATGTAACGTACCATCGTAAAACAGACCACACATGTTAAACATCGTAGTTAAAATAATTAGTTTATATTCAAAGTTGTCATATAATAGACTTAATTTTAACTTCGTATGTAAAATAGTCTCAATACACAATGAATGCGTTATTGCAGAGCAAGACAATTTTATACATAAATATTCACTCATAGCATCGTAAATTTAACATATTTTTAATTTCGATCTAGATGACAGTTTGAAAGTGGTTGGGGTGAGTTGCGAAAATTAGGGTTTTAAAATATGCATTAAAATGGCATGGAATAATCTACTTCCATTCGCACGTAATCATTTACGCGATGAGGAACATATTACGACTCTCTACTCTTTTAATTCAAATCACAAAAATAAATGCGGTGCTGATTTCAGTTTAGATTCATGGAGCGATGGATCTCAAAGACGCTATTGCCATTGTTGGCATTGGGGGCATGTTTCCCGGTGCCAAAAACATTAACGAGTTTTGGCGCTTGTTGAAACATGGAGAAAACCACGTCAAAGAAATTCCAAAACATAGATGGAACAACCACGCTTTCTACAACCCTGATCCAAACGCCGGGGGTAAACTTTATACTACTCATGCCGGTCTCATGGACAGGTACGTTATTTATTTGCTTGTGTACTAAGTTAGTTTCTTAATAAATTAATTAAAAATTAAATAACATGTTTTATTGATTAATTGAATTTTAGCGGCGCACCAGCACTTTTAGGCTATTTAGCGCCATACACTAGTGTAACAAATTTGGAGTATGTGTATTTGACAGCATCCCGTTTTTAATTTGTGTGAGTATTTGGTCTTCGGTGCCATGGAAACATTACTAGCCCGAAATAGTTAGCCAGTTAGTAGGAGCAAACATCACAGAGCAGAGTGTTAGTGAATTTGAACCATGCTGGGGTCGTTAGTAGTGAATTTAGGCACAAGCCGAATGACTGTCCCTTTCAGTAACATAGTGCATATTAAAATTCCGCGGTGTATACAAGTATTGTGATTGAAAAGGCAGCATTTATGGTTGGAAATCAGTAAATTATAGAATGGAATCAATAAGTTGGAACTTGGTAGGTACCGTTTATGTGTCCATAATGGAAAATGGGCGTATGTATATGAGCGTGATACGCCGGAAATTCTGTGAATTGACTGGCCTAGGGTCGCGTAGTTAAATATTTCCCAGTTAGTAAGGGAATACTAGTGGAATTTCTATGACATGACGGGCTTGCGGTACGGAAATAGGATGATAATGAAGAAAAACCATGCTAAGGTGCGGTTAATGGACTCTTGGGCAAGTTGTCTCCTCTGGGTCGCCCATTGATTAGAGCAAAGATTATTAATTATAGCAGACACGTCTTTCTTTCCATTTTACAACTCAAGTTGTATGGAAGTCTTTGGAAATTTGGGGAAAACGTATGACTTCCAGCGTGACTCGCGCCAGGGTTTGACACCGCTCGGTCAAAAAAAAAGTGAATACCCCTGTGCCTGTAACAATAGGTTATATGTTTAAAAATAAGAAAGGTTTAATATCGACCAGCGATATAACAAAACCATAATAGTTAAATATAAAATGGTAAGATGTTGGTAACAGGAAAATATGAAGCTTCCCAATCAACGGGAGATGTAAATGGTGTATGTTGATGATAAGATGTTGTAAATAAGAGACGGTATTTGCATTAGATAAAAATGCTTTTAGGTGATGTCATACAAGTTATAGTTTAAAATAACGATTTACTTCCTTCAGGAAATCTAAAATACAAGTGATTTATATAGTGTCAAAAAGTTCTTTCATGTCATGTACGTTATAGTATTTATCACGCGTAGGTTGCAGGTCGGAACACTCGGTCATAGTGTTTTAACAGTGAATGGTTCATTGCAAGAAATGCACTCTGGTGGATCTTCACCTTTTAGTATGTGGGAGTGGGTAATGTATGTACGACCGATTCTGATTCTTGCAATGACAGACTCCTCCCTACGGATAGTTCTAGCTGATACATGATACCATTCGACATTCACTTTTGAATGATTAGTAAAAAAAAAAACACTGTTGAAAATTAACACTAGTAATGGGGAAGAGACATCCCATTTATACTAACAATTCGAAACATGCTCAACTATTTCTTTATAATTCCCATTGTTTGGAACTGATTGAGTTTTGTGTATTCCGATTGCGAATAAACGATCACGTGATACTTATATGTCATTTATATACGCGGATAATTTTGCGTACTAAATTTTCCAGATTATTGTAATATTATCATTTTCTTTGTCACCGACTCTAACACCGTGATTTCTAATTAGAATTTGCAACACGATGATTGAAGCTGGCCATTGGAAGCTACAATAATGTAATCGTCAGTCTTCCTTGCACTCCAAAACTTACTTCTTTTTACAGAGAAGTAATATCAGACTTAATAAGCCAATCTACATGTTTTTTTTTTGTTTTTTTTTGGGGGGGTGGACATTTTATTCTACCAGCTATTACTAAAGATCAGGGTCGCATGAAGAACAAGTGATCCCAAATACGGGCACGACTTTGCTTTTGAAAGATCGATATGCGTAGAAAGCAAGAACAGCGAATGCTAAAACAGAACGAGTGGTATGTTAAGAAAGGGGGAGCCTTGGTTAAACAATAACAACCGAATATTTGTAAAATTATTTCCTTAGATCACTGCCATGACTCATTCTGACGCTCTACCCTATAAAAGTACATGACAGTCGACGAAATTTTGATATCGAAGACTGGAAAATGTATTTTGGAGCAGCGTGATTTTGATGTAAACGTTCACGTGATTCTTATCGGGCACGTTTTACCCATCCGTGAAATTCATGGAACCATGCCCTCCACCACCCCTAAATATTTCTGCACCTTATTCTGCAGTTTGATTGATTATAATCAGTTTCTTACATAATGATATTTTGCACGTATGTTCATTTCATTAAATTTTTTGAACGTTGTCATGTAATGTAATAGTTAAGATTCCAAAACGTTTCAAAAGAACTTTTATTCAAATCATTTCATGAGATGATCCTAGGCCGAGCCAACCCCAAAGGTTTATTGTAAATAATGGTCAGCTTCGCTTCGTGCTCAGCATTAAGCGGTTAATGTTAGGATTAGTCGGTCTGGTGTCCAGTTAAACTGGGTGGGACAGGACGCCACTTGTTAGTGGTATGATGCCTCTGTGCTAGACAATACTATTTAAACTGCAGACGTTGTGGCGATATGACTGAAAACTTGTTAAAAACTATGTTAAATCCAATCACGCAATGAAATGAATCCTCTTGAAAGATCTCCTATATAATCATAAATCAAATATTTCAATCTGATTAAAATCAGCTGTTACGTACTACGACACTAACATCTGAACTAACTCGATACGGGGTCATGTCCAGGCGACCTTTGCATTGACCAATCAAAACGCGACTGGCAAACCAGTAACAGTATTTCGCAGACATCGTGTCGGATAGAAAGAAACCGAGAGATATCGAAAGACAATAGAAAATGGAAATCCCCTCGGTGCAAATCATAACACCAATAAAAACGTATTTTCTTGGAAATATTTGTGTTTTGTGCGGGTTTTCGTTCATCCAGATAGAAGGGCTTGAAGACGGCAGCGAGATTGAAAAGAAATTTCTGGACAGAAAACTTAAGTTAAATTCGGAACGAGTGAAAAACATCGCGCGAGTTACTGAATTAAGAATTGCTGCAGATGACGAAAGTGAAGTGTGCCAAAAATGTTACAGATCAGTTGAAAAAGTGTTGAGGTCAGAAAAGGAAGTTTTAGAGGAAAAGAAAAGGCTAAAAGAATCCGCAGAAACTGTTTCAAAAACTTTACTCTTAAATCTGCCTTCGCCGAAACGAAAATCCATCACAAAAGGATGCTCAGAAGTCCAGTTTGCTTCGCTATCGAACTGATGTATGAAAGGTCCAATCCGATTGGTGGAAATTTTAATTAGTATGTATCATGCAAAGGTCGCCTGGATATGACCCCGTATCGAGTTAGTTCAGATGTTAGTGTCGTAGTACGTAACAGCTGATTTTAATCAGATTGTCAAATATTTATAACTATGTTATTAAATTTATAAAACCTTGCATTTAAAGATTAAAGATATGACAGTATCGAGTAAAAGTCAGTGATTTCTCACGTATAATAATATACATGTTGTTTGTTTTTGTGTGAGTGTGTGTGTGTTTGGAATGTTTAAGGTTTCTATCACAATTTCTCAGTTGTTTCGCTAACATGTCTACAGTGTGGCAGTTGATAGTGATGTCTAGCACTTTAGACATCTTGATATAGAGATATAGTATGATGTACAACCCAGTCACATGTTTTAGACCAGTCCGATCACTAGCATCTTAGTGTTGATCCCCTAGCAAAGGAGTTCTTAGTACCACTGTTACACAAGTCTTTAGTATGACTTGACCGCAGTTCGAACCCGCATCCAAGGCGGACCTTCTAACCACTAGGCCGCTGGAGCTGTCCTACACATTTTTTAAACTGAGTATTGAAAATATTTGACGCGAGGTCATATGGCGCAGGTTGCCCAAAGATGCGAGAGCATTCTACGTCACTTCAACAAGGGCCCAATATTTGTAATAATCAGTCAATAACGTTTTGAGTATATACTCAAGCATCATTATATTATCAATAATGTTATGCCAGAAGAAACAGATGAAACAAAAAATTATTAAAATTTGTACCGAATAGTATATATGTTATTCATGTAATACATAAGACCCGAATATATAAGCCAGACAAAGTCAAAGATTATCACTAATTTTAAATGTAGAATCGATAATATTACGTCTATGATTTTGTTTGTGAAATATAAAATGATACACTAACTGTTAAGAGGGAAAGAAACAAAACAATGGGATATATTTATAAACATTTACATAATAATAATAATAATAATAATAATAATAATAATAATAATATTAGGATTAGGTTGTTTTGTTTTTTTAAACGTAGCGTTAACAATTTTTCAGTCATATCGCTATGTCTGCAGTGAGGCAGTTTATAGTAATGTATAACACTGGGGCATCATGCCACAGACATGTATCATGATATCCCATCCAGTCATATTATCCTGACACCAGGCCGACCAGTGTTAACACTAACCTCTTAATGCAGAGCACCAAGCGAGGCAGCTGTTATTACCATGTTTTTAAATATTTGGTATGACTCGGCCGGGGATCGATCCGACGACGTGCCGCTTCCGCGGTGGACGCTTTACCACTATGCCACTGGAGCGGTTTATTCTGCAAAGCTACTCCTTCATCTGTGGCTGCCTGTGCAGATATTTCCTCGGAAACTGATATGACTAAATCTTGATAATCAGTGAGAGCGCGATTCAAATCTTCTAGCCGTTGTGACCCAACTGTATTTCACTTCGAAACAAAAATAAAGCGATCATTTGCATAGCTGTATTGAGGATGTGATATGATTTTCTTGATAACCACTTAATATTTACGCTAACTTTTTAAAGAAAAAAAGATATTGAAACACGTACAGTCAGAAGTCGTGAAAGAACATAACAAGTTGCATACTTTCTCTTTCGACGGTATCAAATTTGTTTTGTATTAGCAACATATATCCTGTATTGCCCCAGCCAACGTATTTTAGAAATTTGCAAATTATTTGACATACGCAATTATTCCCTACAGGCATGATGAGTGGGATAACAGATTGTTTGGCATCAGTGACGCAGAGTCTGAGAGGATTGACCTTCAACAGCGGTACACTTTAGAGTGCGTCCACATGGCATTGGAAGATGGAGGTATCACGAGAAAGGATCTGAGTGGTTCGAAAACAGGCGTGTACATTGGTAAGCTGACACCTATACAAATGTTCTCATATCAGGTTCGAGAGTATGTTGGCATGCCATATTCAACAATATGTTGTGTTGTCTGGTTCGAGAATAGGTTTAATTACTTGGCTGCGTTAAAAATTCAATTTTGTTTTTAAAATATAGGAAACCAAGAACAATAAGTTGTCATATCGAGTAATGATATATCCGTCCATTTCTATCATAACATTTCATTAAGAAAAACGAAACCTAGTTATCATGCAATTGGTAAAGAAATAACATGACCAGCGACAATGACC
This sequence comes from Unio pictorum, assembly GCA_030141615.1. NCBI lineage: Eukaryota > Metazoa > Mollusca > Bivalvia > Unionida > Unionidae > Unio > Unio pictorum. The sequence continues at coordinate 11,267,039 of JARLTB010000291.1, forward strand.
ATTTTGGGTTTGTAACCAGTCAACATGAGACTAAGTTATAAATTAATATTTTAATTTAAACCTGCAAATTATCATTTCGTTCTGAAATAAGGCTGTATGAACGACGATTACAAGATGGCGCTGTACGACGATTTCAAGGTTGGCATTAACCCAGACAAAGAGAAGGATGCCAATTACAGCGTGACCGGAACTTCCACTAGCATCATATCAGCCCGGGTCTCATACGTATACAATTTACTCTGACCTAGCATGACCATCGATACCGCCTGCTCATCTTCTCTAGTCGCTATCCATCTTGGATGCCAGTCAATAAAATTAGGTAAGAATTGAAAATCTCTCTCTCTCTCTCTCTCTCTCTCTCTCTCTCTCTCTCTCTATATATATATATATGATTGATTGATTGATATTTAACGGCGCACCAGCACTTTTAGGCTATTTAGCGCCATACAACAGGTTGTATTT
>JARLTB010000291.1:12607500-12610918 GCA_030141615.1 Unio pictorum
GTGTGTCTGTGTGTGTGTATACATATACATATATCTGTGTGTGTGTGTGGTGTATACATATACATATATCTGTGTGTGTGTGTGTCTGTGTGTGTGTATACATATACATATATCTGTGTGTGGTGTGTGTGTGTATACATATACATATATCTGTGTGTGTGTGTGTCTGTGTGTGTGTATACATATACATATATCTGTGTGTGTGTGTGTGTGTATACATATACATATATCTGTGTGTGTGTGTGTCTGTGTGTGTGTATACATATACATATATCTGTGTGTGTGTGTGTGTCTGTGTGTGTGTGTATACATATACATATATCTGTGTGTGTGTGTGTGTCTGTGTGTGTGTATACATATACATATATCTGTGTGTGTGTGTGTGTGTGTATACATATACATATATCTGTGTGTGTGTGTGTGTGTGTGTATACATATACATATATCTGTGTGTGTGTGTGTGTGTGTGTATACATATACATATATCTGTGTGTGTGTGTGTGTTGTGTGTGTGTGTGTGTGTGTGGTTGTGTGTGTGTGTGTGTGTGTGTGTGTATACATATACATATATCTGTGTGTGTGTGTGTGTGTGTGTATACATATACATATATCTGTGTGTGTGTGTGTGTGTGTGTATACATATACATATATCTGTGTGTGTGTGTGTGTGTGTGTATACATATACATATATCTGTGTGTGTGTGTGTGTGTGTGTATACATATACATATATCTGTGTGTGTGTGTGTGTGTGTATACATATACATATATCTTGTGTGTGTGTGTGTGTGTGTATACATATACATATATCTGTGTGTGTGTGTGTGTGTGTGTGTATACATATACATATATCTGTGTGTGTGTGTGTGTGTGTGTATACATATACATATATCTGTGTGTGTGTGTGTGTGTGTGTATACATATACATATATCTGTGTGTGTGTGTGTGTGTGTATACATATACATATATCTGTGTGTGTGTGTGTGTTGTGTGTGTGTATACATATACATATATCTGTGTGTGTGTGTGTGTGTGTGTGTGTATACATATACATATATCTGTGTGTGTTGTGTGTGTGTGTATACATATACATATATCTGTGTGTGTGTGTGTGTGTGTGTATACATATACATATATCTGTGTGTGTGTGTGTGTGTGTGTGTATACATATTACATATATCTGTGTGTGTGTGTGTGTGTGTGTGTATACATATACATATATCTGTGTGTGTGTGTGTGTGTGTGTGTATACATATACATATATCTGTGTGTGTGTGTGTGTGTGTGTGTATACATATACATATATCTGTGTGTGTGTGTGTGTGTGTGTGTATACATATACATATATCTGTGTGTGTGTGTGTGTGTGTGTATACATATACATATATCTGTGTGTGTGTGTGTGTGTGTGTGTATACATATACATATATCTGTGTGTGTGTGTGTGTGTGTGTGTGTATACATATACATATATCTGTGTGTGTGTTGTGGTGTGTGTATACATATACATATATCTGTGTGTGTGTGTGTGTGTGTGTGTATACATATACATATATCTGTGTGTGTGTGTGTGTGTGGTATACATATACATATATCTGTGTGTGTGTGTGTGTGTGTGTGTGTATACATATACATATATCTGTGTGTGTGTGTGTGTGTGTGTATACATATACATATATCTGTGGGTGTGTGTGTGTGTGTGTGTATACATATACATATATCTGTGTGTGTGTGTGTGTGTGTATACATATACATATATCTGTGTGTGTGTTGTGTGTGTGTGTGTGTATACATATACATATATCTGTGTGTGTGTGTGTGTGTGTGTATACATATACATATATCTGTGTGTGTGTGTGTTGTGTGTGTGTGTATACATATACATATATCTGTGTGTGTGTGTGTGTGTGTATACATATACATATATCTGTGTGTGTGTGTGTGTGTGTATACATATACATATATCTGTGTGTGTGTGTGTGTGTGTGTATACATATACATATATCTGTGTGTGTGTGTGTATACATATACATATATCTGTGTGTGTGTGTATACATATACATATATCTGTGTGTGTGTGTTGTGTGTATACATATACATATATCTGTGTGTGTGTGTGTTGTGTGTGTGTATACATATACATATATCTGTGTGTGTGTGTGTGTGTATACATATACATATATCTGTGTGTGTGTGTTGTGTGTGTGTATACATATACATATATCTGTGTGTGTGTGTGTGTGTGTATACATATACATATATCTGTGTGTGTGTGTGTGTGTGTGTGTGTATACATATACATATATCTGTGTGTGTGTGTGGTGTGTATACATATACATATATCTGTGTGTGTGTGTGTGTGTGTGTGTGTATACATATACATATATCTGTGTGTGTGTGTGTGTGTGTATACATATACATATATCTGTGTGTGTGTGTGTGTGTATACATATACATATATCTGTGTGTGTGTGTGTGTGTATACATATACATATATCTGTGTGTGTGTGTGTGTGTGTGTATACATATAACATATATCTGTGTGTGTGTGTGTGTGTGTGTGTATACATATACATATATCTGTGTGTGTGTGTGTGTGTGTATACATATACATATATCTGTGTGTGTGTGTGTGTGTGTATACATATACATATATCTGTGTGTGTGTGTGTGTATACATATACATATATCTGTGTGTGTGTGTGTGTGTATACATATACATATATCTGTGTGTGTGTGTGTGTGTGTATACATATACATATATCTGTGTGTGTGTGTGTGTGTGTATACATATACATATATCTGTGTGTGTGTGTGTGTGTGTATACATATACATATATCTGTGTGTGTGTGTGTGTGTGTGTGTATACATATACATATATCTGTGTGTGTGTGTGTGTGTGTATACATATAACATATATCTGTGTGTGTGTGTGTGTGTGTGTGTATACATATACATATATCTGTGTGTGTGTGTGTGTGTGTATACATATACATATATCTGTGTGTGTGTGTGTGTGTGTATACATATACATATATCTGTGTGTGTGTGTGTGTGTATACATATACATATATCTGTGTGTGTGTGTGTGTGTATACATATACATATATCTGTGTGTGTGTGTGTGTGTATACATATACATATATCTGTGTGTGTGTGTGTGTGTGTATACATATACATATATCTGTGTGTGTGTGTGTGTGTGTATACATATACATATATCTGTGTGTGTGTGTGTGTGTATACATATACATATATCTGTGTGTGTGTGTGTGTGTGTATACATATACATATATCTGTGTGTGTGTGTGTGTTGTGTGTGTGTGTATACATATACATATATCTGTGTGTGTGTGTGTGTGTGTATACATATACATATATCTGTGTGTGTGTGTGTGTGTATACATATACATATATC